>JAODKL010000001.1:18517220-18531730 GCA_026780765.1 Petrocephalus schoutedeni
CAGATCCAGCTAATACAACCCCCCCAATAATCATGTCTCCCCCTAAATGGGTGAGGACCTCAACCCCCCCCAATGTTTAAACCAAAGTTACGCCCTTGTTTCCTGTTATCCATGTCCCCAGTTTTTGGATAATTGTTAATGACACACACCTGTCTCTTGATTGGGCCCTCATTACTTGTGCTTGTGTATCCCTGTCTTTTCCCTGTTCCTTTGTCTGCTATTTAATGTGTTTGCTGTTGGGTGATCCCTCTTGAAAACCCCATTCTGCATCTTTGTATGTACTCTGTGTTTCCTCATGTTTAATTTGAGTCTTTGTTAGATCTTGTATCACTTGCCTGCCTTTGTTTTGACCCATCTGTCTTGTTTCTGAGTGTTTTGTGTTTAGCTTAAAATACAGTTCCTTGAGCTTGCAAACTGCATTATGGACCATCATCCATGTTCAGACATGACACAGGCAGGTTTACATGAAATGTAGACCTATCTGTTTTATTGCATATAGTAGCCTAAACAAAACATATGAGAAAACAGTTTCAAAATCAAAGTAAAAATTAATGGATTTGCATATTGACTGACATTCAATAAGAACTGTTTCAGATATTGGAAAATATTTAATTTAGTCACAAAATCATTAATCACTTAGTGAGCATGAGTATGTATTTGTTGTGTGGCATGTTGCCTGCTTACATAAATAGTGTTTTACATATATAGAGTTTTACATGAAAATAAAGGTAAAAGGTGTAGAATCTAACAAATCTAAAAGCATCAAAAACAACAAATATAAAAAGTACAACCTCTAAATAAACCAGCAATTAGCCTATGTGGTTGCACAGTAACACCCTTAAGCAGGTTATATCCATGGATTTCTCCAGAGTGATATATGTAATTTTGAGTTCCAGATATTGAAGGATAAATATGTCATTGAGCAACTGACACAAGAATGCGGTGAATGAACAGCTTACGAACACGTAACATTTATTTGTTCACCTATACCGTCCCCTGCTGGCAAACGGCGGCGCGGTTCGCCTCCGCGTGACGTCACCGCGCGACCGGATCTCGTTGTCCGAAGAGTGCAAGGCGACGTCAGACCCGCTCGCGACCGACAGTCTCACCGAGGCCGCTTTGCTTCAAGTGACAGGAAAGATGGACGACGACGTCCTGACAACTTTGAAAATCCTCATAATCGGGGAAAGTGGCGTCGGGAAGTCCAGGTGAGCTATTTTAGTCGCCTCTACTCGCTACGAATCGACTCCTTTTGTGTGTCTGCGGCCGGCTGGCACGACATGCTAGGCGGCTAACAAATGTCCGGCGCCTGCCAAGACAGGCCCGGGTGTTACAGTCGCCTTTTGACGAACAATAAAAATGTTCTGAAACCGAATTATTCAGTTCAACATCCGACATAACAAGCCTAAGTATGTTAGTTACCTTTCTTTGTGAAATGTAGCCTAGCATTTTCCACGCTTGCTAGTTGGCTATATGCTGGATTTACATATAAAAACATCTGGTTAGACTAACTGCTCTGTGTCCTAGCTGGCCGATTAACAGGTAGTAGGAGTATTTCTTAGCTGGCTAGGTATTTGTACTTCTAATGACAGCTAAGAAGAATGTCCAAATCTGCCGTTTTGGCAGAAAAACTGTATGTATAAGCTACTGTATCTATGAACTGAACAGTATTGAAGAATTGAATTTTATTCTGTTAATTTTTTTCCTCCTCAAATATATTGCTTAATTCAATTCAGGGATTTCAGATTTAGATCTGGAAGCCCTTAAGGAGATAGCCAACAAACTCATTAAAAAACTGCACAAATGCTGGTACTAAATCCAATAATATAATGCCACGGGCTCTTCGTTTCATTTCTAATGATGTAGTAAATACATTGTTAATTCTCATTGCTTGCATTTGTTAATGAAATGCAACAATATTTCAATGCACCGGCCATAAAACTAGTCAATATTTAATTCCTCAGCTGTTATTGTAACTAATAGTGTAATGTGATTGAGTTTGTAGGATACACGCTTATAAAATTATATATATATTCACATGTCCTGATGAGTTTTTTTAAAGCATCACTGGAGCTACAGTAAAGCTATCCCCTGAGTTTGTTCATTTTTAAATAGAGATTCAGGATCATACACGGTATCTCATCTGGGGTTCTATTTTTATTCTTGCCTTATTTTTTTAATTGAATTAAACAAAATGTAGGCACACTTTGGGTGTGGCGCTGGGCGAGAATAAATTTATATTTTTTCCAATGGTTTACTAAAAGGTTTTAAGCATCATCTTAAATCTCACTGGGCACATATTCAATGAGTACATCTTTAATAAAAAAAAAACAAATTGCTTTTGTTAAAGCAAAGCACTTATTTGTCATTGAATTGACTCATTTGTCAAGACTATCTGTGTAAGATTTTTAATATTTCCAAGAACAATAGTATTGTATATTTTTAATAAAATATTTTTACTTTTAATATACAGCATTCTGTATGTTTCCTTAGAATAAAACGTATCTTTTGTTCCATGGGTAATAACTAAACTAAACAACTAAACTAAAAATAATGCTTTTTTTAGTTCATGATATATAATGAGAAAATACTTGACTGTTGTTTGTAGTTAACTGGAGTTTTTACACGCAAAATGTGTACATTACAAGTAGTGAACACGTGTAGTATATAAATGGACTCTGACCTGTGATATCATGTTATCTTCCACTATGTTTCAGTCATGAGTACTTGCAAAGCCTTCTGAGTAAACTCCTGTACCCAACACCTACTTACATACAGTATCTTCAAGTGATATCATTGTATGTAGTGTATGTTGGTCCAGAATATAGTATATAGTAAATCAGTCCTGGAGGGCCAAAATCACAGTTTGCAGATATCCCTGCTCAAACAAGTCTTATTCCGCTAATTATCAGGCAGTCAGCAAATTACCAGGTGTAGTATGTGCATCAGAGCAGGGAAATCTGCAAACTGTGTTGCAAACTGTCCCTCCAGGACCAGAATTGGGGAACTCTGCAGTACAGCAAACAGCAATGTTTTGTCGCAGAAGGCAGTGGTCACCTGACATGACTTCACCAGTCTGACCTCATTCCAGAGTGGTTAATGGTTTGATGACAGCATGGTCATTTGAGATTAGCGTGTCTAAGTGATGGGCATCTTGTGTAATTCGAAGCCTCCTTTGAGGTGTTACCGAAGGTCATTGCTTAGCAGCTTATTTGGAAGCCATTCATTAGCAGTGTGTCCTGGAAGGGCTGGCGCCTGAATTGTGAGAAACATCTCCTGTGTCATGGCTGGCAAGTGGAGTGGTTAATTGTGCGAGAATCAGACACAGGAAGGCGAGTGCATCGTGTCTACTTTCTGGTTTATTGCACTGTACCGATTGTCCATTAACATGTTATTTACTTGCCTCTGTCCATCATTTGTCTACAGTCTAGAGAAATATGTAGTAAATGTAGCTGTAGTGGATAGGGCCACTACAGTCTGGAGGCCTCTGTCCTTGCTTTTGAATTGTATTGATTACAGTCCTTCTGGGAGTTCTTACTTTGTGTCAGCTTCTTACTTTGTGTAAATCTCAATTTATTTTTCTTCTTCCCTGTTACAGCCTTCTTTTGAGATTCACAGACGATATGTTTGATCCTGAACTAGCAGCAACTATCGGTAAGTAAAAGTTACTGTAAGTAACTTACAGCATGTGGCTGCCATTAGAGACTCATCAGACTGTTTGAGAAATACCTCCAAAGCAGCTCTGAGTAGTTGACAATGATAAACATCTGTTTTCATTACTTTGATTTTAGTTAGGCTATCCGGCTAATTTATGGGGCTTTTACCCGTGTCAAATTAATATCAAATTAAAAGAAATTTGTAGACACCCAACATTCTGTTTTTGATTGATGTTCCCTTATGTTTTTAGGTTTGTTTTGATTTGGTGGTGTTTGTTAAAGAGGGATATTAAAAGTGAATTGTCATGGTCACGGATTTACCACTGTAATGATTCTGCTGTTTGAAATATGTAGCAGATCTACTACAGTTTTCTTTCTGTGAATAAAGAAAGAAAAATTCATGCTTACTGACCACCTGGGACTTATACACTGTGAATATTATTCTTGGATATTTTGTCATATTGGGTACTACTGCACAATTTGGTTTCTTCTGTTGTAACGGTACCAGCCCATTTTTGGGATCCAGGTGTAATAAAAGCCCCCACCCCATGTACTGGTGGTATTTTACTTGGCCAGTCATTGTTCCTTTATAAAAGAGATGTCCCCCTTAAAGTACAGTGCCCTTTATATTGGTGCTTAAAATGTAACTGTAACCGATGCCATTGCCTCTCGCCGCTTAGCTTGATGTTACAGAGTGCTGAAAGGACATACTGAATGTTGGCAATTAAGAAGTACTGACTGTAATTTTAGACTGTAACTCTTCATATCATGCAATTGTAAGCACATTCACTATGGAAAGTCATGTTATGTGCGTGTTTATGCTTTTTGTCAGCTGCTTCTGAGGGAGATTAAAACTTCCACTAATCTGTTTGGACTGGTGATGAACCAGTTGTGTCACCACATCGTATTTTCTGAAACGCCAATTAGGGTCACTGCATCTAATCAGAATGCTGTATTTTCCTAGTTAAACTTAAATTGTAACATTTTTGAATTTTAAAATAAAAAAAAAATCATGTGTTTGTAAACTGTTCCACTGTGGATTTTTTGAAGACTGAAAGCAGATGCCTGCAAATGTCAAAAGGTGTATTACCATGTAGGTGTGTTAGGTGGCAGCATTACACAGCAATTCCCAGGTTTCCAGGAGTATATGAAGTGGCTGTTTCTCATAGTTGGGGTAATTGCAGGTGCCACAAGGTAAAAGAACACACTTGCTGAAGATGCGAAAGGGTCGCAGTGATAACGGGCACTAAGCCATAAAAGGCAGGTCAGTAGCTGAGCAAGGTTGCCCAGATGGCTGAGATGCTCAGGTCTGTTGGGTCAAGGAGTACGTTTACTGCAGAAAGGCTCTGAGGTATTTATATAAAAAATGCAATGTGCCCTTTGAGAGCTTCTGTGACTATGCGCAGTGGTTTTTAAAGTGACTTTGTTTTACTATTATTTATTTAGCGCTGCCATATTTCTTGCCCTGTAGCCATGCCATGGTTTCAGATTCCTTATAAAATCATAACCTCCGAAAGGCTGAATGCGGGCTGTCATTTACTGACCTATCTTATATTCCAGACAGAAGCATGCTTTGCTACTGGGCATTTGTTGTGGAGTTGCCCACTGTGAAATCCACACACTACTTTCTGTAAATTCTGTAGCCCTAAACTGAGAGGTTGTTTATGTACTCGAGATGGGCGCCGGTCCTGGTCTTTTCTTCTATGAGGATTGATTTGACTGAAGGTCGGGGAAGTGACCGCAGGCACTCCCACCCACCAACCCCAGCTCTATCTTGCCTCCTTGTTCAAAAGCACAGCCATTTTTAAATAGGAGCTGAGGTTTGACCCAAGGTGTAATTTTTTGTTTGTTTATAGTAACATGAAAATTGTGGAGGAAGTACTTTTTGATCATAATGCTTGCAGTGTGGAGAGATGGACTTGCAGAGTTGAACACCTCATTTTAAGTTATGTGCGTACATTTAATTCAGTTCTGGTTTGCTGTGAGATTATCTTTTTTTTTTTTTTTCGTAAAGGGTGGTTTATGATGTTTGTTTCCCCCTCAACTCCTCCTCTATTCAAGCAACAGGTTCTGACTTCCAAATTTTCACACATGCCATACAGGGCGCTGGAATAAATGACTGTTCCTCTCTGAACTGCTCCCTCTGTCAATGCAGGTGTCGACTTTAAAGTTAAAACGATATCAGTGGATGGCAACAGGGCAAAGCTAGCTATCTGGGTGAGTGTTCTGTCTTTGAATATTGAAAAAAAATATTTTTTAAGGCTTTGGGAAAACATTTCTGTTAAATAATCCACCTGTTATGACACTTGCATTTTAATATGATGCTAAAATGCTATGCTATAAATTGTTTTTGTAACATGTTTGTGTATTGCATGTTGACTGTAAGCTAAAAGAAAATTGGGCTGCTAAGTGAGAAGAATCTAGAGTAAACAAGTTGCCTCTTTGCACGTTGACTGAAATGAGTCATGGGTACAAGGCTTTATATCCACTATATAATTATTTTTAATGTTTAATTGTAAACATCCCCTTGAACAATGTTGCATGCAGGAAACTCAAGACCAGTGAAAGTTATGCGTGATTTATCAGTTGTTATTATGCAGTTTCTCCAGAGAACCAGGAGGTGGTGTAATAGCAAAATGTACAGCGCTGCCCGAAGTGATTGTTTATTGAAAAGGGTGGAATTAATCATATTGTTTTGTGTGCATATCCTTCTCGGTCCTCCTTGTTTATCACTGACTGCAGAGCTTTTGCTTTGCAGGACACTGCTGGTCAGGAGCGTTTCAGGACATTGACTCCCAGTTACTATCGTGGTGCCCAGGGAGTCATTCTGGGTGAGGATGAGGCTTTGTTATCTGAAGGGGAGGGTGACATTTATTGACATTTATTTTAAAGCACATTTCTGCTGCTCTACTTGTGCAGCCTTGGTAAAGATGTACATTTTTGTATAATTTCCTCTCTGAAATTGACTGTTTCTATAGTATGTTGCGTGGTTTTCAGTTTTTTTCCCCAGCTGCAAAAGAGAAACTGCTGTCGGGTTTTCAGCTCCATTGTTTCTCCCCGTGTTTTTCAGTGTACGACGTTACGAGGCGCGACACGTTTGCCAAACTCGATAACTGGCTGAACGAGCTGGAGACGTACAGCACACGGAACGACCTGGTGAAGATGCTCGTAGGGAACAAGATCGATAAGGTCACTGAATATTTTACATTACATATTTTACATTTTACATTACATATTTAACACTTTACAGTGCCGTTATTTTCTTTTCACAAGCAAAAGCATAGGGCTGACAGCCACCGACATGGAACTCTGTCAGCTCCATCATAAGCGTGACGATTATTTCCCACTTTCAGATGATTTAAAGAGACATGCAGATGTCTTCCTATGTTTCCTGTTTTCTTGCTGAAATGTTTTTCACATGTGTTGTTACTGCCCTGCTCCTATTACCAATTTGTTTAAGATTTAATGCAGCATGGTCCTTTTCCATGCCATCTGCTCGACACATCCAGTTTGTAGTGTCCGACAGCTATGGGTGATGGACCTTTTTAAATTGCTCTCCTTTTCTTTTTTCCAGGAAAACCATGAGGTAGACAGGAGCGAGGGCCTGAAGTTTGCGAGGAAGCATTCCATGCTTTTTATAGGTAAGAAAGTAGAAAAACCCCTCAGAGAATGTAAAGAGCAGTTGCATACGATTATGAGAAGGAAGCTGTTTTTTGAATTACTGTCATACTTTCGCTGGTATGTGATCGCCTATGTGCTCTCCACTTTGTACAATTTTTGTCCGTTATCCAGAACCAGGTATTTAGATCCAGCTTTCAGTGCCCCTTCATAGGACACGCTAACAGTATGGGAGAGCAGGGCACTGCTTACTTTCAGATTGGTTTTTCATTTGCCGCAAGGGTATTGGTGGCTTTAGAGGGTTTCCATTTTAAAACAATCAGTCAAATAGTAAAGGCAGTTTGTAGAAAAAGCATTATTTATTGAAGAAAGAGTCATGGCTTCTACCTTGAGGCTTTACTGAGGCTTTACTTGGGGCTAGAACTTGTCAGGAATGGAACTCATCCACCAATCACGTAGCAAGCAGGAATTTTTAGCCTCTTGGCTTACCATGCCACGTCCTGCATGAGCAGGTGACGCTTTTGTCTGACCGGTGTCGTGGTCTCCCATCCCTTCCTCTCTGCCTCACGCAGAGGCCAGCGCCAAAACCCGGGACGGCGTGCAGTGTGCATTTGAGGAGCTGGTGGAGAAGATCATCCAGACGCCGGGGCTGTGGGAGAGCGAGGCGCAAGGCCGTGGGGTGCGGTTGTCCGATCAAGAGCTGACAAGAGGCGGAATGTGCGGAGGTTACTGCTCCATGTTGTAAACAACAAAAACACAAATGCAAAAATACACATTCACGCATATGAAATGTCAGATATAATGAAAGAGGAGGTGAAGAAAGTATCATTTTTACCTATTAAAACGGCTCCTGGACTGTCGCACCTGTCCTTCCTCGTACACAAATTGGCTGCCTCCTTCGGGACGGTGCTATCGGCACATTTCTTGGTATCGTGGCGGCTGAGTGTGACACTTCATGCAGTCCTTCACACCCCCTTCCCTTACCATTACCCTAACCCGAAAGACGCATGAGGAGCAACTAGTCTGCATTCTTTGGGAGAGTTCCCTGTGGTACCATGGCGTGTGCAGGGAAGTGTCGGGGTAGGTGCTTGTCCAAGCCTAGCCTAGGGTGGCTATTTTCAGCCCTTGAGAGTCCTATAACCATCCACGCTAATGGCAGAGGTGAGTCTATTCCTGTCTTTTTTTTTTTTTTTAAGAAAACTTTTTATCTTGTATGCTTGATGTTACTTTCTTGATGTCCTTTTTGTGAGTGTGTGTGTGTCATTCCTCCCCCTAAATCCTGAATGTTGGGACTTGGTTTGTTTAGGTAAGCACAGTTTATTCTGTCCAAGAATCCTGGAATCGACCGCTGGCCTTTTCTAGCACATTCTGTTCAGAATTATGCCTTCCTTAGGAAAGAGTATTTGCAGAGGAGGGTTTTTTCATTATATTTTTTTTAAATACATGATGCCATGACCCAGTTACGTTATGCACAACTATCTGTTCACCTGAGCCAGCTAGCTAGTCACAGGAAATATGCATTTAAGAGACGTTTTGGACTGGTGTTTTACAGCTTTTAATAACATCGGCCCACCACACATATTAAAACGTGTTTCAGAGGGTTTATAAATCAGTTTGGCATGGGGCCTTGGTGTGGTACGCAAAATAACGATAAAAACGACGTCTCATTTTATTTTCCTCTGTCTGTAATGAGTACACGCATACTCTGCATAGACCAGTCCCTTCAGAAGGGTGTCAGCACATCGGGTTCAGATTGCTGTGCTGTCTGTTGTAACTGGGGAAAGTCATTTAGGAAATAAGGGTATCTGAGAAGCCCATGGTCTCATGGGGGCCTAATACAATGTTCTCTGATAAAGCGTTTGTTGCCATTCCTGAGTTGATAGGTGTCCACCTCTGTCACTGTTATCTGAAGCTCTGTCCTTTTGTGTTCATATTCCTCTTTGCCTTTTGTTAACCTGTTTCTAGCATGGGATTAAGGCTGGCTATTCGGGAGTAGGTATGCTGTTCTGCACAGGTTTGTGTTAAAATGCATGCCTTGTTAATTCACTATATTGTTTTTTTTTTTTGCATGGGATTTTGTATCGTATGTTCAAACACTGTTTGCCTTTTCAATCTGTTTTCAGCAATGAAGAATATTAGTGACTAAATGTCAGACCAAAAATTACTTTCTAAATTACCTTTTTGCATCTATGCCTGTTAACATGCTTATGTATGTGTTCATAATTATGCAATGAAATTACAATTCATACTTTCTTTTACGCATTGTGACATTGTAATCATGTTATAAGTCCATGTTATATGTCAGTGAAATCACAGTATGCAACACTTTTCAGTGGACTCTAGGGCTGCTGTACTAAAGTTGTTGAACAATAGTTTCTTGTAAAATAAAGACTTGCCTAAAGACATCTTTTGTCTCATTTTTGTAAAAGGTTTATCCATCTTTCACTTGGTGTTGGAAGTCCTGCATCATTAGCCTGTAATGACACTAAGATGGATGGATGGATGAATGAATGAGTGGATGGATGGATGGATGGATAGAAGGAAGGAGGTAACTAATGGCTTAGGTTCCCAGGTGTGCAACCAAAGAAATATTGTATTTAGTGTATATGTACAGGGGTGTAGTTAGACATTCTGGGCCTCCCACTCAATTTTATGTGTAATTTTACGTATTCAAGGACCCCGCTGTGCCCCTGTATAAATGAACATATTTATTGTTTTCATTTTGAGAGAAAAAATTGTTGGAACATTACTTGCATCTTCAGTGAGTTCTTTCTATGGGGGCGCCGTCCCTCCTCCAGCACCAAAGCACGGGTTTTGGTTAGCGAACGCCTTGTTCATTTGGCCCATTCCGTGTGCTGTTCATTGTGTTCTGACCTCTGTAGAAATGGGAACCAACCTCTGCTCTACAACCGTCTGAGTATTTTTAAGATTGTCGATTCTGAATAGTGTGTTAATGATCTGTGAGGGATGTTTTCCAGGGTACTGTTTCTGCTTGACGTGCGGACGCGTATTAGCGCCGGATCTGGGCCGGACCTAACAAGCTGCGAGGGACTTTTCCTGTTTTAACTTTCTATTACTAGACTAGAAGTTTTAAGTCGCCTTCAGCCAAATAAACAATATTTTAGATATAAACAGCCCCGAATATACAGAACTGGTTCTGCGGAATAAAAATAGTTTAATGCTTGGCAGCAATTATTCTCACTACGGCTTGTAAGAGTGACTGTTTACTGTAATGGTTCTATTGATGCATTTCCCCCTGGCCGCTACTGCATCATCGCAGTGCTGTAGATCAGCGCAGGAGAGTTGCCGGCGGGCCGCACGTCTCCGGGCGCATATCCGCGCCTGGACTTAGTCTGCTACCAATGAGCCATCAACTAGCCGGCGTCCCCCACCCCGCACACCCCAAGCCAGGAATATTTTAACCGTATCGCCAAAACAAATGACTCTGTCACCACCCGTGGAAACATTTCAGCGATGCTGCTTTCTTTAATGTACTGAACAATGGGAGGTATAAACTCAAAAGAAAGTCAAAACTATGTGTCGCGACAATTATCCTAAAATGTTTTTTTGTAAGTAAAAATAAAAAATATATTACGGTTTCGTTAAATTCAGAGCATTGTTTAAAAAGAGGGGCAGGTCTACAATGATACGACTCTAACTGAAATCCTGAGCTCCACAGGGTTTCTGTAATGTTGGTTTCGCATTACTGTGGCAATAAGCAGAGGGATGTATGCAGGAGAGAGCGGGAGCAGCGCTCTGCTGTAGAAATAAATTAAAGGATGGGTATTGCCCTTCACCAGCCTGTAATTCACATGCGTTCTTGGGCGCTGCCGGATGCGGGGCTCCTGCGCCGCGCTGTCAGTCACCGCGCGCCGCACGCAAACCTTCGGGTCTCAGTACCGCCGCACCAAGTAAATAAAAGACCGCGCGCCCAAACTGCGGCTCCTATAATAAACTAATCACACTGTGTCAACATGGAAAAGTGTTAATTTTCCGTAGAGCTGAAACACATTCTCCTGGAAAACAACATGCTTTAATGCAATGGTTCCACTTTCTTCGTTTAAACAAAAAAATGTAAAACCACCCCGCTAAAGGTGATTGACAGATACAGAAATATATTCCTTTCATTGTATAAACAAACACGCACAATATATGCCAATATTATAATTATGCTGCTTATTTTCCCTTGCTTGGGCGATTTGTTTTTTTCTAGATTATTCATTATATATTGGTTTCTTTAGTGCGATGTCTTAGATAATTTTTGGTGGTTTTGGCCAGGTTGAGAGATTTTGAGTTAAATTTCCTACGGTTTTGTATAGAATATAATATTGAAGTGATAGTCATGCCCTGGAAGTGCATTAAAATGTAGGTAGGGGATTGAGATTTAAGCTTTGTTTTCCCCCTTAATGAAATGAGGTCTTTTCTGTGGGTTGGTGATTCAGGCCCGCCTGTGCTAATTACTGTGTATTTTTGTATCAGGGAAGTTTACATGAGGTCCTGTTTTTGTGTCCTGTTTAACAAGGATAATTAACAATAAATTTAAACAGCATGCTCAGGTACATTGCAGATGCAGTGTGAGAACATACATTTCTAATTTAAAAACGTTTTATTATTACTATGCATGTAAAAAATAAAGTACACTTTTTAGTATGCACATCGCGTCCAGGATGTTCTCTGCCTTGTGCCCTCTGTTGTCTGGGACAGGAGCCAGGCTCCCCCTCAGCCTCCTTGGATAAGGCTTAGAGGCTGGGCAAAAGATTGGATTGGTTATTTAGTATTTAAAGTAAAAGATTATTTTAAAAATTGGTCTGTTGTTATGCCTTGGATTGATAGGACAACTATAGTCAAGGTAATTAACTGATCGAGAGGACAAAGTACCATCACTCTTATAAAGTCTTTCTCATATTACTAAAGTAGGGTCCTATAGAACTTCTTGGCACTGAGTTTGGCTGTAATCTGTAGCCCTCTTGGCCTTTGCAGGGTGCCTAGGTCCCTCTTCATGCTGTCCCAGGCCACAGGAAGTGCTGCACCTCCAACCAGATGGTTACCGGTATAAGTGCCTTCTCAGTGTACCAGACATCCCACCTCTGCCAAAAGTTCCAGGACTCTCCTTGACACCAGAAAATGACGTGCAACGTCCGAGAAATCTGTCATTCCGCTATTTAGTAAAATGACTGCAGAACTCCCCCACCAGCCAGAAGTAGGCTTGGTCGGTACCTAATTTTTAATACAGTCATACTGTCTAGACATTATACCCCAGTATATTGTACTGCCCGGTAAAATATGCTGAGCTTGTTGCATTTTCTTTTAAACAAAAATGACCACGGTATATAGTAATAGCGCAATACTGCTCTATGCTAGCAAACTGCCTTTAAGTTCCTCATCTGCTTGCCAGAAATCAATATCTAAGGTAAGATGTTTGATGCACCATCGTTGAACAACATAAGCCCCTGTGAAAATTACACATGTACAGGGACCAAGAATTAAGCTGTATAATATCAAAGTCTTACGTAAGACCAGCTGGCTGTAATAAAGATTGTTGGGGGAAAAATGGGTGTTTCAGCAAAGCTGAAATACCAGCAAATCTCACATTTTTACTGTATGGAAAATGTATGCATTCGAATACTAAGAAGAAGGTTTTTTAATAATTGCACAATATTAAGGTAATGTTTTCTTTAGAATATAACAAACAGTGTGTGTTGATATGCGCATGCTACAAATTACGGCTGCCAGAACACTGGATAAGTGGTTGGAAGATGGATGTGAATTTGGGTATTATAGTTTTAATATTTTTGGTGGACAAAATAACAGAAACATGGCTATAAAAGTGAAGAATATTAGGTTGAGTGAGTCAGCTATAAAAGTAAGGGTTTTGGCAGCCATCTTACTGGAGCCATTAGGTCAGATGTTTGCGCTTCATGTTCAGCGGACAGGAGGCCATTTTTACAGGGCCAGCTGCACCCAACGGTGCGAACAGTGTTCCTCCATGCACCACAAGTGGTTTTATGAACATCAGGCTGAAGTCAAACACCTTCCGTGGCCTCCCCTATCACCAGATGTAAACATCATTGAACTTTTATGGGCAGTTCTAGAGTACGGAGTGCAAAATAGATTTCCACCTCCTTTGCCACTTGAAGAACTGAAGAAAAATGGTCCAATATGCCACTACACACAGTTCTGGACTTATATGATGCCATTCCAAGAAGTAATGAAGCTTCATCCTGAGGGAAAGATAGAACTTTAAGGCATCTATTCCTTATTACTGTAGTTCCTTGAAATTGATATGTTTACCTTTCTGCTTATTTAGCAGACACTTATATTTAAAGTGACATACACTTTGCGAAAGCAGGGTCAGCCAGTCCCTGTAGGGCCTTGCTCAAGGGCTGAAATGCGAAATCACTCTGCCCACCCTGGGATTTGAACCAGCAACCTCATGATCACAGGTACAGTGTTCAAATCACACAAGTCATACATCACACTTGTTAGTGTTTGTCTGCTTTCTGTATTTGTGTACATGCACCTTCTTCTTGAACGTAAATTTTCCCCCTTTGCCATCTCTGGGAAAGGTATTTAATGCTGCTTTACATATTTACACTTATACGTGATTTTTAAATACTGGTCGTGTTATTTGAGAATGTCCAAAAAGCCAGTCGAACTGTTTGCAGAATCGTACATCTGTTCAGGATTTCAGCTGTCACAAAGGTTTAGTTGGTGTGACTTCCTGTGCCAATCACCTGTGACAGAACACCCTCAAGCTTATTTTCATAAGGTGGGGGGCGGGCTTTCATGTGAAATGTGTTTGACGCCCAGCATGAATGTATTTCATATTGTAGTGCACCAAGAGGAAACGACACAGTTTGCTTTGTAAAGTGGCGGTTGGGTTACGGTTAGGAAAAAATGGCCGATGGTCACCATTCTGGCAGGGAGCAGCACTGTCCAAACACCTTTGATAATAATTTCTGTGCCCCTTGGTCTGATGTCACGGTTAACTAAGACTGACAGAAATCCCCAAATCCCCCTTTGTTCTGTATGGCACCTTTCAATTAACTGTTTGCTATGGAATGGTTGATGCCAGAATTCTCTTTTTTCAAGGAGACACACCTGCAGCATGCATACCCACAGCCATGGGCGTACATTTCATTTAACAGTAGGGGGGGATAATAAATATAAAATTTCTCATGAGCAATTTTTGAAGGGGACACGTATAATACAGTCAAATTGTACTTATAAAGATAT
>JAODKL010000001.1:18531830-18582705 GCA_026780765.1 Petrocephalus schoutedeni
GACTGCGTCATTATGGTTATTTGGGGGGGACAATCCTCGGATGGGGGGGACATGTCCCCTCCGTCCCCCCCGGGATTAATGCCCATGCCCACAGCGAAAGGCCCACCAGGGCCCCGTATGGCTCTATAGTGCCTGACATTCTGCAATGGTAACATTTTCAACCCAGATATTTGCTTCTGTGCACCCAGATGGTGGACAGTAGCACATGTATTTCTGCGAGGTCATAGGCTACGTCTCTTTACTATGAATGCTGAAGTTCTGTATGTCCTCTAGAAGGCACAGTTTGGAGACCTAGGATAATAAATATACCCCTCGAGGACTGGAGTATGTGCTTATGCTGATTTATTTTCAGTTCAATTTATAACCCTGCGATTTATAACCCTGCGTAATTTGGATGGTTTTTGGCACCGTCCGCGTTTCTTTAGGTCTTGACAGTTGTAGGGAGATTGTGCGTGCAGGCGTATCAGTGTAGCTGAGAGCATGTGACAATTGGGGGGTGGGGGGCAGTCATTCCTGTCAGAGATGGAGGGGGGGTCTACATCAGTCTGAGTGAGCCTCTCACCCCAGTAATGATGGGCTGGTGGGTTGTTGGGCAGGGTGATTAATCAAGAGAGACTCATAGACTTACAAGGAAATAGTGTGGAATGATAGCTGGGTCAATGATAAGGCTGTCTGGGCATAAGTGTAGAGTTATTTAAATAGCTGACAGATTGCTGTTCCTTTACAGGCCAGAGAATGGCAGGAACCAACCATAGCAGCGTGGGTAGACTGTCTGGAAACGTATTAATGCAATTCAGAGAATGCGTTTCATATGTTGGCGTGACACAGGCCGACAGTCTGATTGCTAAAAGCCATTCAAAACTTATGTGAAATCTATTCAACCCTAAAGGTGAACCTGCAACATTTACCTATATTGATGAATCCACAGGTGTGCATGTCACACACAGTTAGAAAATTTTGAAAAACCAGTTCCTCAAAGTATTTTTTTTAAAGAAATATTTCAAATGGATACAAGCTGTCTACTGCCTAATGTTATGATTGAGGAAATGCTCAGTGGGCTGGTGTTTCTCTACCTCACTGGGTTGATGCATGTCTGTAAAGAGGAAAGTCAGTGGCATGCAGGGCCCCGTAAAACAAATTCATTAAACTGTGAGTCTCCAAACATAAACAGGATAAGTCTAGGCATGCCTGTGCAGATGATAATAATATAATTTTATGTACATGTTTATTATATGTGCCACATAGGCAAAATATAATGTCTGAAGGTCTGAGACATGGCAGCATTGAAGTACGCCGGGCCCATTCTAAATCTACAGGACCTTGCTAGCGGTGGCCTGCAGTCATGTGCTTCAGCCACAGAGCTGGGGTTGTTTATATCTGGGCTGTGTCTAGTAGGCTTGTGCAGTATCTAACTTTTCATACTGTCGTACCATCCAGGCATTATAGCTCAGTCAAAGGTATTTTGATAATGATTTCCAAAAGCCCAAATACCATGGTATACTGTATTACACAGTGTATTAACACTGCTCAAGCCTAGTGCATGTGTAGTGAAATGACTTCCGAAAAGGTGGTGGTACCTGAAGCACAGAAGCTGCGAGACAGCCCCACTCTTGTTAAACAGCATCTGCTTTTCTTTAGAAATGGAAAGAGCTGGAAATGTTTTTTGTTTTTAAAATTTCATTTTGGCATCGTTGTTTTTTTTTTTTTTTTTTTTGGGGCAGGATAGGAATCGTCAGCAGAGTCTGAGTGGGAGGTGGCAGAGAGCAGCCACAGCGGCAGGCGTGTATGCTCGTCCGGGCAGCATGTCAGCTGATCTGGAGGGCATGGCACTGCCGTTTGTTTTCCTGAGGCTCTACATCGACCAGCCTAGCGAGTGCATGTGGTGTCATCTCTGCACCTTTGCCAGGACACATTTTCCTCACAGCTGCCTTTTTTAATGTCTTCTGCATGTACGTGGTTTGTAGTTGTACGCAGGAATTTCTTTTACTTTCTTTTTGGACCGATACTGAGAGAGATTGGCCTGTTTTTCCCCCGTCTGTTATTTGCGCGCCCACAGCTGTTTTATTTGTTATAAACCTATCCAGCTGCTACTGCTGATGTAGGACGCTGTTTCGACCTAATGCAAGTCTTGCTGCAGACAGGGAATGTCAAATATCGTTCGGAACAGGAGCATAGGGTATTGCGGTGGTGTTAGGTTCCCCAATGCGAGAGAAAAACACTCTTTAATTTCACTATACATAATCCTGGGGGGAGACCGTGGGGCGATGTTTTTGATTTGTCAAATATTTTCCATCCGCAATCGTGTGGAATCCTGGGCAGCCTAGACTTTGGGATGAAAGCAGCAAGGAAGTCACCTTCCATGTTGGGGGGATTAGGGTTGATTCTTACTTGGGTTCATCTATGATGGTCATCAGCAGGTCACCAGGGTAAAGTGGCATTAGTCACAGACTTGAAAATGGTTATTAATTAAGCATGCAGCTTTGATTGGCTCTGATCCCTAAACATACCACAAGTCATTTCTGTGTCAGCTAAAGCCAGAGAATTACAAGTGCAGTTTCATTGCAGGTAGGAGGGTCTGGTTCTTTTAGTGGTTGATTTTGTGTCTGAAATTAAACAAACTAAGAGATCATTTGGAGGGATTCACTTCAAGTAAACATCTTTCGAGATCTACTGAGGCCTTTTTGTTTATCTTTCTTACAGATTATTTTTTTTTATATATAATTGTAACCAGACCAGTTGTATCGTGAACTGTAAATATTTCCATTCCTGGCATTTATCAACATTTAGAATATCAGACTAGGGTTAGTAGGGCCCTACATCACCATGGTAACATGGGCAATGAGCGAGGTCCACACACCTTGGGCATGAGGACAGATAAGATAAGAATTAGACTACGAAGACCAAAATGCCCCTCTCCTGGACAAAAACATTACGAGGAGGCCAGGTGCCCCTCCCACATCCACAGACACCTGGGGCCTTATTAATAAAAGTTGCACACATATAAAGAGACACCCAAAATGTGCGTATGCAACTTTTTGACCACGCGCATGCCAGTTCATACCATAAACCCGAACCTTCACATAAAGAGCAGTTATTCTAAAAATGTGAACTGGGATGTATTTGAATTATTATTACTTTAATTAATTGCATTTATTTGATTCAACTAGATTTCTGTTTATTTATGCAAGCCATAAAGAACTAAGAACTAATCTTGTAAACTCTTTCCATGAATTAAAAATATCTGTATTTGTCAAGAGCAGGGGTGACACTAGAGATTTTTGGCCCCATGAAAGCATCTCATATTGGGCCCCCAACCTACTCTGAATCTAATACTGTTCCAAATTCCTTAGGGGCCTTGTCATGCAGGGTCCTTTGGAATCGTCCTATGTTCCCCCCCTTGACGTCGCCCCTGGTCCCAAGTGGCACTAAATAGGCATCAGACATTCGCATGCATGGATCGTATTCTAAAAAACTATTTTGCTAGCGACTACGTAAACAGAAAGATTAGAAGGGAACGAGTTTTCATGGACCATCAAGATTATTTTGTTTACTGTTTGCACTGTGTAATGTTTTTGCATTAAATGTTTGTTTCCCTGCGCTGTTGATGAACAGACCAACGTAAAAACTACAATTCTTGCAATATCTAGTTTTCGAAATGTGATCGGGGCAATCCCCTGCGCTGACATCGTGATAAGGGCACCTCAAATCAAAGTTAATTTATTAAATGCACAACAGTATTGTATACAACAGTAGATGCAGACAATGAAATGAGTGCTAACTAAGCTACTTTTGGCAAACGAAAGCTATTTCATTCTATTCATGTGTAAGTCATCTGTGATGCCGACATGACACTAACATGATGATTTGTTCATCTTGTGTTTCCCAGACCACATTAGTACCTC
Source organism: Petrocephalus schoutedeni (assembly GCA_026780765.1). Taxonomy (NCBI): domain Eukaryota; kingdom Metazoa; phylum Chordata; class Actinopteri; order Osteoglossiformes; family Mormyridae; genus Petrocephalus; species Petrocephalus schoutedeni. The sequence continues at coordinate 18,535,733 of JAODKL010000001.1, forward strand.
CCGACTGCTCTAGCATAGCACTGCAAAATAATGCATTCCCTGTCATAGATGACATACTGTACGCATGTTTCAGGCTGAGGGCTAAGATGTGGGTTTGCCCCCAATAGTTACAGTCACTGGGCCTGGGTGCAGCAAGTCATTTCTTTCTCTCTGTCATTAGATCCAACCACTTTTTCCAGGGCCTTTTATATGGAATCACATTTGTGCCAATATTATTAAGCAAAACATTTTTTAACATCAACCAAAAACAAGAATTTGAAAGCAGATCCCACAGGAAGCAAAAACTGCCTTCTGCCGCATTGGTGCATGTCTTGTTTGGTTGAGTTGGTTCTGTTACTGCTCTTTTACTGTGTTCAATATGGCCGGGTGTGCTGTTTTCGGCTGCAACATCAGCAGTGTTTGCAGCAAAGTTTTATCTAGTGAGCTCTGAAAGCAATGGTTGCAGAACATCTCAAGAGCGGACCTTCCTGAGATAAGAGTGATAAGTGATAAGAGTGACAAGTGACAAGAATAATGCTAAAATTACTAGCGTTTCTGTCCATTCGTTTCTGTAGATGACAGTACTGATCTTGGTTAGCTGGTGAACGGCGGCTTAGTTTTTATTAGCATGCTACCGTTTCTCATGATCCCCATTCAGTTTATGGTTGTGGATTGATGTAACTTTGCGGGAATGCAAGTAATTGTATGCTTTTTAGGGGAAAAAATTATAATCTGATGACATAAAATTCTTTGGTTTTAAAAATATGATGTGGAAACATATCCTAAAAGCCATTCTTATGCTTGTGCATATAGGCAAACCAGCTGCTATGTATGACAGGGGCAACGTTCACTGGCACCAGCAGTGATTATGGGACACGGCAGTGTAAAGAGTCTGTCAGCATCTTAGGCATCAAGAGAGGAACAGAAAAAGAAACGGGTACTCAGACAGCGCCTTAAGCCAAATGAAAGCCGCACATCCAGAGATGCTTGTACTGTCACCATGAAGATCCCACTGACATAGGAAAACAGGTACTTTGACAAAAGTATCAAACATATTACCCTGAAGTCGTAACTGTAAGTGGTAGAGTTTAGTTTTGTCTTATACTGTGCATTGATTTCATTTTCTGTTTTCTCAATCTAGCATCTGATGCCATGTACCAGGAAGATATTCCTCCCCATCCAACATTTTCCCAGTGTGCCAAATCCAAGGGAAGTGCAACTGAGTGGCATCTTGGTCCTCAGAATGGTACTGTACTGGATCAAGGCATGATGCTCTCTTCATGTAAAAATATCAGTCATGTGGTGTACTTCCTGACTTTTAACAGTTTAAATGTCTTTGATGTTTCAGGATGCCATCTCCACTCCAGATGATCCTGAAACTCGGTTTGGATGCCAGACTGGCATGACTCTGTATGATTTGTTAGTCATGGAATCATGCATCAGTTCTATGACGTGTGAGCTGGGTAGTCTCAAGGGTAGGCTCATGGAAAGTAATCTGCTAGAAGAGACACAATATGCTGTACCTTGACAAATTTATCAGTCTGTTGTTCCATTTGAGGGAGAATATTTCTGGAATTTGAAAAATAAAGCAGCAAGTACTGACAAAGCAAATAATGACTGTTGTTGGGTCATTCTGGCTCAACTCAACAAATGGTCCAGGCACGACCATCTCAGAATTGAACCATTTTCTGGCCTTTTGTTTGAACATCCATTTTGGAAATTTTGGAAAATCCAAAATTCTGGCCTAGCTCATATAGTTTAAGACTTACACTGGTTTGAAATTCAATTAGATTTTCCCTTCATTCACAAAAATGCTTGGTTAGCCATTTTCAGATGCCTGTATCTTAGCAATGGTAACCTAGGCACCTGAAAAAAATGCAGATATACAGTACAAGTCTTCGGCCTAATTCCAAATATGTATTTATTTAGCTTGTAGCATGTACCCAACTTAAGATAAAAAAATCTTTCTCAATTCTGCCCAAAGAGGTCCAAAATCTGAAGAGGCAGTAAAATGGTCACTTTTGTTGTGTCATTTCAAAGTTCTAGGTCCCCAATATAACATATAATAAAGGGTTTTCATTTAAAAAAATTTGTGCCGCTACCTCGCACTGTTCTTATTCTTGGTTTTTTATTTACAATCATCATCAGCCTTTTCAATATGAAAGTCTTGATTTGCATATTGTATGAGCATGCAGCTCATTTGCATTGACCATTTATGGATATTTGTGGGCGGCACCTGGGCCAGATTTCAGGCTTGTGCGCATATTCACATTTGCAAGATAGTTTTGACATTTATGAGGAGAAATATGCAGTATGTCTGGTTTGATAAATACACAAAATCGATACATTTTTTGTATACATTTTTTTTTTCTTTTCACGTATACATTTTTTTTCCCCACAGTAAAATTTACGTAAAGTTTGGTAAATGGCCTCTTGGTCTCTCTATTTGAGCTTGTGTTTAACCTCTTCTCTTGATTCCCTTCTTCAAGTCATGACCTTTTCACTGTAGTTACCTGCAGCTTAAACACAAAAAATACACATTCACTCTAAAAGAAATAAAATAAAAATAAAATAAAAAAACAGAAATGGGAAATGTTCCACTTGAAAAAACTTCCAATGCACCCCTCTCCCAAAAGGGCATTTTCCTGTGGGTTTCTTTGACAGCTTATTGTAAGCTTACATAAAAAAAAACCTGGTGGTTTCTTGGAAGTTTATTATAAGAAATGAAGACAGGAAATATTTCCCCTGCCCTAGGTTGCCTTACAGAAAGCAGACTTAGAAACTGGTGACCATCTTGCAACAGAACTGGAACCAGAGGAAGAGGAGAACATCTGCTGGTTTAATATAATAATGAAGATGAAAACAAAGCTGTTATTCATCATGTTTTTGTGCCTAAAACCAGTAGAGATCCTGGGGAAATAATGCATTAATGAGCTCAGCGTAACCTAGCGGGTAACCCTCTGCGTCTGGTTTGAACAATAGTAACGTTTTTATTCTCGCTAATGTGGAAACGAGTCTGTAAAAAGCTTTCTGAAGTCCTGGCAGGAATCAGTTGAGAGGAAAATATGGGCAGGCATATGGAATACAGAAAGCGTCAGAATTATGCCCTTAATTGTCATAGATTGCATAACGCTAAGCATGCATGTTTCACTAGTGCAAAAAAAATCATGTTTTTGGTGTCCTGATGAACATTTGTTGAGGGGCACAGAATTGTAATTTTTTCTAGACTTCCTTCATGTGAACTTTTGGGGACTTTCACATGCACTTTCTTCACCATCTTACTGCTTAACCAACCACGATCTTGCTCTGATTGACTGACTGCTGTTGTAGTTAGTAGGAGAAGCCAAATCAGTCAAGAAATGTGAGGAAGATGATGCATCAAATCTGCTGGGAGATGCCAAGGTGCAGATGCACTGACCAGAAGATGTCTGCTATTGCCAAGCTGGGTCATAGCTAATAAATGGTACTGAAATGCATGCGCTGACGGACTAAACACTGGAGCATTGTGGCTCAGTACAGAATCAGACCCGATCCTTATTGTGTTTTCAGGACCTTTCACTAAGGTAACTAATCACTTCCGCGTGAAATGAGTTCATATTTCTTAATCAGATAGGGAATGCTTTCTTTTTCATTAAGATCATTTTATGAAAGTCTTTGTTCTTCGCTTTCATTCCTCATGGCTTTTCTGCGACGGTAACTTGAATTCCTCGACGGAATAAAGAGAACATGTCCTGGAGTGTGTCGATTCCTATTCCAAGCTGCAATGCAACCTGTCCATCTCACATATGCGGACAACATCAGAGCTTGCTGGTAATTTTCAAGTCTTTTACCAAAATGCCACTGGAAAAAACATGGAGTCACCATTTTCAATGAAAAATAGGGCTTTTCTGGGCCTGTTTGATGGCAATAATAACTGTAGAAGTAGTCAAAGGATTTGATAACATCATTCAGGGAAGTTTTAATGAGAAATGGATTATGGTCAGTTTTTTTTTGGTACATTTGTTATGATATGTTTGAAGCCTTGATCACACAGTACCTAGTCGAATTGCCCTAGTGTACCAAAGACCGACTGTGTTTTTCCAGAAAGATATCCAGCCAGTTGCTAGACTGTGCAAACGAGGACTGGAGGTCTGGTCACGGGGTGTGGAAAAGGTATGGCCGCCACGCGGTTAGAACTCACGCTCCAGAAATGAAACGGAGGGCGTCTTGGAACAAATGTAGCGGGAAAGTACAGGTGTGATGCACGTTCATGCGTCGGGGAGCCAAGGAAAGCAGGACACCGCTACCAGCATTGCTTTCATAATATTAATGAGTCGTAATCACATGAATCAAGTCTGGCAGCTGGAGTGTGTCCATCCCCTCATTTTGCAGATCAGGGTTGGTGACCCTGGAGATGACTTGTTTTGTTATGGAAACAAACTTCGATGTAAAGGCATTGTTGTCTCGACTTTCCCTTCAAAGTTTATAGGATATTCATTGAACCTAATGCAGCAATGTTCAGAAGAGTAAGCCAATTATGGAATTTCTTTTGAACTTCTTTTGACCTAAAAAATGATGAATTGTCATACAATTCATTCGGCATTGTGGAGAATATTACAAACAAACATAAGAATATACCCTGCTTTTTAATGAAAGGTTCTAAAATGATTACATTTGACAACGAATGCTATTTGTTAATCATAAAAAAATGCATTTAGACTTGGGGGTTAATATAGGTCACTCTTGACGTAAGCTCAGTATTCAAAATAACAGAGCCACACTCAAAAAAAGTCATGAATTATTAACCGTGTGTTTATTTCCAAATTATTCGGTTAAGAAATTTGTATGAACTGTGTAAATTACGGGCATTTATCGTAGTGTTTTATCATTGTGTGTGTTTATAAATCACTATGTGTGAAGTGGGAGCTGCTCAGTATCTATGTAATATATTCTTATAAATATAACAGGAATGCAAACAGATTTCTCTGGGCCGGTAAATAGGAAAGTGCATGTGAAGGTGAAAGGAAAAAACAAACGAATACAAGGCTGCACTCCATAAGTTTTCAAAATGTTTATTCATTGTTCTTAAGAAGTAACTGTAAATCTTCAAAAACATTTCTTTTGTAAAAGCAAATCAGACATAGTAATGGAATAGTAAGCATTTGGTCATTGGATAAAAATCCAGTCTCTAAAAAAAACAAAAAAAAAAAAGCAAAAAAAACAAAATTTGTATAACTTAATAACACTGAACACGAGTCTATTTTTCACAATTTTTTTTTTTTTACAATCCTTAATAATTTATAATTTTTCAAAGAAACTGTGACGGATTTTTCATTCCTGTTGGACAGAGTCTGTGCAGAATAGAGCACCGAACTGCTTTTTTTTGTTCGTTTCCCCCTTTTTCCGACAGGATGCGTGTGTGTAACAGTGGCGTCTTTGTGCTCTGGTGTCTGTCTCACGGCTACATACCGCATGTGAGGTGTAGTTCGGTTTCAGAAAGCATTAAAGGTATTAGAACCATACAGTTCCCAGTCCCTTTCCCGGTCATCTAAGGAAGATCAGGTGTACAAAAACACACATGGAAAGCTTAGTGCCACTCAAGCGACCAGCTACAGGATTAACTATAGCGAGTCCCATTTGTGGCTGTGCTGATCGGCACGTTAGGGTGGGGTTGGGTGGAGACGACCAGGTGATTAAAAGCATGAGCGGATTCTGCTGGAGCTCTCGAGGGACCCCGTTGACGGCACAGCTGTGTTGCTCCCGTGAGCACGAGAGTCGGCAGCAGTGTGCCGCTTCTCATCCCCTGGGTCAAGCTTAGCACACCTTGTCTAATAGAGGCCAGTGGAGCAGTGTACACTTCCGATACACAGGTAGCAGCCCCCCATGAGATAAACGGTAAATTAGAGTCAGCAAAAACAGGTGGCTAATGTTGCACCATTCTCTCAGCTGAATATCATTTATTTAGCGGATGGTTTTATCCAAAGTGACATACTGTACAATTGAGAAGATGGGGTCCAGCCAGTCCCTGGATCAATTACAGCCTTGCTCGGGGCCCCAGTGATGGGATTCACTGTGCTGACTCTGGGATTTGGGCCAGCAACTTTCCTATCACAGGCACAGCAGCCTAACCTGCTGAGCCACGCACTGACTCCTTTATTGCAACTATGAGTGAATGTATGAACACACTTTATAAATCTGGAACATGATTCTCCCCCTCCACAGTGTAAGGGGAGAACACAATACTTTCTGTGGTATGGCACAAAGGGAGACTTTCTCCAAAAAACAGCGTTAACCTCAAGCATCATTAACAAAAGAAAAAACACTGAGCACTTGCTAGCTGACAGAGATAACACTGCGATATGTGATTCAAAGAACAAAATAAAAGTCAACTTTTGAAGTTTAACTCTAATCACTACCTCCAACGATCCCTCAATGGAAAATCCGCTTTTCCAATTGCGAGGTGATGCTGTCAGTATTTATTAATAAAAATACAGTAAAGATGTTGTTTTTATTCGTACTTTTGTTTAGTGTCGGGTCACCGAGACTGACAAAACGCAGCTTCACAGCTACCGCTGGTAGATCGGATGTGAGACATAACACTGCAGCCCTTACAGCCATAACGAACAAACAGGGGTAGACAAAACAGCGTGCAGTGTCACCACAGAGAGCTCTCCTGGAATGGTGCCGTGTGTGTCAGGCGAAAATGCACAAGAGGGATGTGGCAAATCATGAAATGCATAACGAATGTCTCTTAAATAATGAATATACATTTAAACAATTAGTTTTAAATTAACAAACTTAAAACTTTTTAAAATAGCACTTTTTTTTTCATTTCAGAGCACAATGTACAGAACGTGGCTGAGCTCTCTTGCTTTCTTTGAAGGCACTTTCGGAAAGGTGCAATAGCAAATTTTGGAGTAGAAAATGACGCCTATCAAATAAATTAACATTATGAAAGTGTCCCGTTGAGGATGCCGCATTGGACTAACAATGTCATTACCAACGCTTGTTTAATGTGTGTGCGTGAAAACAGGAGATGCTTAAAGAATTGGAAAGAAAAAGATTGTCTGTTCTCTTAATTAGACATAACAAAAACCACAAGAAAACTATTCAGTTTATAGTCTAAAAAAATGTCTTCAAAAGGAATGTTGCATAGAAATAGAGGGCAAGTTAATACTTCTGTACCATGGGCACTTTGACAGTCTTTATTTCTGATATATGGGAGGATTTCTGGATGATGCAGCTGGTCGTCCCTGATATGCTGTCCTTTGCCTGCGCTAAGTTAGTCAAGGCCATGGCTGCGTTGATCTCCTTCCAGTATGTCTCATCTTTGCCCCGTCCTTTTCCCTTGGCCGCCGCACTGTGGTTTCAGGCAGAAAAGAATAAGAGGAGATGCGGTTTGGGACATGTAAGTGGAGGTCTCACTCACCGGTAATGTTAAAGGAGCGGCAGGAATGTGAGGAACGCACTCACGTGTCACATTTAGCTGGTGCCTGTTCCACAGCCTCTGAAAGCAAACAGCAGAAGTTAATTACTAAATGCACGGTGCACTGATCGCGCAGTCTGCACATATGTCCTGTTTTTGATAAAAGATTGGTGGGCATTTAAGTTTTATTTATCTAGCAGGCATTTTTCGTCCAAAGTTATGCAAATTTCTTTTGAGAAAACAGGGTCAGTCCCTGGAGCAACTGTGCTAAGGGCTTTGCTCAAGGACCCAATGGCGAGGTCAATCTGCTGATTCTGTGATCTGAACCGGCAAGCTTCCAATTACAAGCGCAGCCTCCTTAGCCACTGAGCTACACACCGGTTATTCACTCGCCCTGTCCCCACATGAATTTTTGTGATTGCAAGATGGCCGAAAAGACACCGACGGCCTATGGAAACGATGGGAAAAATGCAGTCGGTATGTCACAGACGGAACGTTTCGTACTTTTCCCCTCTGAGACGCTTTAAATCTGCGAGGTTGAAAATAACATCTCATGGAGAGATCGCCGACCCACGGCCGCTTAACGCGTGAACCGAAAAGGCAATTTGAGGCCCATATGAAAAGCATTACAGAAGAATGGCTGGTCTGATTAAGAAGTCCAGCCGGACTGCAATCTGGCACAGCTGGCCTTTGTTGTCCTCCCTCGTCGTCTCTCTCACTAAATGTGAACGTACACTAGCTGGGCTCCCAGCCAGTCCTCAGGTAGAGCTGAGAGAGAGGGACCAAAGCAGGCAGGTCAGGGACCAGTCTGGGGCACTGGCAGGAGACGGCAGGAGCGAGAAAAGCCGGTGTGAACCCCGCCGGGCCGCTGAGCTGGCGGGAGTACTGAGGCGAGCGCCCCAGAGTCCAAGGATAGCAAACGGGTTTCGCCGAGCGACGATGACACTGGCTTGGCACCGGCGACTTCCATTAGGGAGTCTGGATTTCCTGCACATGGAAACTTCAGGCACACCCCATGTATTAACAAAATGCAGGTGATCCTGGCAGAGTTGGGGGAGAGAGAATTTGGCGTGGTGGTAAATCATGGCGCCGAGGTTGCTGTTACTTTCAGCGTGGCGATGGTGCACAGCCTATTTTCTCGTTACCGAGATAAGAGTTAACAGCCGGCTCAAATGGCCGGCTTGCGCTGTGCGCACACTGCGGTCCAGAGCATGCTCCTGCTTTTTGTCTGCGGATGCAGTCCTCTCCGGGACTCGGTGCAGCTGCTTAACGTTTGGGTTTTTAATGATCGGCCTCCTCCAGCCACACAGGCCATCGACCGAGAGAGACAGAGCTGTTACATCGTCAGGTTATATTTAGGGGCCGCCTCCCTCTACACGCATCTCAACTATGCCGTCACTCCTCCTTCCTGGTGCCTGCAGCCGTCAAGGGGGCCCAACGGGACAGTGGGGTGATCCCCAAGATCCCCAAGGTCTTTTTGACCCGCCAAGCCTCTCAGTTCCTCCTTGCCTGACCACCTGTGTGAGATCTGGGCCCTGCAGGACGTGGCCTTCCACGACACACCGTTCCCCCCTCATCCCACTGATCGCGTTTCCAGTTACTAATCCTGGACTCAGACCGCCATCCAAGCCACTTCCGATCCAAGCAGCACCTAATAATTTAAAATATCCCCACTCTGTACATTTGCACGCAGAAAATTTTCAAATGTACCGTGACCTGAGCTGACAGCTACAGTACGCGGCCAGTACGGCCGAAGGCGAGTCTTAGGTCCATTATGAAATTTCCTGTTGTTTTCCCGCTCTTCAGTAATAGCCTAATTCCATTGAGATCTTATCCATTTCTTCTACCTCGCAGAGAGACAAATAGGAACACAAACTGTGAAATTATCATATGACATTATGGCAGCTAAAGCAACCTGCTGCGAGCAGGCGTGCACACGGATCGGCGCTTGGCGTCTCCTCCATCTCACCGCCTAGACGCTCAAAATTTCCCCCCAGGTCCAGCCAAAACAAACGCAGTCACAACCGTCATTTTCTGGAGAGCAAAAGAGGTATCTGCCGAATGTCAAGACGACAGCCATTTTGCCCGACTGACTTCTTCGATTCTTTACAGCCATGAAATGGTTACATTGTCCCCCCCCCCCCCCCCCCTAATTTTTTTCGTTGCCTTTTTCAGTTAGTTGAGATGGTGCTGCCCATCTTATACGCGCCTGGAACTTTGGGTGACTGCACTTTTCGAAAAGGGGGTTCACATGATCTATGGGTATCTTAACTGGCTTCACCAATGATCTTTGGGATCTGAAAGAGCTTTGGCATCTCAGAAGTAGGACTGGGGAAGTGCTAGGGGCAAAGCTGCCCCAACAAGGCTCGGGGGGGGGGGGTGCTTTATCTGGCTTGGCTGAAGCCCCGCCCTGATTGGGCTACGGGAAAGGAGGAGGAAAAACTGGAAGGAGACAGGCTCACAAAAAGTCCATTTCCAATCTCCCTTGCCTAAAATATCTAAAACTCACATTTTTAAAACAACTCCCATGCCAAAGAAACTATGGATCCTTAATAAATCACCAAAGCTGCTTTTTTTCCCAGCTACTGCGAGGTCTGTTGAGTGTCTGGTTCCTAAGTGTCCATGGGCCTGTTGTTACGCTGGGGAAGGCAGCAGTGCAATCAGAGAGGAGAGGGCAAAACGGACCGGCAGGGAAGGGGGGAAAGAACAAAGGGCGCCGCTGACAAATCGGGGTAGATGGGCTGCACCTGTCTGGGGAGTTGGGGTGAGGGGGGGGGGGTTATTATTGTGTACAGCTGCTGTTGTTCGTAGCAATAGACAACAATAAACACACGGTAGAAAAACATGAGGGCCGTGTTTAGTGAAGAGGCATGCAGACACGGACGTATCCTCTGCCACAGTCCCCCAAGACAGAGCACTGACATGCAAACCCTCTCGTGTGACCTGCTGGATATGCGGGGGGGTGGGGGGGTGGGATAAACCATGCACCACTGGACTGACGAGGGCTGTAACTCCGGGAGACAGATTCATCGGCTAGCCCTTGGGGTTTCCTCAGACCTGTCAGACTGTAGGATTCCCACTGTCCAGACACTGTCTGAGAAGCAGAGGAGACACGGCGTGGAGAGCCAGCCATCATGGAGAGCAAGGGAGGCTCCAGCCGGCCGACACTAGCCGCCACTGACGGACACGCCAGCTCGGAGGGGCTCTGCTCTTCCGATTATTATTAATTCCACAATAATGTCAAAAGAAGCCTGTGAATGAAGTTAGGGAGACCCTGGCATCAGCCTGATCTCTGCGCTGCTTGGCCCAGCTGGAAAATCCCTCTGTGCCCTGGGCTGCATGGTGCCATCCCTCAACCGACTCCTCGGAGACACAGGCGGCGCACATGGCTCACTGCAACCGAGACCCAACGGACCAGTGCCCCCCAGGAACGTGAAACGGGCAGGATGATTAATTCTGAAAAACCATGTCTTCGCTGAGCTGGAGCTTCAGCTGTACACAGTGCATGCTATGGCACGTGATGCATTTATTGCAGCACTATGCAGAGATATATGTCAAACTACTGCACCATCATGTCGTAATTTGAAAGCTTCTGCTTTGTGTAGAAACCATCCAGGTCATCATTAAGCAGGTAAGCATAGAATCTGCATGCATTCAAGGATAGTGCAGTGCTGAAGTACATTGAGCCCTCAACAACCACGACTTTATGGAGGTTCATACGGTACATTTTTTAAGAAGTGACCACATTTGCACAGATAGCCCTGTTAACATCTCCTTAACTAATCGGGGCCAGGTTTAAATTCACGTCACATAATCACTGTTTTCAGCACTTGATCTCCTGTCCTGCAAAGATGCAGCTACATTGTTCCTCCATCACAAAATGGGGACTGTTTATAAGTATCAGTAAACACACCCTGATCACCAGAGCATAACGAAAACAGTCGAGCTGCAGAGGACCCTAAAATCTGGAGTAAACAGTAAGTTAAATCATCACTCGCCGACGTGCACGTGCATCACCGGGGTGGCGGGGAATGCCGCCACGATGCCTCGGGGCTTGGCCCTCGCCGGAGATTAGCGTGACGGAGATTTATGCATCTCTCGCCGCAGATGGCTGGCGTGGAGACAGCACTCGCAAGGCCGAGTGGGGCTGGACGCAAGAATGAGCGCGGCCTTCGGGGCTCAAACCTGCATGGGGGGGGTCTCCCGCCCAAGCGAGGGAGACCTGCAACGCAGCGTACAAGTCGCCGGGGGGATGCATTACCAGTCAAAGGATTTCCTCTGCTGACGTCTGTTGAGGTGAATCGGCGCGCAAGCTGGAGGCGAAATCCGCCGAGCAGATGTGTAATCGCAGCTCGAGTACACGGGGACCAAGAGACAAAAAAGATCTGCTTCTATTTAAAAGATGTCTACGTGCTGCTGATGACTGTGTGGTTCACAGATCATCTAAAGAAATAAACAGAGACCGTTTGCAATAAACAAAGAATGATGTGGGTCGAACGAAAAAAAAAATGAAACCTCAGGAATCTCAGAAGTCACCAGGTTTGAGAGTCTCTCCCAGCCAAAAATAGGCTTGCTGCATTCCTGCCCAAATGATATGTTTGGGATTCAGATCACTCTGCTCCATCAAGAGACGCCGCATGTGTGCTCCAGCGTTAAAGCTCATGCCCATCAGCAAAGCCCAGGCAAACCCCACAAAGGCCTTCGGTCACTTATAATAACCTAGGTCCCACATAAGCACCTCCTGACCTCTCAGTTATCCTGGGAAAATCGCCTCCACATCAGTCCTACGCAATTGGAACGGCCGTGCGTCGAAAAAACAAACGTCCTTCCTCTTCCAGCGCAGCTGGTTCCTCTGATTAGCTTACTAACTTTCAGCTCAGAATTTCCACCAGGCCCAAGTGCAAAAATCTAAATACGATCAGTAATAGAAAATGCATTAACCATTAATCTGACCACTATCCACCGCTAAAGTGTTTCATGTAAACATGCAGTGTTAGGACTGTCATCATGCATCGTCGAACAGCTGTTGGTTGGAGACCCATTGAGTTTTAGGTCGGTTCTGTTTCAACCAAAAGGAGTCAGGCCAGAATCTCTATCTCTCCACTTTGTGCCAATGGGTAGCCCTCACCACGGGGCCATGGGGTAGCCCTTGGCGTTTACGCTCACATCCTAGAGAATCTAGGACCGGTCATTTCTCAGAGTTAAAGCTCGATGAAAAAACAGCTGTGGTTGTTTTTTTTTTACCCTCTCTTTTTAAACCTTAAACGGACATTTTTTTTACTCTCCCTCTTTTTAAACGTTAAACGGATGACCATGCCGTTGTGGCTTTCCTTTGTTGCTTTGCACAGAAGCCTCTCCAGTGTTGACGTAACACGCGCCCTGACTGCAGAGGTCACTCCGCGTCCTGCGCAGTGATTTATACGCCTCCCTCCTTCATTTATTCTTTACCGCTGCGCTCCCTTGCTTGACTTTTATGACGCACGCTGACTTCAGAGAAAATACGGGCGATACCCAGCAATTGCGGCGAGGTCCCCTCACGTTGATGGAGAACTTAAACCCGTGAGTAAATATTGGCCAGTTACGTTTTTCAAACATAGTAGTTCCTTCTCCGTTATTCTCCCAAAAAAGCCCACAAAAACATTGTGGAAAATGAGTCTAAACAGCAGTGAATCACTGTGATGGGGTTCTCTAGATAGAAGGAACCTCCATCCATCACCCTATGGCTGTCACCTTCCTGCCAAGGAATTGTTCGCGCCGAATGTGTTTTTGGTGTCACTCTAAAACATTTCAGGGCAATTTATCTTTCTGACGGCTCCAGCACGCCACAGACTGTGGCCGTTTTCTAAATCCGGGCTACATTTTTGTCTGTGCTCTGGTGATGCTGAGCACATTTGTCCTTTTTGGGTGTGGCTGGATTCACAGAAGCAGACAGAGGTGATGAAAACAGATGTGTGTCAGGGTTGACCGTAGATGTCGAGACCCGAGTGCTTCAGCCGCCGTCGGTCCCAAAAGGAACCTTAGCAAACAGGTGTGGATTGACTTCTCTGGGGGCCCTAGGCAATGTAGCTAGGAGGCCCCCCAAGCGGGCCACCTAAGCTATTTTGGAAGCAGAGGTGAAGAAGGCTGAAAGGCCGGATGACAAATGAGGGGGAATTAAAAAGGATGTAATATCAATAATCTAGGGGGATGGCGACAATGCTTACCACGTGTGTGGCGGAGGAGGGGGGTGGCATTAAAATTACCAAGTGGGAAGAAGCGGGGTACTGGTGGATCGATCTGCCAGATTTAATGTGCTTAAACAGTCCATTTGCCCTACGGCAGGGCCCCTGATTTTGGTGGAGCCCTAGAATATAGCCAGAGATAACCTATGCATTAATCTCCCTATTGCCAGAGGTACCGTGACTCTATTTTTAACTCCGTAAAACTCCTGGTGTTCGGATAGTGAACTGCAACGAGAGACCCCTGAAAGTATTCTCAGTTCAGTGAGCAAAGCTCTCTTGATATAAAATGTTTCCATTAAGGGAGATGATTTCAAGTGCTTCCTAAACACAGTATGAATTCTCCAGGATTCAATAACTGCCTGGCTCTTGCCTCCAAGCCAGTGTGAATAGCCCTTATGAGCCTCTCTGGTCCATTCAGCGCTAGTGTTTTCATTTAACATGCTTCTGACTCAACTATGTGTCAGATGTTGACTGTGCTTAAGGCCGCTCACTATAAGTCCTGTAAATCAAAGGTATGTTTCCAGTTCTAAGGCATCTCAGGACAACTAGTGAAAATGAGCCAGATTAAAAAAAAAAAAAAAAAAAAAGTAACCTTCACTTTTGAAATTTTTACATAAACCGGTGACCCGCATCTCATAGGGAAAAACATCTCTGAATCTTTTCCTAAGATATTTCAAAACACCATAAAACTGAAAAAATATTTGAAATTAAAAAAACAAAACCAGAAGAACAAACAGTACAAATGGTAGTGGAGCATCACCATAGCATGTAAAATTCCTGGCAATTAATGTCCCAATTAAGGGATGTTTTGGCACTAAGCATCTTGGCAACACCAATGTATTTCTCCATCTCTTTGTTTTCAATTAAATTCCGAAAGGATTTTTTCCCCCACCCTCATACAAAGGTCGTTTCACTCTTCTGATGAAAAGATGGGACAAACCAAAAGCAGTTCGTCGACTACCACATCCTATCACCACACAAAGTCAGGTGCGCCTTCGACTACCGTGAATCATCACGAGTTGCACTATTAGCATTGCTAATCAGCCAGGCGGCTGATAATTCAGCATGACAATTCCGCTTAATTGCATCCAAAGTGAGGCCCGCGCACGCTTAATTCAAACCACAGCTTCCAAGCGCCCTTTCGGAAAATCTTGCTTCTGCTCAAACTGAGAAATAAAGGGGTGAAATTACAGACGCTCTGTAGCTGTCAAATGGCCCAGCACTTTCTTCACTACATAAATATCTTGGAATGTACCAATGGGAAGCTTAAAGAATAAGAGGTTAAACCTCTTTTTGCATTTTAATAACAAGATCAGATGCACCTTTTTTCCCCCCAGATTGGACAAAAAGACCCTGACAGGTATCCATGTTCCTTAAAAAAATGTCCATGTGGGCAATCTGAAACGTCTCGCGTGAAACAGTGAGTTTGTCCCTCCCCCAGAGAGAGTTCTACAACCTCATAACCCAAGAGAGTCCGTCAGGTCCAAGGAAGTTAAATGGACCAGGGAAATTGAATACTTTTCTCTTTTAAAGCACATTCCAGGTATCTATCCGAGAATTATGATAACAGACGCTGCTGTGTGTCTAAGGTACCAAATTCGTTTCACGCCTCTTCAGATTGCCAGAAAATTGCTCTCATTCTTTGTGTTTCATAAAGAATTTGTGTTTTGTTTAAGGCTGTACTTTCCAGTAAGATTACCCCAAACACACAGCAGTGTGTCTTCACATTTGCCACACCTAAGCCCTAATTACAGCTCTCGGACCCAGCGAGCTCACACTGAGAATGCCCAGAGATGCCTGTCTCTAGCGAGAAATGAAAATCCAGGGCTTCCGTGTCAGTAACCATACCTACAGGCCCCGGCTACAAAACCAGCAGCCCCTAGACGGCAGAAGTGAAATGTGTTCCTCTATTCGTGGCACCCATACACTTACTTTTCAAATGTACCGCAGGGGCACAGGGCCGGGAATCGTCCATGTGTGGGCCTCGCTTTGATGCTTGAGGAAACTAAATCCCCCAACAAGATATTTGCACTGGGTCTACAAGTATTCAAGTTTCTGCTCCCAGCACAAAAATCCAGTGTTTCATGGCGGACACTGCTTCCTAAACTGATGGAGTACACCTTCCAGAATCAACATCCGGACCTGTGCCTCCCCAAATGTGTCAAGTCTCGCATTAGGATCAAACGACGCCGTGGGACAGTGGGACGAGTGTGAGTGGGTCCAAGGAGCCAGTGCTATTGCCCTGCCAAGTTTAGCAAAGCTACTTGCTTTACAACAGGAAGCCAAGCCCCAACAATTTACCCAGAGGAGTGTAGCCACGAGAAGGTCTTACAAACAAAAGGAGGTTTCAGTTTCATATCAATCTGGACCACTTAGAATGAGCACTTACCAGTGCGGTACACAAAGTTGGCCTCTGTTTCTGAAGACGAGGGCGAGAGAAGCTCATCATCGTACTCATTGGAGCTGAAGGACCCCGAGTGGTTCCTCTTGCGTGAGTCCACCACGGAGCTGGAGGCCATGACATGCCGCAGCGAGTCGTTGAGGTACCGGTGCAGCAGGCTGCTTTTGTACTTGGGTGGTGAGACGTAATCCTCGGCGAGCGGCACTTCGGCCCTCAGCCCTGCACCCACCACCACACCCTCCTTCTTGATAACACTCTGGTATATGGGCTTGCTGAGCTCGGCCGTGCCGGTCTGGGCCCGTGTGGGGTGCTCTCCATCTGGGGAAAGTTGGGGAAGGGAGGGCAGGGGGGATGCCACTGAAAAATGACCAGAACCCATGCCAGAACCTTCCTAAATCCATTTAAAAGTCACTCGAGACCCTCGAGCTGGGAGCCCGTACGTTTTCGGTCCAGAGCACATTTCTGTCATTCCTTGTAGCAATAAATAAAGCTTGAGGCCGAATTAAAATCCTGGCCCTGTCTGATGAAAGGAAATACTGAAGATAAAAAACGTGCTGAAAAACAGATATCCTCCTGGGGGGGTGTTGAAATCAAGAGAACTGCTCTCTAGATACTGTCAGTGCCAAGTCTGCGAGAGGTTATTTTGGGCAGGTTTAATTTTCGATTCAGCGATGCCAAATTATGATCATAGTTCATATACGTATATTGGAAACACATGGGCTTAAGTTTAATTCCCCTGCTTCTTGAAGCAGACGTGTTATGTGTGCGAGCTCCTGTCAGGTGGAACGGCAACAGGTCTGTAATCGTCAGACTTGCCATGCCAACTGGGACACTTCGTTCAGGCCCAGCCGCCAATGCTGAAATGTGGTGGGGATACAATCTTGCTAAGACCCTCCTGCCAATTAGACTCTGGGGTCACAGAGCTCGAGGGTTCACGCTCATCCGAGAGGCTGTGAACAGCAGATCAAACCGAGGTTTCCGGAGCAGGAATTAACAACTGAAATTTGGATGGAATCACTTCTAATCCTCTGGATCCATTAAGCTGAGGATACCGGGAACAAGAGGCCACATTCCCTACGATCACGCGACGCGCACCCATCTGCCTGGAAGAGCACGTTAGAAGTGCTTTTCTGACCACAATAAATGCACGCCAGTCCTTTTTAAACTACAGGACACAAACTAATGGGACCTGCCCTCCCACCACCCTGAGGTACCCAATGAGCTGTCGTCTTTATTATGCATAATCATCCATTTAGAAACTAAACCGGCCGCACGAAGCAGGCAGCAATGCACATGGCTCAGTGATTCCTTGCATGCGGAGGGGGGGCGTACCTTCTGAGCACGTGTCGTCGCTGCTGACGCTCAGCCTCTCAGCGTTGCCCTGCACATACTTATTGTAGAGCTTGATCCGCAGGGCCCAGCTCAAGTCTGGCTGCCTCACTGTGTTTTTCAGCCTCCGCCGGGCGTTGGCGAACCAGTTCGAAACCTGTGGGGAGGACGGGAAATGGGGGGAAACATAGGGAGTGATGGAATGAGACGGGAAGAGGGAAGGATGGAGAGAAGTTAATGGTCATTAAAATGAAAGTGAATAGCCGCAACAAAATCATCCCTTACGAAAAGCTGCAATACATCACTTCAGGGTTTAGCTACCCCTGCAGGCGGGAGTAAGGCTAAGAGCTTTGGACATAGATTCCTCCATCTCTGCTCCTTCAGGCGCATCATACCAGTGGAAGAGCATGAGTGTCCAGGTTCATGAGTGATAAACACGTGGAAGAAACAGGCTGGTTCTGTAACATGCCTATCTGAGGTTTGCTGTAACCTTCAGTGGCTTAATGGTAAGTCTGAGAAAGCAGTTCTGCCTTGATAGGAATTCTGCTCTGTGCATCTAAACGATACATTTTTCCACACGGGGTCCTTTTGTGCCATAAAGTGATATCCAGTTCAGAGCTCCCCGAATCATGTGGAACGGAAACTATTAGGATGTTCCACTAGAAAAACTTCTCATGCTTAATAAATTTCGAGCAAGTTATGGAAAGCTTAACGTCCTTATGGTGGAACAATTTATTTGGGATTCGGCAGTATTTTAGTGAAAACCTCTCTCATTAACAATGTGTCCTGTTGGCTATTAGTCAGTCTCAAAACATGTCCTGCTAATGAGGGGGTGTGTGTTGCTAAGTGGCCCCATCATCCCCACGATTAAGGCTAGTGAAAACATTGCTGATGTGAAGTTTAAGTGGCTTGATGATGGACCCTCTAGCTCTTCTCTCCTGCCCAAAAGACCTACAGCTCTTTTTGGGGCCACAATGGGCTGGTGACCAGCATCTGATTTAGGAACACATGGGTCCTACAGGCAGACAATTATAACAAACTATAAGCTCTGGATCTATTATACCTTTTTTAGACTTAGATGCATTTTTCTCCTGTGTACATTTTGGTTGATGAGCATGCAAATGAGATACACTCCACATCCTGGAAGGAATGCAAAACTGCTCACATCAATTAGTTAATTAAAAGGAAAAAAAACACACACACAGACTTATGTGTATATATATTACAAATTAAAGACAAATTAAATAAAAAGAACTTCATAGTTTATATTAATTGCTGATTAATTGTAACACACCCAGAGGCAGCTGTTTTAGATTTAACTTAAAAAGCAATGCAGTAGGTATACATTTTCTAATCATTTTAGTAAATTCTGTTTTCTTTTAAACAAGAGAGAAATAATTTCCATAATGTGTGATCATTTACTTATGTGTGCATTTTAGCTAAATCAATATTTGATAATTAACAACAGATTTTATCACTGAAATCTTTTCAGTGAAATCTACGCGGCGCTGCGATGATACCCTTCGGTAGATTGTTGGTTACAGTTACAGTGAGCAGTGGTGGGAACATGCAGCCACTCACCTGTACCAGGGTCATTTGGGAGCCGAGTGCAAGCAGGATCTTCTCCGTTTTTGTGGGATACGGATTGTCCCTGTGCTTGTACAGCCACTGCTTCAGAGGACGTGCCATGTCCTGCAAAGCCTGACGCTTGTGACGCACCTTTCCACCGCTCTGGCGAGACCTTGCCGGGAAAAGACCCATCGGTCCGCCATGGTTAAGCTCATGGAAATTCGCAACGGTAATACATAAGATAGATTAGTTATTTTTAAAAGTCAAATTGTTGAATATAGCGCAATTATAACCGAAATATATGACTGATACTCTATTAAATGCTAAAACATGTTCGCTGATGTATGTTAAACGTAAATATTATTGGTATTTACATTTGTCACAATATTTATATTATTCGTTTAAGCAAAACGAATAAGATTTTTTTTTTATTTAAAGCAAACGTAAGCATTATAACGTAGCCTACCACAAATGACTAACGGGAGTTCATTAATTGATACGTTTACCTTTTATGCTCTTGTGCCTGGTTCAGGGGGCAAATTAAAAGGCAATAAACTGGACATTTGTTATTCTTCTTTCCCGAGTTGTAATTTCACGTAAACAGCAAATAAAATTGCATTATTTTGCGCATCTCAGGTAAGGTATATAGAAATGTTGACTCGCTGGAGACGCGTAATATACATCGATAACGGTAAAATTCTCAAAATAATTATTTTATCAGAATGTAGCCTATTTTGTTACGCTTGTCGCAATGTTGTAGTTGTATAAATTTTAAGTTAGATATTTCAGTTATGCTACATATTACAGGTTTTTATGACCTAAAGGCATGGGTATCTCCATTTCAAATTTCATAGTCGAATAATATACAAATGATATTTTATTTAAAATAGGCCCACAGAATAGTTTTGCATTTCTTCTATGGCTGAAAACCTGCTATCTGCACTTGGCTTTTCTGGCGCTCCAGAAGATGTCAGTGTGGAGCTTCGAGGAGCTGGAAACTTCAGCAGGTCCGCAGCATTTCCTTCAAACCTCTGATCTGCTCGAGTTTATGTTCTGCAAATATTTTCCTTGTATCTAGATACATGTGAACAGACTATAACCCGTTTTCGTCCCTATACTGAGTTCTGGGGAGACCCCTCTCGTAATTATATTAATATACTTTATTACCATTGATACCCGCTTTGAAAAGTATCCTTCGCTAGAGTTGCAGCGCTCTTGTCTTTTCCTCCAGGCACGGAGCGTCTCGGTAACCCAAACTAGGATGTTTATTTAGGTGCACTCGTATTTCACAGAGCGTCGAGCTGGATGTGTTGTTGGTCCAGGTCCAGGCGTATAAGGAACTACTGTACTGTCTTCAAGTAACATGCGCGTCAGCACCCCCGGCTATGGAAGCCTGCAGAAATAATGAATGGCAGGGCTTCTTCTCAAATCAAGGTTTCTACAAGTGCCCACTACCGACTGGACCACACACGTGTAGATATTTTAAAAAGACTATATCGTAGGATGTCTTCACTTGTTGTAATAACTCCGTCTACGCTGGCATTAATGCGGAGATCGACGGATCAATGAACAATTACTTCGGAAAAGTACAATGCACTTGTTATACTGATGCAGAATTTTATTTCTAAACGATAATTTGACGACAAAAACATTACGATTTTTAAACTTATCAAATGTGGGTATTATTGATGACATACGACATGCAGTTTAGGTCAAATGTTTTTCGTATATTTAGGAACAAATTCGATGTGACCTTGAATGGATTATTACGCAAAATAAAGGGGTACACGTACAGGACTCTTCTAAATTGACTTTTGATTTTACATGAACGCTGTCTTATCCTTAATATTGTTAGTCCTATGAGTGAAGTTCAAATCCACGATATACGAAAATATATAAATAACCCCCTGCCCATATTAGAAAGGAATGTGCGAATTCATTCTTGAACAGTAGTAGTAGTAATACCAGTAACAATAATAATAATGATTATTATAATATTCATAATAATAATAATGAGAACATTTTCAAATAATCGGGCGATACACATACCCAGACCTCCTGTGTCTGATGCCAGAATTGTCTTTGATCGGCTGGTTGTTTGAAAGTAAATCTGGATGCTGTCCATCTATTACTTCTAAATAGTTCCTGCTGGTCCTCTCCACTTCTTTCGCCTTCTCTTCATAAAGCACCTGGTTGCTCAGCTTGTTAAACACGATGGTGTTCATCTTTGGTTCGCCGTTACTCCACTGTGTTTCCCCGCGCACACTTCTCCGGGAGCTGCCGCGCTACCTTCTCAAGCTGTCACTAAGTTCCCCTTTTCCTCCCCTGTAAAATCAAACGGGATACGGCTTTTATGTCCGGACATATGATGGATAATATGATTGTTTTAAGATTAAAAACATTGCACCCTAAATCCAATCTTCAAAACAGCTGACAACAAACAGTAAACCAAAATAGCAGACCAAAAGGCTGACCCGTACTATTTATAAGCACTATTTATGAAATAGTGTGTCGTGATATACACAACACGAGATCATGCGTTTATTACAGAAGGATATGTAAAGTATAAACAGGTATGCTCACTTAGTAGAATTCAATCGATTCAAGGTCTAACTCCTCTTTTTCTATAAACAACAAAACGCAGCTGAACAAAAATGTGGATTCTTTAAATGTTCTTTTGAGCATCTTACATATCGATACATTATTATATTATTTTAATCAATCCTATATTTCTTTTTCCCCAACCAAAATCCTTGTATTATATTTCACTCACATAAACAAAATATTCACATAAAGCTGTCGATTGTTAAAAATGCACAAATCAAAATTAATGCATACCGAAAAACTTTTCAGTTGTAATGTACTTTGCACACGACAAACAGTGTCGGTTCATAAATGAACCGTGTGATGTAACATTGTTAGATAAATCACAATCACGGTAACGTGTGGCAGACAGTGACTTTATTTACCTGTTAGGCGCGCCTCCTGCGTCTGTGTGTAGCGTATAATCCTCTTCCCAGTGTCCATTCCCTTTTTACATGTTCCCCATCTAAGTTCCTGAGCTCAAACCACACGAACCGCGCTCGCCTCGCCGCTTTATTCACCGAGTCGGCGATACGGCTTCCGGGAACCTGAATATCGCAGCGTTCTCATGTTTCCTAGCTAAAGGCCGCAGTTTGCGAACATAAAGTCAATGCAGTATGCCTGTTCCGTGGCCCGGGCGAGGGGGGGCATTGGGATACAGCGCTTACAGTGTTTCTCGCTGCTTCAAGTCTGGACCATTTCCATTTACTACTCTTTAGCTCAAGGTATTACTTTGTATACTGTGTCGGAAAACTAGTTTCCTGTTTTTTTAGAACGTTTCACCCTGCAGCCGGAAAGTTACTAACGTGTTCATAAGCGTCCCTACTTGTAATATATAGCCTACTTGCGTTAAAAAGGACTAAGTGAGAATCAGATAAGTAGCCTAATACGTAGCAGTATGTTTTGACCGTTTTTTTAGTTTATATTTTATTTTACGTTATCAAGCAGCCACAAGGACAAACAGTCATACTCCATGCCTGCTGTCTTAGAGTTTTTCTGCCCTGGTTCCTATCATGTTATCTGCATTGCAGAGCCCGTTCACATTAACGGACTAGGGCTGTTTGCGCACGGTGCCTCGTCAGATTCAAAACTTGCACCTAGGTATACGGAAAAAATAACAGTTAGGTAGGCACTACCTTACAACGCAACCTAAACAAATGTAGCCCAAGACGAGAACACTTGAAAGCTCTAGCGAACCAGCAGGACTAATTTAAAGAAAGCAAATAGCGGGGATTTAAGGAGCGCGCTCACAACTTAAGGCGCGCCTAACTTAAGGCGACTTTTAAAATGTATTCAACCTTACATTGTCTCTTTCAGAGTACTGCAAAGATCGCAATTAAACTAAACAAGGTAGAAGGCCTATCCTTAAAAAGAAGGTATTGTGTACGGGACTCAGAGTCACTCTAATTACCGCAGTATTTACATCCAATACAGAAATAATTTATTGACGACAATACAGTAAAACCTGTTTTGCTGTCGTATATGAATTTCTTAATCACCTCTACAAGGACGTGACAATTTGTAAGAAAGAAAATACTTTTCGGGAGGCAAATGAACATAAAGGCTACGAAGGTTAACTCCTTCCCGAGAAGCATATACAACACCACTTGATTCTAATAGTTTGACGGATCGGAGTGATTAACTGCAACCACACTTATATGCATGCAAAGTCGATGTTTCTATGGGAATATGGAATAGTAAAGATCACTGAATAAATGGTATAGTGTTGACTTGATTACAGGGGGGTATTTGGATTAATAATAAATTTCGTTGTTATTAGAATTTTTTTGCTTTTCTCTTGACGTTTCATTAAATTCAGTCATCGCAACACGATTTCAAAACACGCGAAAATCCATGAGATTGCAGTTCATTTGGTATCGTAGATTTATTTTATTTGCCTAATAATTAAGATCTAGTCATTACCATATGAACTTGTGATTTTAGCATAAAACATATTTTGTTTTTATTTATGAGGTGCAAAATAACTACATACAAAAAAATCTGGAAAAAATATTTCACCACAAACTCGTATTTTAAAACATCACTTTGCGTAGTCAAAGAACCAATACGCAAAATGCACCAAAACAGGGTAAATTATATCGAATCGAATCACTGAATTTATTTTAAAATGTATTGCAACTTACTGTATCTAGAACTCACCAAAAATACACGATTGTAGTCAATCATATGAAAATTATTTAAGCAGGCCTGTTTAACAATTTGTTAAAACCTCAAGAGAACCTGGCGAGTACTACCGGGTGTTCCTCTTGAGTGTATGTTCTGTATTTACGCGAGTCAGATGGGTCAGCATCCTTCGGGGCATAACAAAGCCAGGCGGGAAGTACAAATTACGCACCGTTTTGCGATGCCATAAATCGCGCGTGTGTTGTGGTGCGACACCCAGTTGCTGTACTAATCGCATAAGAATGCCTGCATTAATGAGGCCAGCCCTGATGCTGTAGACCTCACAGCAGATGTCAGCTGGAGACGAGTAATAATTTGCTTGTTCCTCGTTTTTCTTGTGTTCGACGCTCCTCTTTGCAGCACTCAGGGGCTAACAGCTGCAGGATGGTCCACACTCTCTGAAATGTGACTTTTTAATTCCAGGTTGATTTTACTGCTTACCATTCTTCAAGCCCACAGTCATCACCGGCAGGTCACAGAAATGACGGCCTTCTTCTGTCTTAAGCCAAATCGTGGGTCGGATGTCCTGGGCTATACTCTACACATTACAGGGTCCCTTGCCAATTTAAGCATTGATTTAATCAGCAATCTGATAAGAGTGGGAACATATAGAAAGTAAAATGTTGGGAATGCCAAAAAAAAAAAACACTAAGTTGTCTGGCACTAGCCTACCCAATGTGGTCTCCTGCCCCTCCTTTCTCTGCACACCATCTTTACCGCAGTATAATTACACTGAAGATGACCATATTGTTTCTATAGCAGATATGGCTAGATAAAGAACAATTAACATAACTTGAATTTTGGAGTTTTACCACAGCACCCATGGGAAGCAGTTAAGCACCAAAAACACATTATTCTTCCCTGGAATCTGAACCTGGAACCCATGCTACTGTGGTACCTATTGTACTAACAGGAAAATGTCTGTGAATCAGAAAAGTGGCATCAGATGGACCTAGGGGTTCTCCTCAGTCCTGCTTAATTTGGTAACCAGATGCTCTAGGGGGTGGACCATACATTTAAAGGTAATATCCTCTGCTGAAATATCAGAAGTGACCTTTAGTTAATGAAGGGCATTGGAGGGACACGGATGCCCTGCAGATTCAGGGGGTTCAGCTCTTTATAGGAGCCCAAGGTATCATTTTGCCAGGGGTACCAGACTACTCCTGCGAATCAGTGTTTCAGTCTGCTGTGAAAAAATATGAGAGATACTAACAGAGGGTTACACCAAGGGGACAAAACATTTAATAATTACGCTTCGAAATTGTGTTAAACTATGCTAAAATTATCTGTCAGCTCTAAATACATAGTACAGTCGAGGTGCATTTTTTCGTCAAGTCAGCAAATTATTTATAATTTGAGATGGGCATCCCAGCATTAAATCAGGGCAGCTAAACAAATAACACACCATGCAGGCATATTTCAAGATGCATGCAATCTTTTGGAATATGGACCAGGGCAGGGCGTGATCAGCCAGTGGGGATCGGAGGTGCTCCAATGAGCCATATAAAAGCAGTCCTGAGGCAACAAGCTAAAAACCCTGCAACCAGCAGAAAAGAGTGAGCGATAATGGAAGGACAGACATCCAAACAAAGAGGTAAATGACAATAAGTGTGTGTTTGTGTGTGTGTGTGTGTGTGTGTGAAAATCACTGCTGACATTTTATACTGCAGAATTAAGTAATTATTTGGAGAGTCCGCAAAACAGTTGATTGACAGTGATATAATTTCTATACAGCAGAATGACTGAAAAGAGAATTATAGGTAAGATCATGAATAAAATGTCTGAACTAGAGTGCACAAATATCCTTGAAGAGTGAGTGTGATTTACTTGTTGAGACAAATTGAAAGACTGGGTGAGATGATGACTCAGTCACACGTCATCGCCGAGTCGTTTGAACCCCTTCAGCTTCGGGTTAGCTGCAGGTTGAAGGTCAGTAGGGTGACCCGGGTGCTTGGTAGTAGACACAGCAGCACAGGGAGTGGTGCTGCTCAGAAGGGCAATTATGTCCCGAAACGGGTCACGTAACGGTGGCGGGGTTTTCCCTATTTGCGTCTCCTCGAGAGAGAGAGAGAGAGGGAGAGAGAGAGAGAGAGAGAGAGAGAGAGAGAGACGTGAGTAACTGACACGATGACGGAGACCAAACGACTGAGCTACACCTAACTGCTGCCTCCACCGAAGCGTAAGAGCGAGCGAGAGGAGAACCTCTAATTTCCCATGAATAATGTTCCTGTGCTGGTTGGACTGCGCTGAAAGTAGTAGTTTCCCCTCTCTGAGGACTTGTGGTCCCACTAATACAGCGGGCTGTGGAATTTTGACAAATAGCATTGAATGGTTCTCAAAACAGTCACCCGGTTCACGTCGACGTTCTTAATTTATAACGGAAAGTGCAAAACTAGCATATCTATTGAAAAAAATTACAGGCCGGTAAGAGAGGGGGACAAAAATGTAAAGAGACTTTTGAGTAAAAGCTTATATTATGATTAGCTACATTCACAAGGCATTCAGAAACAGCAGATTTAATACCTGAGGATTGTTAAACTATTATTCTTATCTTTGACTAGTACATTGAAAACATCATTAGAGTAATATTTCATGTGGCTTAATAGTTCATAAAAATGTTAATTGGTAAGCTTGTATCTTTGTAGCATTGGAGATACATTTTTCAAAGTGAACACCTCTAGCTGATGGACAGCAAGTCCTCAAGAAATGGACTAAGGCTTTTCGTCCCCCAAATTCCTTGGCTTTAGTGGAACATGCAACTTTTATTTAGCAATGGTATTTATTGGCCTTGCACTCACTGGCGTCCGCACCTAAAAAATATTTATTCGGCCTTATTTTCACTGTTTAAGTTACCAAACGCTTTCATTTAAATGTTTCCTATAACGTGTTTTCAAATGTGGCACGTTCTGGGGGTTGTAAAGTGCACTTACATGGAATGAAAACGTCATTAATCATTTGGTATTTATTTAATTTGAATCACTTCAGGACAATTCTCCTTCACCCCGGTAACACGTCGCTCATTCAGGGAGGAGTTCACTTCAAAATAATCAGAACCAAAATAAAGCTGCCTGACCTTCCTGCTCTCTAGTTTTCTTACACCTCTGAGTTGCAGCTGGTTCCGTTTAAATATTCTGGAAGAGTTCAGTCCCATATTTCTGATATTTAGATCATTTTTTATATTATTCTGATATTAATGATACTGTAGAACCCCCAGGAGAGTCCTGGCAGGGACGCTGGCCAAACACATATCCTGTGGTGTTAATTAGGTACAGGAAACTACAGGTTAATGAAAATTACAAAAAAAAAAAGCAGCAGCAAATCTGAGGCATGCATTATGCTCTTTCAAATGGGCTTCGGCACCATCCGAGCAGCCCCTGCATTCAGAAAGCATGATAGACTGGGGAGCATTGAAATGAATAATTAGAGGAAAGGGAGATACTGGCAGAGAAGCACTTCAGCGCACTTGTGTTTAGTTTCTTGATGAATGATCCCCGACTGACGGGACTGTGTGTGTATGTAGATGAACCAGAATCGTTCAGAAATGCCGCCATTGTTCAGATATTAAAGTCTAAATGTTTTCTTGATTCGTTTCCCACATTCTGGTGCTTAGCTGGTATCTTTCATCACACATATTTTAGAAATGAAGCTAAATTAGCTTGACGGACTGAGAAACACCAACATCTTTTATCACCATCACATGTAAAACTGGTATAATCATTGTAATAAGTGTTTTACTTTAAAACAGTTTCTAAACAACAACGCACCTGACTGTGACGCACGTGTATTATGTCCAGGCCATACAAGATGGTGCTTTGCTTAACCAAAAGGAATGTGTACAGTATTTTGCATTAACATACACAGAAAAAGCACAAGGCCATGTAATGTTGTTATTAATTTACTCATTGAGGAAAAGTAGTCTCATAAACACTCGCATGAAATCCCAAGGAAATAGTACCAGGGATGGTCTGGATCTGCAGGCTTCCCGCTGATATGTGAGAGGGATGATCTGGAAGCAAACATCAGCTTGGTAACATCTGCTGCTCCTCGCCACACGGCGCGGCCTTTAATGTGCTTCCAGAGCGAGCTACCGGGGGAACTCGCCACCTCGCACGTAGCTGACAGACCACGCCGGGAAGACTTGCAGAAGCCGGCTCGCCCCGCCGGCCTGATTCGTTTTTACTTACTTGTTTTTATTCATATCTGGCCTTCTCGTTGGCCAGAGCCAGCCACCGAATGTTGGCCACACAGCCGGCCGCAGCTTCCTGGAGGAACTCGTCTGTGGATCCTATCATGCCCAGGAGCAGCTAGTTGAGACAAGGGGACAAGACAGGTTTACTTGTGACTGTCTGCATGAGACAGTAGAGGTTGCGAGTTTATCCGTGAAAAAGCTGCGTTTACAGGGAATCGAGTGTGGCGTTGCTGAATGATGAATAAGTGAAGGACGACCACGTGCAGCTGACGGGCGAAAGCCAGTGGTAGCGTCCCAAACTACAAGCATAGGCGCCTGTGTGTCACAGACTTGAACTTTAAAAGGCGTGATTAAGGGCTGGCAGCAGCTGCGAACATGTGCTTCTGAAAGTTTGTTCAGATGAAAGCGCTCGTCTCACAGGCAGCGCAGGCATCTCAAAGCCAAACACGAACTGCGCGGCCCCACGGCTCAAAGGTCAGATCATATCCCACCCTTAATGGCTCACATAATAAACCGTCTTTAATCCGCTTCCAGGACACGATTCCTCGCTCTCCAAAATCTACTGGAAGAGGAAAAAAACACTTTTACTATTTTTTAAAAAGTTCTTATATTGTTATGTAGTGTTAATCTAAGAAATAACTTTTTGGGGGATGTGGAAAATTCATTGTTTTATACACATCAAAAAGATACAAAAGGATTTTGGGTAAACTGCGGTCTGTATGGGAAACAAACACAATTTAGATGAAAAAAGGTTGGCACTGCTAGATTTTAAATCTGTTCATTGTGTTTGTATTTAAACTGGCACCAGAGTGTCACTATGCCCTGAAACGCAGCTCTGAGACACACCACATGCCCTCATCACTTCTACTGCACTCCTCCTTGGGAGTGAGGTCGCACTCTTCAGGAAGTGCACATCTCCCCATGGTCCAGATGTCCAGATGGGAAGGAAGTGGAGAGCTTTGTTTTGTTTCATCCACAAAATTTTGAGAAAATGTAAGAGGGCAAAAAAACTCAACCGCAAAAACTGCATGCCAAAAAATTAGAACGGGAGCAGATCTCGATGGCTGAAAACCAAAGGGGCAATGGCAGGTATGCAAAATAAAACTGGCAATCTGGAATAAAAAAGTACACATTTTCTTGTATTTCTTGGTACATTAAATGACTGTGGTAAAATGTTTTAAATGAAATGTGTGCAATACAATATTTTCATGTAACAGTTCACCTGGTAATGTCTACGTGCACAAGTTTGAACCCTGCCTTTCATATGTTACATGCAAAGTTAGAAGAGTCCTCGGTATATTTATGCTGTTAGCAGAGTGCCAGGGTGACGGAGAGAAGGAGAGGGAACATTCTCAGAATTTTCTTCTAAAAGATAAATATGGAAAGCAAAACAGATGAGAGATGGAGCTTCTATCTGTGGGCACAGACTCTGGTTAATTGGCACCATTGAAATGCTGCCAAAGTTTCACTATTCAGTATAGTTTAATTGTTTTCTTTTTTTAAAAAAATCTGGGAAAACTGCAAGAGGCCTTGCTTTCCCCTAATATCTAATTTGTAAGTGCATTTTGTGGTGGTCATCACAGGCCACTTGGTTCAGAAATAGCATCAAAAACACCACAGAAAAGCAAACTAATATTCAGCCGGCAGAGAAAACAGACGGCCAGCTCGGACAAGTCTCTTTTGTGAAGGCAGAGGACGCGTAAAAGGTGCCAGAAGCAGCCCTTTGCCAGCCCCGTTGCGCGTTATTCAGACTTGGCCAAATACCGACTCCTGAAGCGGCCAGTTACTGCACAGATAAGGCCGCCTCTCTTCCCCGCCCCCCAGCTGGGATTTTAGAAAACCATAATGCCCTGCTTGTTAGATATTCTAAAAACCTGGAAACATGATAACTGGACTGTCGTTAGAGAAACGAACCCGAGGCAGTGGACTGACTGGCTCCTGCATCCTGCACAGGGCACTCTAGGACACCCCCCCTCTAAATTTCTGTTTCTCACACATATAGGTGCTGCAGTGTTCAGTGTAGGTCCAGCTCCTTCCTGAGGTCCTAGGAATGCCCTGCTGCCTCCTATCTGACAGCCTAAGAGAGTGGTCCAAGAGGTTCATCGTCCCCCCCATGGGAGAAGAGTACAGATTCACAGAGTTGGCGGACCATAGGGCTCCGTAAGGAGGAAGTGGCTGAGGGAAGTCAAGGCAAACAGAATTTAGGCTTCCTGTCTAGCTAGTAAGCCAATCCAAAGGAATGGTGTATAGTTTGTTTCGCAGCATGCCTAAACTTTAACCCCATCCGGTGCATCCATTTAAGAGCTACTTTTAGCCCTAATATTTTACGTTACATCATTTTTGTCCAAGAATGCAATAAAGTTAATTAAAGTAAATTAAGCAAATTGTGTTCAGATTAGGATTCTTGATGTGGGGGTCTGATTGGATAAAAAGTTACTGAGAATCATAGGATGGATAGATGTCAATCAGATGTGACCCAAGTTCCTTTGTTGTCTTTCTTTCATGTTGACCTCTGACATAAGCATCAACTATGTTTCAGTTCCTGAAGAGTTTGATCCCTATTGAGATGCAAACTGCATTGTAGACATAATGAGCCAAGGGTGTACATTTGGGTATGGATGGAAGGGACATGCGCCTACTAATTACTGTGGGAGAAACTGTGTGTTTCGGGGGGTTGGGGGCTGACCAATGCTGAAACCAAACCTCCACCCTTGCACTGATCTAATGCTCCATTTGAACTGGAAAGTCGGAATTTCTGCGTTCCTAGTCTCTGGAATGTCCCCTGAAGTGGAATTCCAACTCAGAAAGTTGGAGCAACCTCTGCAACCCTGACCTCAGAATTCAAGATGGCTGCACTCTTTATCAACAGGAGTGAAAGCTGTACCTTTATACTGTTTATTAGCACTTATGTATTAATTGTGTCTTATTATATTGGATATACACACAGTACTGTCCGACCTCTATCTGTGGACTTGTTGCTATGGTGTTTATATTTGTGTTGTTATCAACTGGTATTGCAAGCAATGGGTATCAATGAACCTTGCTAGAACTGGGGTCTGTTTCAGAAAACAAACAAAACAAAGATAAAGGCCATTTAAACTGGGGTAGCTTAAATCCAACAAGTTATCTGGCTAAGCAAGAAATCCTGCTTTTTGAAACAGGTCCCTGGTTTTGCTAAATGGCCTTCCAGCTTGTTGTACTGGAACATTAACTTGGGTGTGACGTCATTCCCAACTCCGACTTGCGACCTCTGAGGTAAATGGAACATGGCATAAGCCTTAATGCTACTTGTGCCGGTCCGGATTTTCCATGTCGCCTAGCTGGTCTTTCTGTACCCTGCATTTATAAAGGAGTGTATCATGAACTAGGGCTCCATTCAGAAGGCCTCGTTTGACTTTTGTATATTCACTTTGCAATGTCACAAAAACAGATTCCCCCCAAGTTCCACCAAAGGCAGAACAGTGAAACTTTGGTAGAAAAGCAGTGTCATCTGCTCTCTCCCCATTGTAGCAGACACCGCGTGGCTGAGAGGAAGCCTGGAAATACTCCTGCTAGGCAGGACTTTCACACAGCCGAAAAGCTCCGTCTTTCCCACAATGGCAATAAGGGCCATAAATTGTGGAGCACATTGCGGGGAGATGAGCACTGGGGGACATAAGGAGCTGCCGGCGGTGCTTTACAGGACCACACCATCTCCATGTAGCAGCAGCCTTTCTTTGTTTTTGCTTTTCCCCATTTTACATAGGTTCAGCTGAAAATGGGCAGCAGATCCCATTGTATTTAGCTACCCCATTTTCCCCACAAAGACCTTCTTATGAAAGACACCGTCAGAGAGAAAAGCGGACCGAGGCTGTCTGTGGGGATTTATGAAGTGAGTAAACAGCCTCCAAGCCTCTGCTCATAATGTGCGGCATGGAGCGGAGGGTGTTGATTTTGAACGCCGGACAAAATAAAGTACATCGTTATAAAGCTGCGAGATGCCAAGCCTACAT
Organism: Petrocephalus schoutedeni; assembly: GCA_026780765.1. NCBI lineage: Eukaryota > Metazoa > Chordata > Actinopteri > Osteoglossiformes > Mormyridae > Petrocephalus > Petrocephalus schoutedeni. Next base: position 18,567,585 of record JAODKL010000001.1, read on the forward strand.
GTGAAACCAAAGTGGAGGGCGATTCATCGCGGCGCTCTTTCAGTGCCTGACCGTCCGCTCCTGCTGGGAATGCATCCACATGGCAGCAGGTACAGTACAGTTCAGCACACTTCAGTAAGCGGACCTTAAAAGGCATACCAAACATAATACAACAAAGTCACCATGAGCACGAAATACACAAAATGCACTTTGATTATATGAATAGCCAAATGAAATGCATTTAATTCACTTTTGTTTGACTAGACAAAAGTAGCAGATTTCAACAATGGAAGTAATTTTAATTGTTTCTATTGTTCAGACACTCTGTGGAATGAAGTAACAATAGGCTTATAATATTTCAAGGACGGAACTGCAGAAAAAATAGAAGGATCAAGAGGGTCCAGTAATGCATTTTCCAGTGTAAAATGCTTTCTTTTCAATGCTTAATTTCCTCCCCTAAGCTTAGGGAACTGAGTTATACACCATTAAGAATACTGGGGAGGAAAGTTACTTCTGAGCTGAATACCGAGTGAAAAATATACACTCAGTGAAATCATAGGAAATCATTATACAAGCTTGTGGGTGAACGTGTTTTGAGAACTTTGTAAGAACCAAAAAAGAGGGGGTTTTGAAATACTGTTGCAATAATACCAGAAGGCATTCTTGAATTTTACACTCAAACGTAAATTTGGCTGCGCGACAGATGGAGAGCCAGCATCGCTTTTTGATAAACGTGTTGAGCGGTCTCCGTAGCCGCAGGAAACAATGTTTTAGCACCCTGTGCTCTGAACCAGAGCATATATCACATGCACTATGTGCGAGCATATACGCACTATCCACTCCTAAAGCGGTCAGCGTCTCCAATCAGAATCCCTCCTCGGGGTCATAAAGGTGATATGGGCTTTTCTCATGAGCCAATTAAAATACCAAAATACTTTATGGAACATGATGAATCTGTGCTAGTACGTTAATAAAACTAAATTATATCCACTCCTCCTCGCTAATTGACAAATAAATGTTGCTTTGTAAAATAAAAAATAAATAAAATAAAAAAAAAAACACATTTTTTTTCCTGTGGGTTAGGCAGCTTTTTCTAGCTGGACAGGACGCTTGCGGAATGGGGAGGGCTGGTCTCAGTGAGCGATTCTGGGCAGGGCCGAGCCGCATACGACGGATCGGGCGAAAGTGCACCATTAAGTGAACATGGGGAAAAAGTATCTGGCTGCAAAGGCAGAACCACTTCATAATTTACAGCACGGCATTTGGTTGCAGTTTTTTTAAACTCTCATGTGAAGCTGCATATTACACACAACCAAATGACCACACAGAGGACACATTTTCCCTCTGTTTCTCTTTCTCTAACACGTGCCAATTGCAACGCTATCTGAAAAATTGATTTTGGGAATCTCAACATACTTTAAAGCCCTAAACATCTGAAACCATCCACACACCTACCCAGCCATTACACCTGTCATATTTCCATTATCTAGACCCCCACACAACAGACATAAATCCATTGTCGTCTCTTCTTAACAATACATGTTGGGGTCTGCTTCAAATCCAGACATAACCCTCCTTCATTACGTTACACAAATGATTGTGTATGACATTTAAAACCATTATTGATTGAGGTCAGGTTATCAGATGGTGCTTTTATTTTACTTTATTGCTTCTTCAACGATGTAAACATTGTGTTTTAATAGCAGTGTATTATGCTAGGTGTGGTACACTCATTGGAATATTATTCATTTGCCTAAGGCTCAGAGCAGTCTTTATTGGCTAACATTATTTATTGCATGTTTCACTTAATCACTCTTTGCGGGTGGCATGTGTCACACAGGAGTTCAAGCCATTCACTTTTCTCAGGGGGTGCGAGAGCTAATCCTTGTTCTGATTTACTCCTGCAAGCACAGGTCATAAACTAAATTCCTGACCTGCCCCTAGCCCGCTTCTCTACACGGCGTCATGGCGTCAGTACTGTCCCAAATTACTGCACCCTGTCAAAAGCATTGTTAGCACTTCTTAACAAAACATCCTTTCTGTACTATGACGCCTCTGTCTGTCCTTTCATGGCGACCCACCGTGCCCCGTCACCATTATGTGTGACAGTGCGGTCAGTTGGCTCTTTCCCATGTTCCTTCGTAACTCGTGGCAACGGTTTCCTGAGATACAGTCTGCAGAATGGCTTTGCGATGGCATCTTCAGTCAGAGAAGTGGCACTTCACACGCTGAGATGTTTACTTTCCTGGATTTCCATGGCAGCTAGAAAACGCGGCCGTGCTTCCGTGAAAGATAAAGCCGGCCTTGTTCGGCTTTAATGATCAAAGGCTCTGAGAATAGCTACAAGAGCATTGGCAGTATTTCTTATATTGTATGTAATAAAAACCTCATATATACAAAACGAGATGTGTTTAGATTTTTTGCGCTAAGTTTGTCCTCTTTTTGTCTGGTACATCAATACTGATTTATGCACAGATGAATAAAGGGAACGGCGGAAATTATGAGGAAACGCCGAATCAGACGCATATTCGTCAGCACGCAGTCCAGCCCCTTGCAGCCCCTGTACCTTGACCACTCCGTTCTCGTGCATGGCGATGCAGTTGTCCGGATCCTTGGAGAGCTGGAATAGGGCCTGGGCCGTGGCCCGATGAACCCTGGTATCGTCGGACCTCAGGTAGTGCACCAGGGGTGCCACGGCTCCCGCCTGCCCGAACAACACTCGGTTGGCCCCCCACGCACAGCAGTGGGCGATGGCCTCCGCCAGGTAGCGACGGAGCAGGTTATCCTCCTGCCGGACGGAAATGTCGCTATTACGATGTGACCTATCTGCGTAAGTGACGATGCCGGGTGGGTGGCTATGGCTGCTCACTCACCGTACATGTCAGTTTTGCCAGCAGGGCCACGACCCCATGGTCAGTGATCACTGCCAGGTTCTCCTCGTCCTTGGCGATTTCGGCGATGGCGGCACAGACTCCCGCCAGCACGTCCTTGCTCGTCGATCTCAGTAGATGAACGATCAGCTCCAGCCCTCCGACAAAGGAGCGCACCATCTCCCCGGCGTCCTGCAGCAAGAGGCAGCCCCGCTTATGACTGAGTACTAAACAGCGACAGATCCACTTCTACCCATTACGCAGTCAAACCACTTCAGTAACCAACACTAACAAAGCAAAGGTGGGTGCATATGATCAATTAAAAGCAGAGGGATATGTTCTATTTCGCAAAAATTATGATTATTTTATGGGATCATTTTTAGCTACTTTTTCATGTTTGTTGATGCAAAGATATTGAAAGGTACAATGGTTCTATGGTTCTTTGCTGAGCTTGGCTCCAGTCGCTGGTGCTCTAGGTGTAATGGAGTGTATTTATATCCACTGTGTAACACTTGCCTTTAAATGTGCAATTTTGTTGCTCAAAGAAAGGACCATTTTTGTTGTTTTTTCTCTTGACAAATCAGCTGCTTATTTTACAGTAGCTAGATAGTTCGTATCTCTGTCATAAAGTCATCCAGATCCATGCCTTCACTAAAACCTGCCAGGAACACACAGCCGCGGGGGTTATCAGCACCAAACGGCAGGCTACTCTCAACGCTGTGGAGCAGCGTCCAGGCCCAGGGTCTGACAGCACTCAGAAGCGGGGCACGGGCGCCCTCGCCCACCGCCTCAGAAGCCGTGCCAGGAGATGAGCTCTGTTAGAGAGCCGACCTCCCTGCCCCCCACCCGCCGATGCGGAGAGGAAGCGCTTCCTGAGGAATACTAATGATCTGAAGCTGAAGGACGCGGTTTTCTAAAGGCACCAGCTGCGAAAGGCTATGAGCATCTCTTTCATGACCTGGATAGTGACCAGAGATAAACCCACCACATAATGGGCCCCTGCACATGAGGTCCAAAAAGAAAAACCAGAATTAAGCTGCTATCCTATTTAGCCAAGAGCCCTGAGAACTAAGAGGCACAAACACAAAAATCACTGTTTGGAGGTTACCCCAAAACTCCACAGCAAAGGGCAGTTCATATCAATGAACAGAAAGAAAAAGTCTGAACATCGGTGCTCCATCCTGTGCTGTCCACTAGAGATGCTTAATTAATATTGAATCTCACAGCCGTGACTACCAGGCTGGGGGTCCATGGACATCCAAAGTGTTTCTTCAAATAAAAAATGAAGTGTATTCAAAGTATCATAGCATTAGCCAGATTCCCCTCTATTAATAAATGCCGGCGTGTGATTCGGACCTGATTCTCTTTGACCGTAGAGAACATATCAGAAGAGGATCTGGGCAGCCAGCTGGACTTCCAGCATGACTCCCTCATAAATCTACCCCATAGTTGCTAACCAGAACCACATGTGCTTTATCTAAATAACTACTGCACTGAGGAATATCGAATTCCAACCCTGTACAAGCGGAATGAACTGTTTAGCTCTTGTCATTGCCTCCGCTTCAGAAATCATTGCAATAGCATGTATTCTTAGGGGGGAAAAAAACTGGCACGCTAAATGTCAGATAAACACTGTCAAACTCTGTTAGCTTTCAATAAGATCTTCTGCCCTCTTTTCCATGTGGTTAACATACATCATTTTAAAGTTGTTCTTACGCCAGAAAAAAAAACCTTTTCAAAGGGATACAAATCTTCATCTTGCAACACCTGCTAGCACAATGCCGGTTTGAAGTGCTAGGTTTAACACATAGACACACTCTGACATAAGCCTAGATACCAAGCTTAGGTTTCGAAAGTGAGTTTGAAGGGCTGAACATCTGAGTAGAATATCAGGTGATACCAGAATACTGCCTGCAAGGAAGGCATTTATATTTAGAGAAAAATAAATAAATTACAATACAAGCTTACTGAATACATCATATGAAACCTCGTCCAATATGATTTTTGACTCTTTAATATCTGATGTACATCTCATGAAAGAGGCCGAAATTGTCGAACAGAACCTGATGCTCCTCTTTGCATCTGTTTTCAGATTCCCCAGCAGCCTGAGACCGAAAAGTTCTCTACCACAAAATGTATGTGAGCTCATTGTGATACGGTGTCCTTCCACATTCTAAAAAAGCACGCCAGTGTCCCCTAAGTACCACTCCCCAGCTCCAAGGCAGAATCTGGAGAATCCATCACACGCTGGGGCATAAACATGGCGGTCACTGAGTAGCACGCCATCGACACGCCTGTAAACATTTTCACACTTTGGATGAGCACCAGGGCAGTGCTGTGACGTGGTGTGACCTGCATCCACATTACCTTCGCATTCTCGATGCAGGGACAGATTGCCCATGCCGCGCTGGCTTGCACATCTGGATTCGGATTCTTTAAAAGGGACCAGAGCAGGCGAACGCCATCCAAGCGGTCGATTATCCTGTAACACAGAGAAAGGGGAGATGCCTCAATAGGACTTTATCAAAAGGCACATCTAATCTAGCATGTTTTCAAGCTCCAAGCGCAACACAATTAGAGGTGGGTTATGGCCCCTTTTGTTGGCTTCAGCCTGGATTTCATTTGCTGTTACCAGCACTAAAAGGCACACCAGGCCTAGCTAAAATAAGGCGGCATTTAGCGTCAACTTTTAATAGTTTTTTTTCTCACATCCGACTGAGGGACTTTCACCCATTTGACGAAAGTCCACTCTAAGTTATTAAATGCACACGGAGGGCTAGCTGAATGTTATGCTGAGCCGAATATATGTATTGGCTCATATACGTGTTTAAGAACCCATTAAAAGGCGAGGCAAACAGGGTGCCGCTCCCCTCATTGTCAACAGTGACTCCTTCCAAGCCAAACAGCTACAGAAGCAGATTTCTCCATATTTCATTTTGTCTGGGTGAAGTTTACTTAAGCACAGGCCATATTTCATAGCGCGCGGCCGTGGTCAACACCATAGTCGAGGAACGGGGGATCCGGCCACGCCGCCACTACGTGTCTGCCGTCTGGCATAAATAATGCGTAACGTGTTTCCCATGTGTGCTCGGCCCACGCATCTTGTACTGAGACCCTCACCCTAATTGCTTAAACACACTCTAATCAAAGTGATTCCATGACTGGCGGCAAGAGGCGTCTTCCTCGTGGTATCTGTCATGGCTTCATACATAAATCAGTCTGGGGGCCCATTACGTCAGATTAAGGCCCGCGGGGCCTTTTAAATCGAGCACAAAGATAGACTTGAGCACTCCGTTTAGTGCCGTTCCCGAGCACGGACGGTTTCTGGCAGGACAGTCATAAGGGTCAGCCTTTTAGGCCACGTGTCTCCGTGATCAAGGTCCCCGATGAGGTGCGTGTCCCCAGAAATCAACAGATGGGTCACATTATAAGAAAAACATGTCAAAGTTGTCATGCTGTTTCCTCATGATTAGGATCATGTGCCGGGAATATGGATACAGCAAGACTAGGGAATTAGGAAATGATGGATATTATGGGCATCCCGGCACTGAGGAAGTTTTCAAGTACTGTGCATGGAGAGTACGCTGAGGGAAGCCCGGGGGGAGGGCTTAAGGGGGAGGCTGGTGGCGGAGGCCGACGCACTTTGTCGTTTTGTAGTAAAGCTAACCAGATGGGTGAGCCAGAGCGTCTGTCAGCTACTCGAAGACCTGCCCCTTGGCTTGCGGTTCGTCTGCCCTGACCAGATGATGTTCTCTAGATGGTTTTATAATACCACTTCCCCTGTGCAAACAACCCCTCGTCCATACATACGGGGGATGGGGGGGGGCAATTTATGCTGAAAGAAAAATAGTCCATTTGTAAATGGTGTGAGTCTGGAGAAGAACGGTAAATGGCCCAAGGGGTAATTGCAAGGGCAACAGGAATTCCAGTCAGCCCTCTGTAGACCCAACATGCTGGCAAGTGACACCACCCCCCTGCCTGAGTCACACCACGCACTTCATTTCAGAAACAGCCCTGACCAGATTGGTCTGAGACAGGAAATAATCAAATGTGAACTATGTTAATTGTTCAGCAAACTACTGTACACAATTCTTAAAATAAGCCTTTGCCACAAGATATATAAAAAAAACACCAGTGGAAATAATGACTGACATTCCAAAACTAAGTGCAAATACTAAAAAAAAAAACAGCTAAAAATAGTTCCTTGAGAGAATATAAATCATTCAAACGGCCCATGAGAGAATTCTTGGAGTGAATGATATTCCCCATGTTAATTGTTGAGTACACCCCCCTGTTTTAAGAACGTTTGTCTTCTATTGCAACTATCTGCTCACAAAATATATGTATGTTTTTTTCCAATTTTGGGCAATTACAGCAAACATATCTGCTATGAGTACAGTGTGAATCTAATTGAGTACAGTTTCACCACCCGCAAGCATTTCTGTGGCATCCCAAGGCTACCACTGAAGGCCTCCTTTGCGGACTCACGCCATGTTTTCCGGCTCCATGGCACAGGCGCCCACGGCCCTGGTCACGTTGACCAGCAGCGACTGGTTGGTCCCTGTCAGGAGGTTGACCAAGGGCTGGATGCCGCCGCACTTCCTGATGATGGCCCGGTTGGGGGGGGTCTGGGCACACTCTCCGAGCGCACCCACCACATTCACCAGCACCTCCTCGGGCTGCTCCGTCAACAGGGCTACAAGTGTCTCCAAAGCCTTGTACTCCTGAAACCTAAAGAGAGGCCACTTTTTAACATTGACACCCATGACTCCAAAGGTCACCCTTGGCAGCATAGCACTAAGGCTGTGCAATTGATTGGATTTTTATTTAGCTTTTGGCTCCAAACAATCACAAAAACAATGTAATCAACAAAAAACGATTACTGAAATCATTTTGCCGTATTACGCTCTGCGAGTATAATTTTGTCGTGCGTTCCGAATGATGCACGCACATGCACTTCCGCCCCTTCTGGACGTGTATTCTGGTGGTGGGTCAGTGCGAGTAAAGATGGAGGAGAGGAGCAGCAGCTGCGTTTAGTCAGCAAGAAAAGTAAAGTAAGTTCAATGGTGTGGGAACACTTTTGATTTGAAGACACAGACATGGATCAAAAACATTATGTGCAAGCTTTGCTACTCAGTTGTGTCTACACCATTCAACAATATGGTAAATCTCTTTAGCAACCTAAAATTAAAACACCGACTGATTTACAACAAACTAATACAGAAACAGAAAAGGCAAAGTAGCAAACCCGTACTCTGTCTGTCTGACGCACTCTGTAGTGCAGCTTATTTTGTAATTTATTTTTATATTTTTCACATTTCATTAATATTTTTGTATCTTATTTATAATTTAGTACTTTATTTGTTTCAAGAGATTGTGGAACTATAATACATTGCTGATTTTATTTACTTGTCTTTACTATTTTATATAATATTTGAAAATTATACTACAGTTATTTAAAGGGAGAGTTCAATAGGAACATTTCATATTTGCTTCTTTATGTACAGTAAATACAATGTATTTCCAGAATCAATGAGCAATATGAGCAATCGTGCTAAATAATCGTGATTTCAATATTGACCAAAATAATCGTGATTATGATTTTTTCCATAATCCAGCAGCCCTATTCCACACTTTACTGCCGTTGACCCTAACAGCAGATAAAGGGAGAAAATGTGGCATGATGGGGTATGCCGTGGTTTTGCATAAAGCCTCAGCAGACCTCTGATGTTCATTTGAGTTATACGGCCACCTTTATTCACAGTTATGGTTTTTAGCGAAAGCATTGCGAGGGTGTTGTAGAACATGCCCAAGGTCATTTGCTTTTGGTCCCGTTCCACCAAGACTTCTCTTGCACATAAAATGGTAATGAACGACAAGGTGGCCAGGCTCTCTGAATGCAGCATGCTATTCATGTGCCACTGGTGATGTGTTATCTAGAGCTGCACAGTATACTGTATAAGTCAAAGCTAGTGCGTGACCATAACTCATACAGACGTGCAAATTCCTGCATGATGTAAGTGCATGTTTACTATAAACTAAGCGGAGTTCCTATCAGACCTTCCTGATGGAATGAATGTTGGTTAGAACCAGAAACATTTACAGTACTGTTAATAATCTAAAATCAAAATACATTTTCATGCACTCAGACATCACTTTTTCAGGTGCTGAAACGTACAACTGAAAAACAAAGCGCAGGCTAATTACAAGACTACATACAGATGTCCAAAGAGAAGGAGCCACAACTGGGTGTCCCCTTGTTAAAATGACATACTGTACCAGAACACAGAAATTACATGAGTCTCCTGTCTGGTAAGCACAGACCCCTGAGCTGCCATGTGACGTTGAGCCGCTTGGGAAATTGGAACGCAGCGGGCAAACTGTTTGCTGTTAAAGCATGGCCCTGTCTTCTAATTACATACAGTAGATCACATCCAGGGTTCTTAAAAGGCAGGATACTCATTAACTGTGAATAGCTTGCATAAAGACTATCAAACCGTGTCCTAATTTTTGCAAAGCTCTTTTTTGTTAAATCTCTTATGCCTATTGAAGTGTGACAGTTACCGAATATAATATAGCCCCAAGGAGAAAGGTTTGGCCTTTTCATATTTTCTGTACAACAATACAAACTTTTTCAGAACAGAAAAAAATGCTGTGCTGCCACATTATATATCTATGAAAACAGAATGAAAGATTTAAATAAACACCCTTATTTATAAATGTAATTATATTGTTGCCATCAATCATTTCTCATTTTAATGCATCATTAATCAAGCAAATAGTTACCATATGTTATCTGGTTTGGCGGCAGGCAGCCCTTCCACATCTAAGAGCCTATATATAACGCTGCTTCCAAACACGACTGCACACTGAACACTTATCTACCACAAGTGCTACTCAAATTGCTCATGTACTGCTGAAAAACTGCTGTTATTATTATTGAAATGAACCCGCCCTGAAAACATCCAGATCTATTACAGTTACTGTTGCTTCTCATTTGACTGTAGTGTCTTACCCTAAACTCAACATTTTATGTGTTATTCAGGGAATTCTGGGAAACTCTACAACTGAATAAGCTCATGAAATCTTACTGCTTTGATCTAGTTCAGTTTGTTCACATTCAACAAGCTGTAGAGTCCAGAAAACAAAATAGCAAACAGATAAACAGAGCCAATACAGAGAAACTTTGACAAACACTCTGTGATCTTATCACATGGCCAAACAACCTCCTACAGTATTAATGAAGTGTCAGAATTTAACAGCATCACTGCGTTATTTTTGAGCGACTAAAGGCGGTCGCGGTAACATGAACTTCTTTTAACACCTTGCCAGGTGCCTTCTTGAAAGCTGGCCCATCTGCCTGCTCAGGCAGCCAAGTCATCCCTGAGATTGTAATATCTGGTCATTCGTTACACAGGGTACAAAGATACTGCTTCTTTCAGAAATATTTATAACCTGAAGGTCATGAGGTTATGAGCAGTGACACATACTCCACTTCATACATATGAAATGAATATTTGGTAATGCTTTACATTGACTGCACCTTCATAATACCTTTATAATGCATTCGTAGACCATTCAGTGCACCTTCATGATGCATTTATAATGTATTCATAGAACATTCATAAGCGACATGTAAGTGTACCTTAACATCCTAAAATACCTTAATACCTTTCATATGCATTAATAACAAGGATTATGATTATACGACTTGCTCTTAAAGTATATTACAGCTGGCATGTCTTGTTCATTGAAAGTATTATGAATGCAATGGTTTAAGAAATGTTAAAGTGTACTTACATACTGCTGAAGTGTGCTGAGGATACGGGAGTATCTGAAAATTAATGAATGTTGTTGGAAAAATACTCATTAAAAATAATGTATTTTTTTTTCTTTGCTTGACAAGCTTGTCTGTGTCTCTCATCTCTCTGGAGGGCTGGATGAGGCACAGAATGTTGAAATGAAATTATGGTTGCAGATGTTGAAGGTATGATATATGGGTTGTAAGAAAGCCAAAAAAACAAACCTACATATCCCATTGGTCAGCCACTTACCAGGATGGTAGTAGCCCCCCCCCACACACACACACACCCTTGATGTCTGCCTGAGACATCTTCGGCTGGGACAAAAATGTCCGAGTGATTTACTGCAAGGGTGGTTTAAGTACGAACAATGTAGGTCATTGAGTGGAATGAGATACACTCACACACATAAAGGTTGGCAGGCCACGGCCCAGCAGTGCATTGAAGATATCGGTAGCAGTCACACAGCCAGAAGAGATGCATTGAAAGAATATATGCTGTTTGGTAAAGCAGAGACCATGCCAAGTGTCGACAGATGGCGCACAGTATAAAAGCATTGTTAGTAATGCTCCTGCCTGTACTCATCAGGAGACATCTGGAAAAAGATTGCTACGGCTGTGAGGTGACCCACCCCAGCCAAACACTACACCCCTGCCGGCTCCCGCTTAAACCACATTACATGTACATCCACATTGATTCGGGGGTTTGTGGACTGATCATTTCATCCTTGCTTTGATTCAAGCCGCCGAGAGCATCCAAGCCCCACCAGAGAGGTTGAATGGTGCTGTGGAAGACATAGCCTGCACTTGGACATTGTGATCCTGATGAAAAATGTGCCATACAGACATCATGGGTGGGGTGCCTGGTATCACCCCACCATATAAATTTGCCACCGTAATTCTCCCGGACATTATGGCCCAGAGAGACATCAAAGATGGGCGAGGAATAAATGGCTGTCCTTTGGGTTATGTGAGTGTGTTTGACTTTTTGGCTTCTTGTACATCCCATACATGACACCCTCAACATCCACAACCATTATTTCATTTTTCATTTCTCACATATTTTGCCTCATCCAGCCTCCAACAGAAGTGAAAGACAAGAATGTAAACGGACAAAAAAACATTGCTTTTAATAGGTGTTTTTCTAAAGATTTATTTATACTCCAGTATCCTCAGGACACTTATACCTGAGCCCCCTGATTTTTTGCGTACTATGCCTCTTCATCTCATTCTGTGTACCAGGAGCTTCATTGTTTTTGCAATGTTTAGCAAAGCAATCAGCTAGTTCTCACCCCCAGCTAGGGTTATAGTGGGGGCCACAGAGTTGGTTGGGGATTAGTGTTATTGATTTTGAATGAACTGGGTGTCCTGTGCTGTCAGTCTGGCTTCAGGTGTGTTGTTGAAGTGCTGGTGCTCAGGGATTCCTCATGCCTGTGTTCCCTCCTACCCGCCCCCCAAGTTTAGCTGCCATAGTTAATTAGACCTGCCGGAGCCTGCTTATCTCCATACACTACAAATTACTTCATATAATTTCAACCATTTGTCTTGGAGCTCTTGATGGTGCGCAGTTCCCTGCCTGCCTAACCAGCCTGACAACACATCTGCTGTCCTCTGCTGCTTGCTGCTGGACTGCACATGACCTCAATCCCGCACAAGGAAGCAGATTCCTCATCTGCCCACCTAGACAACAGCTTCCGTTATTCCACTGGACCTTCCACATTTATACATGGGCTATACACAATTTTACTTCATAAATCAAGACTTGGTTATTTTGGACTTCCTCTGCTGGCCCCTGGAGGATGGGCTCCCATTTGGGTCTGGTTCCTGCCAAGGGAGCTTTCCCTTGCCAGTGTCACCTCTGTCTTCCTCTCTGGGGGCATTGGGAAGGGACAGTATAATATTGAGAAATTAATTGAAGTGATATGAGTTGCTGTCTGACAAATCCAGCTAAATCCATGTGCATGGGTGGGTGCAACCATTACCTAATTTTTCTTAGTCTCTTTACTAAATGTCATTCTCTTTCTCTACATCACGTTTATATTACTGCAGCAGAATCAGATTTCACACATATTCATGCCCACCCATACAAAATACCAGGCTCAGATTTAAAACAGGCTCAGATATATAGTATATCATACATCTAATTCAGGGATTCCTGAATTACGGCTCACAGCCCTCTTAGGTGACCAGCAGGTCAAAGACATTAGTCATTCATTATTGTTAGATAATCTATAACTCTACTATCTGTAGTTTGAATCACACGTTGTAAGAATCACAGTTAAAAGTAGGACATCTGAAAAAACTAGATAAATCCTCAACCAGTCAAAATGTATTAGGATCCATATCAGAAAGTGAATGTGAACATGTCTTGTTAGTAAGTCAGTGTTTCATGGAAAAAAAAAAACATACTGCATTTGATTTATATACCTAAACGTGCCAAAATGGGATTTTAGACTGATCAGTTTGCTGCTTGTGATGCAGTGCATCAAACAAAACCTACATGCTTATGTCAAAGAGCTCCTGTGGAATAAATTAAAGCAGATTTAAGTTTGACTTTTCATGGCCCCTGACCTCACTTAGCATTTGAAAATAAATACAGCTAAATCATTTTTTACAGCTGTACCTCTCCAAGGTTAGCAGGCTGCTGGGATATGGTTCCTTGGCAGTATTTATTTTTTGAAGAAAGGTTATCCACTAAAAATCATGGGACACAATATAAAACTGGGAAAAACCTGCAATAACGTCAGTCTTTAAGGATGTAAATGACACTTAAAAACACCAGAATGACTTATATGAAAAGCTATTTTAAACTTCATCTGACATTACTAAACAGTCATTCCAAGCCACATTACTTTGCCACTACTCAATATTAATAAAACTGTACACATCATCGGTCACTATAAAATCAACGCATTTCTCCTACAAATAAGAGCATAAAAGATTATATTTAACACAAAATGCAGAAATGTCACCTGTTGTCTAATAATCACATCTACCTAACTCTGAAAGTAAGAAGTGGAAAGACTGAGTACTTTCAAAAACCAGAACTCAACTGTACAAATACACGACATATTACAGCTGCGATGAACCTTCTCACATGATGGACAAGCGTACCCTAGATAACAAACCTAAAGTATGGCTTCCAAGAATGTTTCAAAGCAGTAGATTCACATATATGACATATGATGTCCTTGAAATGTGATTTGTTTTAAGTACTGCTTTTAAAATTTAAATATATTAGTAGAAGAGATTTATACAAAATACTAGAGCTCATTAAATGAGCAGTTCTCTGCATTTTGAAGTAAACACGAGAACTTGAGTTTAGCACTTTGGAGCATAAAATGAATACCGTAAGGCAAAACAAGTAGAGTAATAGTAATTAATTTAGTAATAGTGGAGTGAATGATGGCATTTCCAAAGGCAGGTGGGGCTGCCCTGTCAGGTACAATCAGCGTGGCGCATGCTGCACGGTAAATGCCGTGCAGTTTAAAAGTCAGCCGCACTAATGAAGGTCAATAACTGCAGCCATACTTCTCCACGTTCTCCATGCTGATGGAACACTTCCAGATGGCCCCCGTAGCAGCAGCCAGGAGCTGTTTGTTCTCGGTCTCCTGCAGGAGAGCCACTAGCGGCCGGAGTCCTTCGTACCTCCTAACCAGATCACGTGCCTTTTTGTCTTCTGCGCACTAGATCAGAGAAATTGAAGCGGTAACATGTTAGGCAGGATGATTAATGAACAGCATATTTATTCCTGAAATTATTTCAAAATACTTTAATAAGGTGCACGACTAAGTGCTTGTACCTTGAAGATGGCACTCGCACAGTGCATTTGAAGCTCATGGTTCTCTGAATTAAGATTTTTGACCAGATCTTCAATCATTCCTTCAGTCTGAATTGCAATCCTGTACGTTTTCTGTAAACGATAAAAAAATAATAAAAAACATTTTTTTTATTAAACAATTAAAAAAATTATTTTTGACCAGATCTTCAATCATTCCTTCAGTCTGAATGTACATTTTCTGTAAGCAGGGCCGGCCCGAGCCTTTATGGGGCCCTAAGCAGAATTTGATTTGGGGGCCCCCAACCACCTAAATAAGATATCTTGATATGTCAAGTGCTCTTGGGGGCCCCCTGGTGGCGTGGGGCCCCAAGCGGCCACTTAGTTCACTTATGCCTTGGGCCGGCTCTGTCTGTAAGTGATTAAAAAATAATAAAAAAACATATACACTCACCTACCACTTTATTAGGCACACCTGTCTAACTGCACGTTGACGCAAATTATTGATCAGCCAATCACATGGTGGCTACTCAATGCATTTAGGCATGTTGACATGGTCAAGACGAACTGCTGCAGTTCAAACCGAGTTTCACAATGGGGAAGAAAGGTGATTTACGTGACTTTGAACGTGGCATGGTTGTTGGTGCCAGACGGGCTGGTCTGAGTATTGCAGAAACTGCTGATCTTCTGGGA
>JAODKL010000001.1:18582805-18610775 GCA_026780765.1 Petrocephalus schoutedeni
GGCAGTTCTGAAGGCAAAAGGGGGTCCAACCCGGTACTAGCAAGGTTTACCTAATAAAGTGGCCGGTGAGTGTATATATATATATATATATATATATACATACACACACACACATATCAACATTTCAGTTTCAGAAAGGAAGAGAATATGGCTGCCCAGGACAAGTCGCTGTAGGTGAGGGAGGTGACTCACCTCAGAGGCACATTCCTGCAGTGTTCCAACCACGGGAATCAGCATGTTCTCGTGGGGAGACTTCAGGAGCCGGCCCAGGAGCGGGATGCCCCCCGCCTTGCGGATAGCCCTTTTATTCCGGGTGCTCCTGCTACAGCTCCAGAGGGCCAGCGCCCCACAACGGGCCACCTCTACATCCTTCTCCTGCTCCTGTGTCAGGGTAGCACTGTCGGGAACACAGTCCAGCAGCTCCACCTTAGAGAAAAAGCATCACACGTGGTTGATGTTCCACCAATATATTGACAAGTCAGATCACCAACACAACCGTAATTATAAATTAAATATGCAATTGATTAAACATGTAAGAGATTTTGTTTGCGGCTTTGTGGTTAGTTTACTGGGAACTCAGCTAATTCCCTTCTGGTACAACCATTTCACCTGCTGTATGTTTCACGGTGAATTAATTCAGGCCACGTAACCCCTCATATGGGTACAACAGCCAGACCTGCTTTCAGTCAGAAGTCTAATTTCTTCATCACTGATATCCAGCGCCCATAAAATTTGATAGGCATCATTACATGTAATCTGCACTACAATTACTCAACGATTCTACATTCTTCATATATACACACCATTTGGTATGGGAAATATTGGGTTTTTCTGGCGGGAATTGGAGTTGGTGAAATGACTGGTTGGTACCATATGCTGCACCATATTTCCTCAGTGTTTAAATGATGCATGCAGCTATTACACCATCGGTTCAAAGGTGGTCCATAATTTTTGTATGAAATTGATCTGCAGCTGCAATATCTGGCATCTAGAATGAATACATCCGATACAAAACTTAGGAAAATATACATGGGAGCAGTTTTAATCACAGCCTGCTCCATCAATAAACAAAACTGGTTTCAGGGTGCTTGGAGACATTCTATCTGTTATGCAGAATGACTTTGATGTCCCTATACTTGTTGTTTGTGTAATTAGACTGCAAATGTATTTTGGAATGAAATCCAAAAGTCAGACTTCCCGTTCTGGACTCACCAGCCTTTTGATTCCCCCATGCTGTCTCACAGTCCTTCTGGCCCGTCTGAACTTTGCTACATTTCCAATGGTCTCCGCAGCAAGGCACTTGAGCTCCTTATCTGGGGAATCCAGTATCTTCACCATGGTCTGCAGACCCTTCAGGTCAGCAATAGCCCTCCTGATCTGCGAGTTGCAGCTGATCTCCTTCAATATCTTCAGTGAACCAATCTGACAGCAAAATACAGCATTTTGTTTTCCAGTCCTCATAAAACAGCTCATAAAATACCAGTTGACATAACTATGGTGATTTTTTAAAAGTCAAATCAAATCAAATTAAATCATGTCACTTAACATTTGGTGGGGTACAGGTGAGTGAAACACTTAAGAAGTCTCACAAACAGTCCATTTGGAAGCATACAAAACAGTAATTATACAGCACAGCAACAACAAATAGTTTGCAGTACTATAGAGATAATGTATTGCAGTACAATGGATCACAATACAATAATAGTTAATGAATGATTTTATTGAACTGCATACTGATGGTCTGGTGGAAGTTTGCTAATGGTGAATTAGGGGTTAAAAGTTAAGCATGTAGCAATGCCGTGAGCAGTCAGGTCAAAAGCTTAAGTATTGACACATACACACACAAGGATGAAATAATTTGCCATTAGACATATGGCAAAAATATACCTAATGAAATCTTTGAAGGCAGACATGATGGCTATGCTACGTCTTTTAATTACTGTCTGACTTGGATGGTTTGGACGTCTGTGTCTTGGATCCACACCGGGTGGTGGCTGCTGCGGCACGACGCCGCAAGCGGGCCGGCACCTAGGTCCTCTGGCTGTGCTACTCACTTTGCATTTGATGTCTTCTGTATCCAGCAAGTTAATAAGAACTTCAAGGCCACCTACATCCCGGATGGCCAGTTGGCAGGTCTCCTGTGCCAGATTAAAATCCCGCATTGAGCAGAGAGCAATTACAGTGGCTGTCTGGTTGCCTCCCTGCAATAATAATTCAAAGCATGAATTAATGAAATAGTCGGTGGAGATGAATTAGGGGGCATTTCTGCCACCTCCCCCACCCCCTTCAGTGTCACTTTTACCTCTGAATTCCCCTCTGACTCCTAAATGACATACAGGAACCTTACATAATGACCTATGTTACAAACTCCAGGAAAATTAATTCTGAAATTTTAAAAGATAATGAGGACTTTGCATTTCAAAAGCAGTGTTTTGACAGTTGCTATACACACACTCCAAGTTAACTTCCTTTCCCTAAAATTAGAAACTTACTAACTATAAAGTCAACAAGTGGTTCATGTAAAAGGCAATTATTATAGTCTAAAACATTCTGCAGTATTGTAAACAGGATAGTCTAGAATTATTTTGGTTTAAGAACATTTAAATTCAATCTCCCAAAACAGAAAGACTAAAAACTGGAAGAAATATAAAGGATTTCACAGGTAATGGGAAGGTATGCCTACTGGTTAATTTAGTCATAATTTATTCACTTTCACGCATTTACACATAAATTTAGCACACCCTACCTCTAAAAATGGTGCAACAAATCAAACACAATTTAAAACAAAGGGAAGCCAGAAAAGTTGCCCTTCAACACAGCTTTTAAAAATATTTCCACATTGTTTTTGGTTGTTTGGGTGGAAAGCAGAGCCCCAGGCTGATATAGCACCACACATGTACTGTGACTTTGAAATGTGACACTCTGCACCAAGGTAAAATATCTCTTGGCACAGGAACAATCGCATTTTCATTTTCTAAAGCTTTGCAGCACAGGCTGCTTCTGTGGCTGCTGTTACGAATTAGACACAACTACACATCTAACTCGAGAGCATCTGAAACAGTGTACTTGTTTACTTTCTGAGAAGTGGTTGGCTTTCTATTTATTTCATTTTTTTTAAGAGAATAAGGAGAGAAAAATACTCCAAATCACTTACAGAAAGCTTTTGCAAATCAAATAAGTTACATCTTCTGCAACTGGTAATAATGAAATATAAATACAATTTTCAGAATATATCAAACACACTGCTTGCTTACATCAGTTTTAACAAATGGGTCTAAGTGGCGAATAAGAGAGCCAAGTAACACGGCACATGTGTAGGCCACATTATACTGTCAAACAAATGTAAAACACTTGTCCATTAACAGCAGCTGATCAACTGCTCCATTGTCTTCACCATTTTAATCTTCAAAGGACTCAACGGATTGAGATCATACCTTGTAAAAACAGAAAACTGGGTCGAGAACAAAAATCAGAAAACCTTTGGCCTGAAAGCGGTGTTGACACTGTTTAAAACAGTGACAACAATGGAAAGTTGGCTGTAACAGCACTCACTGACTTTCCTATAGCATGCTAACTGCAGATGTGTCAGATCACAGGTTTTATAGTGTAGGAATACTCATGACATCCTGAAATATACTCATATGAAAGCAGAACATCCGTTCCTAGGACAGTATTATTATTTCTAGTGTTCTAGTTAAACATATCATGTGCCAGAATTACTCAAATATGAATAGTTAAGCAGCCTTAAAAAAAAAAGTTTGCACAAAGGCATTCGACTCAGATTTTTCAAATGCACTGCGCAGGTGTCTCTGGACATTACTACTATACCTGGCTCTAGTACATAAACCCACAAACCCACTATTCAAGACATTTGCTACCAGCTAGACTTGGCAATAACAATAGCAGTGACTAAATGTCCTCTTAAATTACATCCTGAGGAAAAATATCTTTAAATATCACACATTACAATATAGGAAAATATGAAGGCGATTCATAAATTCACTCAGCGTCTGGGACACGCAGTCAATTAGTAATGTATCAGAGGGCAAACCTCACTCAGCACCTCCACCACTCCAACAACACATGTTCAGATTACGTGATAAATCAACGATATAAGTACAGGCGATCATTCATGGAATTTATACTGTAGGTGGGATTTTAAAATGCACTTCACTTCAAATAATTTCCAAAGAAAACAGGGAAGATAAGAATCAGAAAGAGGTATAGCACCCACTGGTCCTCCAGAGGGGGAAGCATGCTGTGCTGGCCATGTAAGACTGAGCACTTATGCCTTTAAAAGCAGTTGTGACATTCTGGGATGCTCTCTGACCTATGCCACCGGAGACGAGACACAACGTGCATTTCAAAGTCTGGCTCTGAGCCGCCTTGGCTAATACCATGTCTCGACTGATGTGAGCTGTTCTCTCTTTCTCCAGGGTTTCAGATTTTCTCTACAGATGAAAAAAACTGCCGCCAAGTTAGTAACGAAAGGAGAAAACAGCAGTAAGAAATTCTGGTGTAAATTCTTGCTGAAAAATTATTCATATTACATTTTCTTTATTTACTCACTGTGTTATTTACATTTTTCCTCTATAGAAGATATATTTTTAAATGTATTATGATTTTGTATGAGTCCTGCGACGGACTGGCATCATGTCCAGGGTGGAACAATGCATTTTATTTACCTTGTAGGTTGTATTTAATCATGACTTACAGGACATGTCTTATAATAATTATTTCTGTGTACAGTACTATTATAATTTTGTTGTAATTTTTTTTTTATAAAAAAAATACAAGAGCGAAGAACTGCAATTTAATATCTAATGAAATGCCAAAATTAGGCACCACATATACAGCAGTGGTTCCAATCCCGCAGCAGCACATTTGGAAATTATCTGACATAACAGGACAAATTTTCTTACAAGGAATTGAATGTGAATATGCAATACCAGAAAGTACCAGCAGGGGGTAATCTTTTCAACAAGGGTTAAAATCTGTCAAAACTAGAACTGAGGAGATGTTCTGTTTTGTTTCAGGTTGTGAATTCATACGTTTCAATAATATTTCAATGACTTGTTTTGTACACAGCTGTTAAGAACATTTTTATGACAAATTTAAAAAGGTTGCATTACCCCTAGAAATCACTACAATAGTCTGAACAATGCATTTGGACTGGCAATAAATTACAGTTTTGTCTGAAAAAAATTCTTTAAAAATGACTGTACATCAAATCTTTCTAATTTAGACTTTCTAAAGTACATATGTTTCCACTTATTTGTAAAAACATTTCAACTATAAAGAGTCCATCATGTAAAACCTTCACCACATTGCATGTGGGTGATTTTTATAAAGTACAGTGACGACTGAATTATTCACATTGTTCCTAGTTGTCCTGGTTCCTAGGAAAAAGTTAAAGAGTTTTTAAAATTGTTAATCATATTAATAAGATTCACACATTTTTTCAATTATCTGATCTAATCATGCGTGTAACAATTATCGAATCAGAAGTGCAGTGCAACTTATATATATAGTTTAATCCAAAACAGTGGGGTGTAATATAATTGGAAGCAGCTAATGTGAAAATGATACTCTATGAAAAAGTCCTCTGTTGCCATATATATCTGGTTCTAAGCAATAAGACAGTCTGCTTTCTGCTTGTAAAACAAACACCCTGTGGTTCCCTTCCCATAGATGCCAATTAAACAGTATGGGGACTATAATGCTTACTTATTGACCACTTACACAGTAAGTGAACACAGCTCAGGTCTGAGACCATAAACTGTAGTTCTAAATACACTCTCTTACATTTATTTGGCCTCAAGTGGATGTGTTGGTTTAATTTGCAGTAAAAAAATGAATGAAAGCTTGTACTGAAAGCCAATCCTGTAGGCAGTTTTTAAAATATACTCCTTCATATGGATATTTCAATGCGCTTTTTTAACCTGCACACAAATCCATAATGATGCCACTATTTATAGAGATTATTATGTCAGTTTACGAAAATCTTGATCTTTTTCAAATACGAATGTCCTATATACACTTGGAAAAAAATGTGCTTCTAAAATAAAGCAGATATTTAGTTTGGCTTAGGGTTACTTCGAACCTCTGATGGTAATGATATTATAAAATGACTACTGGACAATTCCCATAAATAACTTCACAGCATGCCTTCCAGACAGAGAATGCTGGGAGGTGCAAATTACAAATGCATTTTCTACAGACGCAGAAACAGCAGTGAATGTGCTGATAAGAAATATACTGAACAAATATCATGCAACTTAGAAAATTCTGTTATAGTCCAAATTATAAAGTATAAAGTATGTGGTATATTGTTTGCACTGTTAGAAAATTAAGGTACCAGAACGTTGCATACAAATGGTTTATAGAAGCCTTAAAGATAATTCAAGTAAGGAGCAAATAGGGTGAAAATATTTTTGACTTCACAAATCATAAACTATGTCCTATTTCGAGCTGACCGACATCCATCATGTGGGGATGCTTTCACAACCTAGTGCAAACAGTGAATGTTTACTAGGACGCACAGCAGTCACCAGTGAAACCTGGCATTGACAGCAGGCTAGCTGCTATAGAGTGTATTCCATCAGCAGGCCACTGCAGGAAAAGCAGACCCAGTGGAGAGCAGACACTGGGAGACACTTTTAAAATGGAGCTTTTGCAGGGCCATCAGCTGCTTTCAGCTTTATTTCACAGCTTTACTGTGAATGAGTAGCAGTTTCACAGAACAGAAAACCCACACAGCAAAAAAAAAAAAAAAACAAGTACAAGCTAAAGGCTGACCGTGTTCAATATTTCAGCACTAATGCCTTAGATTTCTCTGCTAAATTTTCATTAAAAATGGCAAACCTTGTGGTTTAACTGTCATTTTACATACATCCATATTCAAGACAGATTATGGATATGGTGAGTCTATAACAAAATGCACAACACATAAGGTGGTTGTGCACCCTGAACAGGTCAAGAATCTGTCACATGTTATGATGATGCTTACACATAATAATGATAGTTAATTCAATCAAAGAAGGTATCAATCCACTTTAAATACTGCTCTTTTGGAAAGAAATGGGAGAGGAAGTGTAACCAAAGTCCTAAGACGCAACACTGTAAGCCAAACTGTTTCTATGGTGCCCTTTAAACCTACACATCTGTATGTGATAGAATGCCACACTACCGTAAAATGCTGTCATGTCAATCTCAGTAAATAATAACATGTTCTGCTTAGTTTGTGTACTCTGGTGTGTTATAAGAAACCTAGGAGCTGACAAAATCAGGCAGAATCTGACTGCAGCCTGTGGTGCTGTTGTATTAGTAAATGAGCTTAGAAAGGGAATTACCTCAACTCATTTGCAAAAATATCAGCAAGTCAGCCAAATAATTGTGTTGGCAAGGGGGACTCGGAGTTCTCAGTGGTGGGCAACCCGTACCAGTGTGTTTATGATTAAATCCAGTGCCTAATGCAGTCTGCGGGGAAGTGAGGTGGGTATCTGTGCACACTGTTATGTTCATTGTCATGTTACCCAGTGAAGGTAAGAGTTGGCTTATCAGTAAAAACTGTGCTGACATACAACAAGACACCGTGTTAGTGTCAGTGAGACTGAGTCAGACATTTTCCCCACCGGGTTTCGACACTGATGCGTAGTACATTCCTTTATTCGGTGTAATTCTAAACTTGGCCAGTGCATTGTACTGAGCACAATTACCGACAGGTAAATACTTACTCTCTAGTTCTTTCAGTAAATAAAAAGTAGCCTCAAGAGCATTAGCGACATAGGTTAACCACTTAAAAAAGCAGGCATGTGTAAATTGTACGAATTAAAGGCAATTACATATGGCTAACATTTTTTATCAGATGTATCGTTTGCATGCAGGAGGCATGACTGCTTTTACCTTTAAGTACTTCACAAGCTTCTGGATGTGCCAGTACTCGGAGGGCAGATCGGCATGGCTCTCTGGCCTGCGTTCTGGCTGCTCCTCGTCCTCCTCATTCTCTGAGGAGCTCTCACTCAGGTCCTGAGAGCTGGGCCCACCTCCAGGGGTCTTGCTTATTTACAGAAATGAGACTCCGTCAGTATCTACAGGAAGCTGTGGTGTTTTAAGGAACTGGATAGAGTAAAAGAGCATTTCTACAACATGTTAAAGAGAAACAGCAGACTGTAAAACATGCTGGTCTTGATATGAGTTTTACTGCGCCAGTAATACACACATGAGTGAAGCTGGGGGTAGGAGCAGAAAAAGCCAAAAACATCCCAGTGTAGAAAGAGCGTGCCAGAGCTGGTCAGATACAAGGCTGGGCATCATCCATTGAAGGTTTTACTACTGGCCAAACCTAGAGCTTCAACTTCACTCTAAGAACTATTTCCATTTTCTGCAATACCTAAAGCTTAATTACATCAATTAAGGCTGGAAGCAAAACAAATTCAAAAGTTTTACAAGTGTATTAAATCCTGTTGCATGAGCTGTATAAAAAAAGCAGCAAACATATAACTGTATATAGAACTTCTATATAAGTGTATTTATGATGCTGAAATTCAAATATAAAACATATCTTGCTATAGTTATAAAACGATTAATGAAAAGATAAAAAGAGAATCTAACAAATAAGGATTAGCAGGACAATACATTTAGCCTACTTTAAAAATAACAGCAATAAACTCACTTGCAGGCATGCATCTTTTATCAGGAATGTTACCTAATATGTTATTTAAGTGCACATTTGGAATTTACCATGAATAACCCATGGTAACGCTGAAACTGTTCCAGTGAGTACAAAATAGGTAACCGATTTTCAATTATTAACGAATCTCTCCAACTGTTTCATTTTATTTTTGCAAGTGGTGAGTGTGGACTCTTCCCTACAACTGCACCATTGATACATTTAGTTCCTGAACTGATTAAACTGTAAAAACAGACAGGATGGGGGTAGACTTCAGAAAGATTTTCTAAGGATACAATTTCTTCAAAATCAAAATAGCAGGCAGCAGGTAAAGCAAAATAGCAAAAGTTTCACTCAGTGGATTGGAAACATGCACTAAACATGCGTGACAGCTTTTTACATTAGCTGGGACACTGAAACACCTGCATCATAATGATACACTGTGGAGCAATGAAATCTGTAACATACTCACACACGCACCAACACAACCTGCGCCACAGGGACACAAATCCCACAGACTGGGATTCCATTTCCAGGGAGCCTTTTGTCAGCAAAAAGAGCCACTTCCCACACATTGTAGCATAGGTGATGATAAATATTTGTTCTGTGATGCCATGGACTCTAAGGACCCATCTGTATGTGTACCAGGTCTCAGTGACTCACAGGACATCATACCACAAGGGTTTCCATGTTAGAGTTCCTGGGACTTAGCTCCTAATTTTATTACTGATCTGCAGCCACAACTAGACTAAGAATGGTAAAGTGATACATATATACAAATGAAACTGGTAATATATATACAGACACTTACATTTACATATACATGAGGTTTGTTATCAGTAATGAAAAAAATCATGGCAATATCAATTAAGTGACATAAAATGAAATTATATAGAACAACATCTAAGGATCTTACATTTTTAGGGAAGAGGGGTGTCCATGTACAGAAGATGAGGAGAATTCCGCCTGTTTCTTGCCAACGGCCTGCAGAGAACTTTCCAGAATGCTACTTCTTGAGGCCTTTCTGTCATCTTCTTCCCTGAAGTAATAATTAGCCTTGAGGTAAGCATGGCGACATCATTACTCAGTTTATCATAACAACACAATGCCTTTTGCACAAAACCAAAAACTATTAAGATAATTGGACTGATTAAATTCTTTCCACAGCCTGAAGTCTACTGTCCATTTTTTTAATGTTGTTTTTTTTTTGTTGTTGCTCAGGTAATATTTTGGAATCCTATCCTTGTGACTGTTCTGACAATTTCAATTTCCCAAATATCTTCTGTTTTAGACAAGAGAACTGTGCTCATTAGAATGTTAATTCAGATGGATGAACAAACCATTTTGCATAATCGAAACATGACATACATGCACGCAAACACGTCATTGCCTTAATGGGGAATTCCCATTAAGGCAATGACCATACTAGCTATAGAGCATACGTGGGAGAATTTTAATGCTTTTAATGCTTTTAATGCTTTTGACCTCCATAAAAGGACTCATTACGCACTGATAAGGAGACCCTAAGCCGAGGTTCTTCCATTTCGAAGATGGTTCTAATTTCTTCGTGCTTCCTGACTTGTTCTGTGCAGGCTGTTGTCTTGCTTTCTCATGCACATTCTTTTCTTGATGCTCGTAAGACCTTTGGGTTTGGCCTTGTTCCTCAGCGCCAACCGGTTCCACATGTTCAATCTTTTGTGTTGATGGAGGCTCTTTCTGAACTCTGAAATCCTGTTAAAAAATGGGTGGGGGGGACGGGGGGACGACAGACCTTCTTCAATTTACAGAGAAATGCTAGCATTAAAATGCATAATAAATTTTGCCTGTAAAATTCTATGGAGTTCAGAGTTGTTAAAAAGCTCTTCCTCTCTGTGATTGTTCTTTTTAACAAAAACCTCTAAAACTTCTATCAAAGCTGAATGGCATATTTTCCATCCTACATCTGACATGTAGACTCTTTATTCATTTCTAAATGACACATCACACATGAATGTCTAAAAGGGTAGACATCTATCCCATGAAATGCATATAAAACTAAACTGTGAATATGTATCAGTAACTATTGATATAAAACTGCCTTTCCAAGAATGGGGGAACAATGCCATCTTTAATAAAGTTTGAATACAATAACACACTTCAGTACTTTACACTGGAGAGGGCCCTTCAATTAAGCTGATGAACAATATCAAATGTTTATTGTTTTTTCACATTCCAGACACTAAAGCCTAAAGCTTGGCTTTTGGAAAGTAGAGCTTTTGTATCACGGTTATTCAGTGATAATTTTAAAAGTCTGAACCCCCCCTTTTACAGGCCATGCCAGCGTGCCAACAAAACACATATGAATGGTTTGCAGGCAGGAAAGATTTTAATCACAGACACTTGCTGTACAGAAAACAGCCTGTGCTGAATTTATTAAGCTTGAAGTTCACGTTTAGGATAAATATGCTAAACAATTACTAGATTTACACATTAAAACAATAAAAGTCCTTATTTAGCTATTTAAATTATATTAATTTATAGAAATATGACTGAGAAATATACTGAGATGATGAAGAAGTGTCAGACTGTACAAACAATGGAAGCCCAGGGTCTAACGTTTCTCCTCCAAACTGTGTTAACAGCACACTTCTGCTTCTTTACTGTAATGCAGGTCTGTACTCATTTTGAGGTTTTATCAGAATCGGATCTTTTTGGAATACTTCATTTAATGGTTTTGTTCAAAAAGATGAAAAATAAAATTAGAGGGTACAAAAATTTGCAGCTATCAAGCCAATCCACTATTAAAAAAAGGTTTCCAGGAACACGCCAAAGAAAATATTAAAAACCATGCAGCGCTTAACATTGCTTATAAATGAACTCACATTGAAAGAAAAGGCAAAAAATCCCAAATTTTAACTTAGCATGGCATCGTCCAACATAACATACTCATTATACACTTGAAATTGCTATTGTCTAGAAGCCTTTTAATCATTTAATGAAGACGTCTGATCTAATAAAACTACAAAATTACATGCATTCGAACCCTGAAAACATCCAGATGTGTTCATTTGTTAGCTTTGGATGTCACCTTGCAGAGTAAAATTCCAGGACTTGCAGGCCTGACGATTAACATGGTTAGAAAAAATGAAAAGTCACATTCAGGAGGCACTACAACACAAACACACTACATCAGGGAATTACTTCTATGTCACGTAACCCTAGAAAAGCAACAGGTCTACCCTTATAAAGCAATTTGTAATACGGATGGCCAAACCTCATTCTCTCAGGTCATAAGAAAAGTCATTCACATCTTACAGTACTAGTCAGCAGGTACGTCTAACAGGTCAAAACCACAACTGATGTTCTGTTTTGTTTTACACTTTAATTGGTGAAGGTTTGTTTCACTGTAAGCAGAAATTTAATGGTTTAGCACCTGGTTTCACGTAACAGACCGGGAAAACACTTAGTTTTTCCCTCTAAAATTGATTTTCCTGAATCCCAATTATGAAATTATGTAATGCATTCATTTTCTGTTGTACATTACTGTGAATTATAATAATTTAAGCCACAGTAAAATAGATAATTAATATTCTTTTGCGTTTGGGTTTTCATCTGTAATCCATATACAGTATACAGAAAACATCTGCACTTTTGACAAGGGAAGAAACTTGCTTTGCAGGAACAGTAAAAGGAAATCAGCCTTTCTAATAGAATTTCCATTTTGATAGCTGAAGGCCCGAATTATATTTCAAAAGTGGCCCACCGAACAACAGAAAAATCTGCACTCGTCTTGCTATTTCTTTAGACAAAAAAATATTTGCTTATTATAACTATTCTAAATAAACAATTAAATAATTACAAAGTGTAAGTGTTATAGAAGTGACATTGCATACATATATTTAATCAATATATTTAATTTCAGTGTTATCTGTAGTACCACACCAAAACCTGAGAACCACTGTTTTGCATTGAAATGGATGGCACACTGGCTTTGGCCGCTTCAGTGCACTGCAGAATACGTCCTAAACATTTCTCAGCATGCTGTGCTGATAAAGAAGGCCACGCAGGCCCTGTCCACGATACTGTGTCCCAAACTGACAAAGCTGTGTACTGTCAGGTTGAACTTGGGGCTCAGAACTGCCCAGAGCAAATTCCCATTTTATTTTCAGCCAGCAAAAATATTTGCATACCTTGTAGTTGCAGCAATTTTCCTGCAATTGCAAGGGTGTCCCATGTCCCAGTAAAATAATAAATTATATTCTGAACTGCGTGAAACTACATTTATTTGCAAGGCAAAACTGTTGTTGCCTTGCCCAGGAATGATTTAATTGGTCCAAAAAATCATTCTTTACCTCTATTAACTGTTTTGCTACTATAAACAAACTACACCAAGTGTGAAATAAATATGAAAATGCTTTTGTTGTATTCGACAGCTTGAAGCAATCAAAGTTTTCCAAAACGACCCACTAACACTTAATAACTACTATTCAAATTCAGTTTCTTGTTAAATCTGCAGATAGAAAATATACCTCCAGCTAAAATTTAAAAGCTGGATCCCAGGAACTGGCAGACATCACTAATGTGTATTTTATCATTATCAAAGGAATAACAAACTTCTGGCTGATTTTCCAGCAGTACTAAGCTAAGTAACTACTACACGTTGAGAAAGAACATTTTTAAATTACTTGCATATCATGTTTTTCAGCAATGATTAAACTATGCATCCCAACCATTTATTCAAGACAAGGCCAGGGGGAGCAGCAATCATAGGTGTAAAAGTACAGGGGCATTAGAATATTGTAAATAAGACTAAAATACCTGTTTGTTTATGTTTTCAGCAAAATGGGGAGAATGGTGTTTCAGAAGTGTCACTAGATCTTTGTAGATGTCGCTTTTCCGTTCATAGGCATTTTCATCTCCTTCCTGTTTAATTCCCTGTGAAAATGAGTTTTGTTGACAAACAGTTTGCATAATCTTCACAAAATATTTCATTCCTTAGATGAATCGTTAGGGTTAGTCAGAATACATAGCAGTGGCTAAGCACTAATTACATAAAACCAATATCCTTCTACCAAATGTTGACAAGGCCATCAGTACTAATTATATGTCTCTATTTTTAAATTACTAATCTGAATGTGGAAGGTTTGCCATTTATGATATTACAAGTAGTTAGCAGAGTGACTGCAGTTTCTTAACTATGCTATAGTAAGTGGAATCTGGAACTGAATTGTTTATATAAGTTGCTAAACTTTTCAATGACACTTAGCTAATGTTTTGGAAACAATGTAAGAATCATTAATTTAAGTTCATTACAGAGTCACTGTGTGTCTTGTAAATTATATTAAGATTAAGTTCCTTCACAACTTGCCACATCCCTGTGCAATGTTCATAACGGGAGCTAACAAAGTGGACTTGCAGCACTACTCAATGTGCTGCAATTCACTAAGTCTCTGAAAAATATGTCTCTTATAAACCTGTACATTTAAAAAAATTAACCCAGAACCCAGTATCATTGCATACTAAAAGCTAACAAGACAGAAGAATGTATTGCCATTTTAATACCTGCAAACAGTTTTACATGACAAAACAAAAGAATCGTTCAACGACACTTTTGGTCAAAAAATTTACATTTTGTGTTGCTTTTTGTAGTGTTTAACTTACCCCATTTAGAAAGACTCCAGCTGTACTGCAAGTTACATACAAAGGGTCAGTGTCACATGTCTGTATGACAAGATAACAAATTTCCCCATGCACCTGCCGCCAAGGAGGTGTTCGACAACCATTCAAATATTCATAATCTACAAAAAAAAACAAGATTACATGTCATATTCCGTACTGTAGGAAAAACAAACATATTATGCAGCTCTTTGAATAGGTTTACACTTGAGGTTTTCCCCAGCATCACGATACAGTACATTATCATGTATCCTGTCATGAGTGCACATTAAACTTTCAAACCATGAGAATGACCTTAGTTACTAAAACTGAAAGTCTAGATGAGACTATGGAAGGTTGGGAACTGAAAATTAACTACAGGTTCTACTGGTTGTGAATAGTCAGGAAAGATGGTGGGTACCTGTGGAACGCACCGCCGAATACAACAGGGCATATAGATGTAATTCCGTGCTGTTATAAATCAAGTTTTCAAAACAAGCCCCATCATGACGATGTAATATATTAAAAAGAGCCATACTGCAATCCTATGTACTGTATTTGTATAGGAGGTTTCAATTTTCCTCTGCACATGATACACATTTTTCAAACGGATGCATTTATCACCCACTAGGAAATACATTTCTGAGAAAGGTTAATTATTATGGTTCTGCAAATCTGTCCATTGTTTTGCTTTAAATGTGGAATACATTTTTTTTTGCCAATCTGAGATTAGATGGTAATTTTTTCCAAGCAGAGAGAACGCAGGCATTTTTGTATTTTAGAATGACCGGCACTACCACCTTTGTCACAGCTCAGAAGTACTAAAGTAATTCGAACCTGATGTATATTGCACAGAAATCAGCACCCTTCGCTTCCCGTTTCCACAGAAGCTTTTCAGCAGTGTCATGTCATTCTTTACTGCGTCTGGGCTGAGTCTGATCTCTCTGCCGACAAGCAAAAGAGAAAAACTCACGGCCAGTGGCTAATAAACCAAATGCACTTGCGCATTCCTACAACACAACCACATGAACAATTCGCTGCACATCACTCTCCCAGTATTATTCTTCTACTGCAATGCAAGAGGAATTGTACATACTGAGAGATCTGCTTCAGTGAGCTGCTCAGCAGCTGTGTGTCTAGCTGTTTCAAGAGGATCAGCAGCTTCATTCTTATGTCATGCTCTTTGTCCTCATTGCTATTCACTTTCTCCAAGAGACGCAGCACTGAGTTGTCCTCTCCTTCCACGGTGGCGAAGCTGGGCCCCAGAATCTTTGCAACTGGATCTCTGTTTTCTAGGGCAAAAAAGACTCAATTTATTTTGTGACAGATGACGACAGAAGGAAAATGTGTATATTCTATTCAGCATGTAAAGCTAGTCTACATAAAATGTGGCTTCACTTTACCTTCAAGGCAAGCCCGGAGTTCTTTCAACTTTTTATCATTTGCTATCCGCACAATTTTTGTGAGTTGACTAAAAGTCAACACGCAGATGGTGGAAGAGGACAGATGAAGCAAAGGCTGTCCATCATTGGTGGTTTCCAGTGATCTTACAGTTTGTCCGCTACAGAACACAACACACAGTTACAAAGCAATAAAATATAATGTCACTGCTGACTTCATGTACCTGTATTCTGAAATGTAGTAAAGTCAATGTATGATGACAATTATCTAGACACACATATCACATTTATGGAAGTCAAGCACTGAATTCAAATATATTCACAATGAAAAAGAATGACCAGGGATGCACATACACACAGCTGTGTAGTATATATTGTCCAGGATGATTACCTGACTTCATATTCCATTTTAAAATTGCAAGGATCTAAAGTTGTTTTCCACTTCAGAGCTTCCTTAAACTTCAAATTTGCCTCCTGTGGGTGCCTGGAGCTGAAATTCTCCACAAAGTTGAGTATTTCTTTCAGCAAGGATTCATTAAGAGGAGTGATTTCTAGTTTGCCAGTTCCAGAACTAGCTGTGGTCCACTGCGCTGCTCTGGTTAGAGCGATTCCCATGGCAATTGATGCAGGTGTTTTCTGAAACAAAGGCACAATATAGGATAATGCAACCTTCTCTACCCTTTATTTTCTATTCAAACCTTTGGGGAACGTCTGCCTTGCCAGAGAAGACAAAACTGTAAACTTTGCATCCTGCAGGGTTCCATTGGAAAGCCTTGGTAAGGAACTGAGGTGCATCAGGGCAGAGCCCATCATCTGGGCCAGGGAAGACCGTGCGACTCCATGAAAACCATCCTGACAGCAGTAGCTCTTTCCATCCACTGTTAGTTCCAGTTTACCACAAAGCCAACAAACAGTGCATTCATGAGAAGTCGCTTAGTAGTTTTTTGAGCAAAGCTGGCAGCAAATTCAGAGAATGGCACACAATGCCGTGATCCCCTCGCCAGTTTTGAACCCCGGCAGTGGGACATACCGTACAAAATCTATGGTGTTTTTCTTTCCAAGCGGTAACTGTGTATTTAAGTATATGTAATGGAATACTCAGTTACAAATGGTAGTTAGGTTGTAAAAGTATTTCAAATTAGAAATTTATTTCTGCCTTTACACTGAATGGTCATTAAGATTGTCACTTCTGGCAGCTCTAGACGAGCAGATTAGTTCAACAGAATCCTCCATACCCTTCATCTTCGCTGGCTAACCATGCTTACTAGTTGGCTGTAAAACACCTGGTGTTAGGTACACTTTAAATAGTTTATTTAGCGCAAATCCGTTAATTATATTACGAAAGCTCTTTAAATGTGTGGTTTCTAAATGAGAGCATGACACTTTTGACTTTTAATATTTATTGGTCTCCCGTTTTTTTTTTTTCTACGATGACTTACAGTACGAACTTCGGAGTAACCTTCAGTTACCTGCGTGGACTACAGACGGCTGAAAAGTCCTCAGCCAAGTTAAAAACTGAAAACATAGGTATAAACAATATCCTACGCGGGCACTGCTAAAATATACACTGAATGTTTCACTCGCCAACTAATTTTTCACTTACCGGCCAAATCGCAAAACGTCCCTCCTCGCTGGAAATTCGGTTACTCGGTTGCCCTGGAAACTGACACGCGCACTGAAGTAAACGCGCGGTTGCTATAGTGTCGCCGCACGGCGCGTGGCTCTCCGGCCGTTCAGGAACAGGAACAAGAATGCAAACGGGAGCTCGCGAGCCTGTGGGTTTATTACATTCCCTTTTACACTTTAACCTATTGGTGTTATTGTTTTATTACTACACTTGTAACATTAAACCTGCACGCCGATATGATCTACCGTTTTGTAGATCGTATCGGCGCTGTCTAAGAACAGCTGACTGTATCCTGAGTAACAGTGCATTTGTACAGCCCCCCAGAACATCTGCTTCAATTTGGCATCTTCAGTACAGCTGTCCATCCATTTGAAACAGCTGTATATCTGCCTTACAGAGGTTAAAAAATCTGTATTCAAGTGAACAGCAAAATACTGTAATTTAGAAGATCAGTTGCAATTTATGCATTTTTTTGCTCCTATAATGTGCCGTTTTTTGTTTGTCGAGGAAAAGGTGGAGATGTCTCATGTAGACTATGCACCTATCCCATCTGCACCCTATTTTCTTTTTGGAAATATTTCTCAGTTGGAGG
Source organism: Petrocephalus schoutedeni (assembly GCA_026780765.1). Taxonomy (NCBI): domain Eukaryota; kingdom Metazoa; phylum Chordata; class Actinopteri; order Osteoglossiformes; family Mormyridae; genus Petrocephalus; species Petrocephalus schoutedeni. Next base: position 18,600,730 of record JAODKL010000001.1, read on the forward strand.
CTTTATGCAATGTCTCGGAAATCTAATACTTTAGTTTCTTTTCTACTTTACTACTGGGTCTTCAAACTAAAAAAAGGCAATATTGCCTAGAAGCATGTTCTTCAAGTAGCACAAGAAGCTCTTAAGAAACTTCCTCCCTGGCCGCTGTCTGGTTTGGCAGAGGGATGCAGACAAACATTTGGTTGACAGAGAAGGATCTATTTGGGATAGATTTCTCCTGCTCAGGCTCAAACAAATAGTTTGTTCAGTTCATTCCACTCAAATTTCAAGACGCTGAATTTCTGACAGCCCTGACTCGGAAAACATAAGTCTGAATCTCTTGGAAGCATTTTCTTGAGATCCAGTTGGAGTGCTTTTGACCAAGTCATGCAATGACCCACACACACTATATCAACAGTGAGAAAAAGGTGTTAAGAGACAATCCGTGTGCAACTAAAGTGGAGGTTAAGGGTGGTTTTCTTGTATCCCACTCAACCAACTTTTTCAAGGCAGAATATTGTTTTTGGTGTCTCATAGGCTGAGATTTGTATTCTCAAAGTGTGATCAATCATTTAAGACAGCTCTGTGGCATTTCATTCTGTAACCAACGAAGGAACACTTCACAAGGCCCTCACTATACAAAAATTCTGCTTTTGATATTTTTAAATCCCTGAATAAAAATAACGTAATATTTGGAAATATTAAATGAATAAATGAATCTCACATAAGATGAAGGGACGCAGTTTGGGGAAGGCATATAGTTGCTTTAGCAGCTACACACACACGAAACGAAGCAAACCCAGAAAAGTGAACTCCACGCTAAACCTGTGCCCAGACCAAAATTTATAGCCATAGTCCAGACGTGTTTTCATTTGATTTGAATAGACCCCCTTTTTTTAAAAAAAAACAAAAATCTTGCCTGAATGAATCGTGCAATTCACGCAAATCAATGCAATTTCTCATTGTTTGGCAAGTGCCCCCAGTGTCTTATGACTCAACTGGAATGACAAAAGAAAAAAAAGACCCATACCCAATAAAACAACCGATTTCCTCGATCCCTCAAGTTTCTCTCGCTTCAGTCTCCCTGCTGGGCAATGACTCAGAAATTCAGACCTTTATGTTTTTTCATCTACCCATCCAGGACAGCAGGTGGAACTATTTTTACTCAGAGTGCGTAGAGGTACACAGAGCTTGCTCTGTGTCTTGTAAATCAGTCTTCTCATGCATCTCTAGAGAGCAGCTGTAGCTCATTTAAAAAATCAGAAAAATCATTCAGAGTTGTTGTCTCAGAAATGATGGATGGGTGACTAAGGCATTTCATTTTATCCCTCAAATCTAAAAGGCATGGTAAATTTGTGTGCCCACCAATGGGGGTAATGTTGTGCATATTGTTGAGCAAAGATGGCCTTCACACTCAGTGTCCACACTACACTGTCATCACAGGTGCTAATTGCTAAAATAATAAAGAATTGGAATGGAGCACTGTGGTTGGCTAAACACTGTTACAGTTAATGGACCAGTTCCCCCAACCACCCCCCACCCCTGCCCCACACATAACCTCACATAGACTACACATTGCAGCCTTAACACTTAACGGCTTAACAAACAAAACCACTAATGTAGTTTGGCACACAAAAGCAGGCTTCTGATTAGGCTGAAAATACATGCAAAAATAAAAACTGTGTGTGTATACAAACAGTCATGTGAAAATGAAAGTACACCCTCTTCCAGTTCAATGGTTTTACATATCAGGACCTTAAAAATCATCTGGTCCATACAGGTTCTAAAATTACTTGAATCTAACACAGGTGTAAAAGGACACAGAACATATTCCACAGTGGCATTATTTATTCAATAAAAGTGAAGCCAAAATAAGAAGTCATGTGTGAAAAACTAAGTACACGCCAATGATTCAATAGCATGTAGAACCACATTTGGCAGCAAAAACTTAAAGTCATAATTTTCTCTATGACTTTATCAGTCTCTCACATTGTTGTGGAGGAATTCTGGCCCACTCTTCAGTTCATAGAGGTTTTCGTACTTTAGTTTATGCACAGTTCTCTTAAGGTCCTGCCACAGCATTTGAACCGGGTTGAGGTCTGGACTTTGACTGAGCAATTCATTTGTAGATTTGCTAGTGTGTTTGGGATTATTGTCCTGTTGCCTGACCTAATTTCAGGCAAGCTTTAGCTGTCGGACAGATGGCCTCACATTTGACTCTACAATACTTTGGTATACAAAGGAGTTCATGGTTGACTCAATGACTGCAAGGTGCCCAGGTCCTGCTGCTGCAAAACAAGCCCAAATCATCACCCCTCTACTACCGTAATTGACAGTTGGTATGAGGTATTTGTGTTTATATGTTTGGTTTTCAGAAAGCGTGGTGCTGTACATTAAGGCAAAATATCTCCACTTTGGTCTCTTCTGTCCAAAGAACATTGTTCTAGAAGTCTTGTGGTGCAACTTTGCAAACTTAAGTCTTGCTACCATTTTCTTTTTAGAGCGAAGAAGCTTTCTCCTGATAACCCATCCAAATGAGACATACTTGATCAATCTTTCTAATTGTACTGTCATGAACTTTAACATGTAACATGCTAAGAAGGCTTGTAGAATCTGAGATGTAGCTCTTGAATTTTTTTGCAATTTCTCTGAGCACTGAACAGTGTGAGCTTGGAGTGAATTGGGAGCTGAATTATGAGCCGGGAAGAACTTAAATAAAGTCCAGTAATGAATAATCTTTCTCACTGTAGAATGATGGACTTGAAATTGTTTGGAAATGGCCTTATAACCCTTCCCAGATTGATGGGTAGCAACAAATCAACAAATGATCTAAGATCATTGCTGCTGTCTTTCCTCCTTAGCATTGTGTCAACACACAACTGACTGCTCCAGAACAGCAAACTGCCAAAATGTCTGCTTTTATAGAGGTGGTCACACTTGCTGATGATCAGTTATGATTTTTATTATTATAATCTTAGAATTGTAAGAGGGTGTACTTTCTTTTTCACGTGACTGCATACACACACACGCACATACACACACATGATTTATTTTTGAATTGCAGTACAAATATGCAAGAACTACTGTACTAGTTTAAATTAAAAAAAACTTCAGAGTTGAAATATACCTTTAGTGTGCAAAATAAATGTAAATGTGCATTGTGTATTATGCATTTCATCACAGGAGGAGACTCCTTTTCCTGCACAGAGAGAAGTTGAGCAGGAATTACCTCTTGTAACCTTCCCTTTTTCAGCTGAATTGAAGGAGTCTCTGACCAAAAACACACTGTCGTCCAGCCAGCAGTTTGTATAGGGAGTGCATAGTATTGTCCATAATGTTGAGCTTTTTGTACAACATCCTTCTCTCCAGAACCAGCTCTAGGAGTTCCAGAGCATCCCCAGCACAGAGCCAGCCTTCTTAATCAGCCTGTTCAGCTTCTTAGAGTCACCTGCTCTGATGTCGCTGCCCCTGTTTGGGGGCAACGGCTGCATAGAAAATAGCACTTGCCATGACAGACTGGTAGAAGATAAGCAACATATTGTTGCACACCTTAAAGGGCCTAAGCTTCCTTAAGAAGTACAGTCTACTTCATCCCTTCCCGTAGACAGCCTCAATGTTGCATTTCCAGTCCAGTCTGTTATCCAGGTGAATGCTCAGATATCTGTAGCCCTCCACCACCTCCACATCTTTTCCCAGGATTGAAAATATGTTCAGCTTAGTCCTGGTCTTCCTAAAATCCACAACCATCTCCTTCATCTTTATCACAATGAGAGGATACCATGCCACAACGCAATCCACCAGTTCCCTGTACTCAGACTCCTGTCCACCACTGACACACCCCACAACTGCAGAGTCATCTGAAAAAATGACTCTGCAGATGACAGGACTTTGAGTTGTACTGGAAGTCTGAGGTACATAGGGTGAAGAACAAAGGTGAGAGTACAGTCCCCTGCAGTGCTCCTGTGCTACTAACCACCTGCTGAGACACGTATCCCCTCAGCTGCACAAACTGTGGTCTGTCCATCAGGTAGTCAGTAATCCAGGAGGTCACCTGATGTCTGGGACAGTTCAGCACCAGTCTCCAAAAAGACGTTCATGATGTGTGATGTTAGGGCAAACAGTCTATACTCATTGGAGGCAGATGAATGAGGTTTCTTAGGCCCCTCTGATTTTCTGCATCAGCTTCAAATTGATCATATTGTTTTCGCTCATTCGTTATCATTCAGTCATTCACATACCTGTTTCATATCAATCTTCTAGGTTAAAAGTTTCAGGGAAAGACCCAGACAAAACTTACATTTGATGGCTGACTATTCAAAAGGGCACAATCAGGGAGACAAAGCTTCCTTTTACAAGAGCACTGTTTAGGAATATTAAGTTTAAATGATGTCAGGTCTGGCCTCTGTTTGTCAGGCACGTTTTTGCTTCTCACTACACCAGATAGCCCACTTTGGATGGAGTATGATTAATTGAGAGCTACGTATGAATGAACAAGCAGCATGAGGACCTTGTCATACAACATTTTCAACAGAACAAATTACTACAAAGGCAATACTTTGTATAAATTGTTACTTTATTGAATAGCCTGTTAATTTAGCTATCATAATTTGATGTCAAATAAAGGCATTCTTTCGCACTGAACATAAAAGGCTGCAGTATTTCTCCGTTATAAGTAATTGCACACTTTTATAGACTGAACAGCAAATGCAGTGTGAGATTAATTCATGGAAAATGCTCTGTCCTTTCAGCGTTTGGATAGGTAAAGTAGACAAGACGGGAGTTGCCAAAGAAAACCACAAGTAATGATCCTCTACTGACAAAAGCAGGGCTTTGAAGCATCTCCTGGTTTTCAGGCAGCCCATGCAACATGAATCACATCTGTAGTTTATGCAAATTGTTTCAGTTAGATATAAGTACATTTTAAGGGATGCTCTCAGTGTCTGAAAATGCTGCAGCGCACTCCAGACAGTTGGGTACAGGCTCCGATTCACCTGACACTGACAAACCGCCCTCCTCAAAGGCCGATGTGGATCTGTGGCGAGCTGCCTGACGGAAGCACAATGACTCAAGCAAGAACAGTCTGGAGAGGGCGGATCGCTCCTCGTTCAATTTATTCCTAGCATCTAGAAGCAGATGTCGATCCATGGTTACGCTCGCCCTGGTGGCGTGCTAGATTCACAGCTGACACAATAAATATTAACATTTAACATGCCAACACTCATTACGCTTCTGGGATGCTCCACTAGTCTTCCGACACATAAATAAAGTCATCATCACTTTGGTTCTTAGCACAAAAACATCCAAAGTCATGCAGCAGGTTCCCACATAAGACGACAGCTTTGTGGCATGAACATTACTTTGGATACTAATGACCCTTCAGATGGAATCAATAAATTGGAAACACCAAACTGAAGCCACGAGTTCCTCCATCCCCAGGGGCGGGTCACAGCGGGCGTAATTCAACTGTAAAATAGCAACGATAAAGTTGAATGTTTCTTTACGAAACCATTTCGGTAAAGAAAACAGAATCAGATACTCTTGAAAGCACTTTCTGCATTACAATGAATATCATTGCCGCAGCCTGGTGGACATAAACCGGTAATTATGGCTTCTGAGTGCTGTGCTTATTTTCAGGTCAGTGGTGCCAATGCTTTTCTTTGGAGCAGATTGTTGCCTGTCAAATATAGAAGTAAAAAAAAATTACGGATATATAGATTTACAGAAAAAAGCAATGACGGACTTGTGCTACACTGCAGACAGAACTTGCCTTGTAGTTACAACCGGTTTGATGACGGCGGCCAAAACCTCTGCTGTTCTCCTTGTTGAATCTGACAAGGTCTTTATTCCACGCTTTTATTTATTTATATTTTTAACCAACTAGAGCTGGCATGTAGCAGATTCCAAGTTCTCTCAAAAAGAGACGTTATCAAAACAGGGGTAATAACAGGCAACGGGATGCCACATTTGATGTTTCTGTTCCACAGCTTTAAATTCTCTCATCCACAAAGACCCATGAAGACGACTAGGGCTTTTTTATTTTTTCTTTTTTTGAACTAGACTGCATGACCTCACAGAATTTAATCACCAGTTGAAAATATTTTGGTTATTGATGCAAGAGACGATAATGGAGCAGGCTGCATATCTGTCCTTAAGCACCTATGCATATGGATCCGGTAAAACAAGCAAGATTTTACTGGGGCAAGAAATAAACTGGTTAGGACAGGGAACACCAGTCCAGGAAAATAGACCTTTAAAGTACGGTAAAGTTACATTAAACCAATACCAAAGGGATTCCGCATAGCAGAAACCATCGGCAAGAATTTTATTACAAAAAAGAGGAGGGTTCATATTTTGTTTTGTTTTTTTTTTTTGGAGATTTATTCCAAATGCTGGAAAAGAGCTTAAGGAGCGTGTCCCGGGGGCCGGGGGCTGGGGGAGGGGCTTAATCGGCCCGGCGGGTGCTGAGCACAGGAGCAGTCAGGAGCTTCTGTAGGGCGAGCTCTGGGCTTGTTCCTTACTGGGTTCAGCCAAGGTCAACTTGGCCCTCGATCCTGGGCTCACACCAGCATGGCCACGCTACTGCTTTGCCCAAAGTCCTTGGGCGTATTCTACCAGACCTGAATTCTCCCCGAGACGGTCAGACCCAAGCCCTGTTGGATCCTAGCATTGTAGCTCTGCTTTGGAGATAGGAGCCCAGGTCTACTATTTCAAAATTACTCAACATACTTAAATCAAAGCACAGAGGCTCCCTTTCTATTCCTCCCTTGCTCACTCTCTCTCCACTTCTCCCTGTCTTGAACCGTGTCGTTGTTATTTTAAATCCAATGCCTTGCGGCTCTTTTGTGGCTTTGTCCCGCTCAGCAGCACATTATCACGTCATAACGCCTTTTCACTTTTGTTTCATGATCACGTCCATGTTTCCTGGGGGTGCCGAGCTGGCCCAAGTACTGTAAACAGATCCCAAGACCTAGAAGAAGAAGAGGCTCTTTGCTTTCTTAGTCGTCAACTCAAAAGCCATTGCTTGCTCTGCTGCATCAACCTGTCAATGGAAGAGTGTGACGGATAGAGGAGCTTTACTTGTGGACTGGGGAGGGGGGACACCAGGGTTATATCTGACTTTTTCAAAAGCAAACAGACAAGTCGATATGACTTCGACCAATCAGATTCAATTCATAGCTTTAATCATTATACAGTTTGAAAACTTATGACAAATTTCAAACTGGAAATCAAATTCCTGTGTTTCAATGACTTCTAAAAGCCTTGGTACCTCTAAGGTAATACTTGAAAGAAATTATTTTATTTCTTACTTTAAACATGGAGCAAAATTTTATCGCAAAACATCAAGAATCCAGCCAAGGTGCTCAGGATATTAGTGAATTCCGATTAGTGGATCCCTAAGTGAGCTTCACCACTGGTACCCTGGCTTTATCCGGGACAAAGTGAGACTGGCTGGTAGTGCCCCAATATAGGGGTTCCCAACCCCCATGGCCAGTATCCCACTGGGCTGCGAAACACTGGGGGTAGTGTTGCCACCCACCCTGTATATTATGAGATTACCCCATACTGAAAAATAAAATGCCATGATTTATCCCCAGTCCCCTCCCCCCAACCAGTTTTACTAGACTGAGGACTGGTCAGGGTTGACTGGCACGAGTCACCCCAATAACTGGAGATTCTGCAGCCAAAAGAGTGCCTCTGTTCCCTGCACTTTCACTTTATTCTGGTTTCATTGGTTGCATAATGACACATGGAACATGGCGCCGCGATGCTTCCCTGGGGTGGGTGCTGTGATTGATTCACAGGGAGCCCCCGCGTCTACCGGCTGTTGACCTGGCCTGTTGAAGCTCACTCTCCACAATACTTAGCAAGTACCTCTGGAACCAATCCTTCCCCCCCCCCACCCCAGCCCCAGGGGTGCCACCTCACTGCACCAGAAGCTGCGGCCATCCAAGATCAGTGTACCTTAGAGCCAAAACAACTGTTGCTCTTACATATCGCTAGCATACAAAAAAAATACCCTACTCACCAGTCATACTGCTGTCAAAGTTGTTCTTTGCATCTGCCAAAAAGAGGCTGACAACCGAAAGAGACAATTTCACTGCTACTTTAAAGTACAGCCTACCTCCAGGTCCATTTACACAGGCCATTGTGGACCTGATGGACTGGGACCCCTTTTCACAGTGTTGTCCCCTACAAGCAAACTTGGCCATATATAAGCCAGGTCCAGTACACCGTAGGCTCATCTGCTTAACACATCCTGTGGTTCTGATATCGCTTTACTGGGGATTACATCACCCTGTAAAGGGACATGACCTACTGAAAAATCATATAGAGTCTTGTTACTCTTCCTCAGAAAACCAGACAGACTACACAACCCCCACCTTTCTTTCGAATAACATTTATATTGTTTTGGTTCTCATTGTGTCGCTGAGGAAAGGAGACCACCATTTGGAAATGATAACACAGGAGCCACCAGTCCTTCTTAGAGGAACAGCAGCTCATCTAAACAAAATGGGCTGTGCCAGAGGGCGATCTCAAGTGATTGTGTGCCTTTGGACGTACAGTAAAGTTGGTATGATGCTGACATCCGATCAACCTCTTAGATGCAGGCTCCTCGTCACCACACAAGAGGCCTCGTTAACGTTTTTTCTCAGTCCACTCCGGCATGCCTGGAGGTGTCAGGAATGCCTGCTCCATCTCTCACATCGGGGCGTCAAGCCACTTACAGAATGAACTCAGGCTCCTGGGGAATCGAGCTTGCCAGCGCTGGGCAGGTCTTGGTCCCAGTCATGTCACAGAGAGTGTAAGATGCATCAGCATTCATTACTTGGTGGTCGTGTTTGCTACTTCACATACATACCACACATTGCGAATGGAATATTTTCCCCAGTTTAACCATAAAGCATAATTTTCTGTAGCTGGGAGTTTGCAGAAACTAAGTACACACCTCAAGAGTGCAACAGCAGTGTCTGTGGGATTTGAACCTGTAGTTTTGGGCTAGTACTGTACATTAATCACTACCCGACCTACCGCCCCACTCTTACACCCCATATTACAGTTTTTTGCAGCCACTTTGATGCATTTCTTTAATTAAAATTCTCAAAACCTCTTGTCCAGCCTCCACATCATGATTCACTTGTGCATGTCATAAAAGCAATTTCTTATTCTTTTGGGAAAATTGTAAACGTTTTGCCACATTCATGCAAATGATTATGTACAATTATTTGCCATTTCCTACATTACCAGTTGATGACATACTGATCAAAATGTATTAGACTGGTTTTCTGTCTAATAGTCTTACCCCTCAAAACATCAAGGCAATAGTTCATCGCATGCAAAATGTTTGAATTAGTTGTCATAATCTGTCGAGCATTCTCCATACATCTCTGTTACAGTTTTTATATATATGTGTCCTGAATTGATGAATTTCTCTCAGGTGAATCTTTGCTTTCACCAAACGAGGGGAATGTTTGAAGCATTAGATTGACCAGTGATCAATCAGTTCTTTAAAATGGCTCAGAGGTGCATCTCAGTTGGCAAGTATATATTGACAGAGCACAGCACAGTGTTACAGTTTGACAATGGAAGAACAACAAGGAAATGAACAGGGTCAATAGCCAGTAAGAAGAAGGGGAGTGAGGCTGCATGGTGGAAGGGTAGGGAGCCAAAACAGAGGAAGAGGTAGGAGAGGCTAGGAACATAGGTACGTTCCTGATGAAGTAAGGGCCACAGTTGTACATCATGTCCTCAATCATGGCCTTACAATGGCTGAGGTTGGTTGAGGGGTACAGCTGAATGTTGGGAGAACAACATTCCTCAATCATTCAAACATTTCATAGAGACACCAGGCATGTGGACTATTGTACACTTACTGCAATGCTTTATATTACAGTATTCCATTTGCATTTTATAGTACAGTACAGTAAATTTACAGTGCTCAAAAAATAAAGGGAACACTTAAATAACACAATGTAACTCCAAGTCAGTCATACTTCTGTGAAATCAAACTGTCCACTTAGGAAGCAACACTGATTGACAATCAATTTCACATGCTGTTGTGCAAATGG
>JAODKL010000001.1:18616772-18655807 GCA_026780765.1 Petrocephalus schoutedeni
ACAGCAATTCACATTCAGTAGTCAAATACTGAATTTCGATTTGTTCCCGGGCTAGTGATATGCCATATGATACTTTCTACTGATGCCAGGAAGCTTTGAGTCTCGTAGCGATTGCCAGTGTAAACATCACATGCAGTGTTTAATGACACATCGGAGAGTGTTTTCTTCCGTTAAACCAAATAAACTTGTATTCCTTTATTTACCTTTTAATTACTGGTATTTACTTACACTAATTATTTATTTACTTATTCAATAACAGTAGTTATCATATTTACATATTTGACTTCCGATATTTTCTTTAGACAGGGTTACTTTCCAATGAAACCATCGTAAGTACTAGAGCACCTGTACATATACCCAGCCTCCTCTCAGGCTCACATACGCCACTTATAGTCACATGTACTCTTCGCAGTGTCACCTCAGCACACTGAAAACAGTTAGCCACTGGGAAGGAGAAAGAGCCAGAGGCAAGGCAGAGAAAGCTGACAAAAAAGAACTCAAAAAAGAAAAGCCCCCAAATAACCGGCAACCTTTTTTTTTTTTTCATATAAACACGGACCTTGTTAAGTTGGAAGTGGCTATTTAGTAGTCCTTTTGGTTGTAAATCTGGAAATGCTTACAAGTCCCTGTTAGGTTCCTTGTTTTAGACCCATTTTATGAGAATAAATGAGACTACACTCCACCCTAATTACACAAGATTGAGAACATTTCTTGCAACGGAGAGCCAAAGTCTGGTAGCTTTAATGGCAAACTGTTATGTTGGGCACCTTCAGGAGAAGGTTGGACAGTTTAAAATAGCTCCTAAATGACACACAGAGAGCTTGGAAAAAAAAAATTCATCACGCTGTGCCTGGAGTGCAGGAGAGCCCTGAACATCATGTCTGGCGATAACACCATGACTGTATCCCATTGTCATAATTAAAACACAAAACACAAACAAAACATGAAGAGGCATATAAAAATGTACGGAAAAGGGCAGAGGATATTAAAATATATTAATTTATATTAAATAAAAATTATACCTGTGTCCCGTGAAAGTTTGAAAGTTCGACAGTCTTTACTGGCAACGGTGCCACTGAAAGGAGAGGAGTGTGTCAAATGTTTTCAAATCAAGACCAAAAGGTTTTTTTTCTTCTTTTTTTTTTTTTAAAAACACACTCATACAAGAGCTGTGTATTGTACTTAAACGTACATGTAAACCTTTCCACCGAAACCGAAAAAAATATATATATTTATATTTATTCCCCATTAAAGCACACTAGGCTCTTTCTGGCACAGCACTAGTTGGCAGTCACATAGAGCGACTCGTGGCCACAGTCTATGCATACTCTCGGCAAAGTAATAGCGAAGTGAGAGCGCCACACCTGCCATAGGGTAAGCGGAGCATCCTGCAGCAGGACGGAAGAAGAAAATGACATCCATGATAACCACCCTAACTATCGAAGGGACAGCCTTCGACAAAGCTCTCTCTCTCTTTCTTCCTCCTCCTGTTGTTCCCACCACGTTTCTATGCCCTTCTTTCAGGTGTGTGTCCAGCTTATGGGAACCCAGTGCCCCTCCGTCTCCAGTTTCTTGAGCGCCCCCTTTAGGTCGGTGAATGCCGACGTCAGGTCGTCATTGACGATGACTTTGTCGAAGAGGTGACCGTACTGAGCCTCCATCACTCGGGAGGTGTTGATCATCTCCTGGAAGTCTTCCTCCTGGATCGGTGAGGGGACAAACGAACAAACAGATAAATTAAAGGGGGGGGGGGGCACAAACGAGCCAAATTAAACTCCACTTATACCAGGAGCCCACATGTGTGCCCACACTCGGAGACTGCTTCCAAACCTTCTTCCACGCAAAGAACTAAACCTCAAGGAATTTTCATGATTTCCTCTGAAAGCCTGCGAGCCTTAAAGGCCATTTTCTTTTTTTAACGTGAGATATTTTTGAAAAGAAAATACCGAGTAAGGACCCTCTCTTTTTCTGCACGTTTTGTTTTTCTTCGCTGGAGCGCTAACTGCCCAATGCAGAGTCGGGGCCGCAGTCTGCCATCTCAATCTCGACGCAGGCCGGATTTAGCAGACTCTTAGGAGCTAGTTACTCCATGCTGCACATGCATACGCATAATTCTAATACTGCAGAGATCCAAACACAATCTAATTACCCTGTCACATTTCATCACGACAGTAGAGAACCTTGGCACAGATCCTCAGTAAGAAATAGCATTACTCAAATAAATGCGGAAAGGAAGACAGACTCAGTTTAGGTTAAGACCGAGTTTTCAGCTGGGATTTATAGTGTTACTCTTCTTCTAAATATCTTTGACTCCTCCCCTATCAGGGAATCTCCGTCCCCTTTAACCCCCTTTAGACGTTCAGCTGGCTCCCTGGACAATGCCCTCAGGAATCACGGAAGGGTTGATAAGTTTACAGATTTGGGTGACTTAGAAGGAAAGGGAAACTTAGAATTGACCATGCTCACTGTCCTTGGCTAGAGAGAGCCACACAATACAGGTCCCGCCAAACATCCAAACACTTGCCAATGCACAGGTCTGGACCAAGCAATAAGGTCGGGAATTACAGTGTTTTTTGGAAGAACCTTCCTGTGAAGGCAGAATGGGCCTCGTCATTTTAGTGGCTTCCTGCCCCTTATATGTTTATCCCTAAAATCCAAAATAGCAAGAACTCACCACAAAGCAAAAGAGATTCCTTTAAAATTAGCCATGGGACACAATATTCACCACAAATGGGGACTTCCCTGCCTGGCACTCGCCCGCTTAAAATGCCATCCAGTGGTTTTACGGCATTCAAAGTGACCGAGGCCTACAGAGGGAGGGACTCGACCACTTTATCGCTCGTGTTTCTGAACACACAGAGAGAGAGAGAGAGAGAGAGAGAGAGAGAAAGGCCTTTTGGCCAAAGTGGAATGAACCTGACGTGATGTCAAAATGCTGATCACAGTTCTGGTCCACTGTGGCAAAGGATCAGACTCAGGGGTCAAGGTCAGTCGTGCACTTTCTGACCAGATGCGTAGTTCAGTAACAGGAACAAGAGAGCCAGCTTTTGAAATTGAAATCTCTCTCTTTGGGGCACCCAGAGTGCACTCCTGATTGGAACTGTCGGACATCTGTCAGGGACAGAGGCGGTACAGTGGTCTCCCTGTCCTGCAATGGAAAATAAGCTTTTATGGATTCAAATAAACTACACCTGTCCCTTTCCAGCTAGATGAATGGCAGAAGTTCAGGGAGACCTCCAGATTTTATTTTCTGAAGTTAGTGGAGCCTTCCTGATAAAGAAAACTACTTCTGGAGAAGAGATTAATTTATAATACCAAGTGACTTACTGTTCTTGGTCTGCAGTTTGAAGTTATTTTACAGAATTAATTCAAAATTATTCTTGTACCATTTCTGAACTTCCTGTAACTATAATAACGATATGAGAATTTATGTGTACATTTCATGTGAAGCGGACCGTCACATTATATTAAGTAAATCCAAAAGTTGAACATCATAATGAAAGCTATATTAAGGCTAAAATAATACAACGTAGCAACCGGCCTGTTTAAGCTATGAAAATATTTAGGTATGATCTCTTATATCTATAGAAGATTTTTTTTTTTATTGCAAAAACAGATCTTACGACGGGGCGGAAATACAGTGGGTTAGGGATAAAATATGTCTGTTATTTTACAAAACAGGGGCCTTTTTTCAGACAGTTAATAGCCTGAATCTGATCACTTAAAATGCTGTCAGTGGCCGTGCACTTCATCCCTCAAGAACATTTAAGCCAACCATGGACTACAGAAAGACAGCAGAGTGCTGCTGAGGATGCCGGCTATCGCATGTTTACGTGGTAGTGTGTCCAAACCCGCCCTGGGAAACATAACCCGCGGGAGCACACGGCACACAGACGTCAATATCTGCATCGAAACTCGCCATTAGGGCCAGTGAAACTCCAGACCTCTTTTCCCAGGACAAAACTTAATTCATGGTTCATAAAAACACCGGCTGTGATTCTTATGGAATGGAGACCGTAGTCATTCTCACAAGACAAACACTAAGGTGAAAAACAAATTAAACAATGGTGAACGAGACCGTTACATTTACAAGTTATTTATTTAGCAGATGCTTTTATCCAAAGTGATGCAGAATGGGGGGTTAAGGGCCTTGCTCAGAGGCCCAGTGGTGAAACTGCTCTGCTGACTGCGGGATTTGAATCGACATCCTAATCCATTGAGCCACACATTGCCCCCTAAAGTAGCAATAAGAATTCTTCTCAAACTGGAACAATAGTCCTCACAGAGCCATTTAAAGGAAAATGATGTCCTTATTAAATATGCAAATACTGCCCTAACTAGTTAAGTTTGAAATATGGGCTAAGAGTGAAAATAAGTCTGCAACAGTCTGAATGGCAATAAAAATGATATTTTAGTAAAGACACTGCACAGGGGTGAGGGCAAATTCAGAATTCAAGGCCCCATCAGCCCGTCCTCCGGCAGTATGACCGACGGCGTCAAAAATGCAGCAGCACCATCGCCTCAAATCAGCCAAAGGTGGCAGGAAAGGGTGGAAACTCAGGGGTGAGCTGGGGGTGCATAAGAGGGGCCAAAATTCATAAGTATGGGCCAATCCTAGGCCAATGGAATGTTTTGAATTGGTGAGTGACAGGGAAGGAGGCACACCAAGGGCCAATCAGCCGTCAGCCGGGACCAGTGCCCCTGCGGCGCAGTCCCTGTGGAAAGTACTTGCTTGTGCAATGAGTGGGACAAAACCCAGATGATACTGCTCCAAGATGACATGAATTAGGGAATCGGGGGATGGTGGGCACACCTGCAACTCACTCTGGTGGGGGGAGGGGGGGGTTCCTCTCATTATACAGTGACCTTCACAGCAGTCCATGTGTGGGATGTCTCCAGTGTGACAGCTGGATCAGACCATACCATGCCGTTTCCAAAACCCTTTCGGAGCCTCCACAGCTCTGGATCAAACCCCCCCCCCCACTAACCCAGACTGGAAAACCCATCAGCACACGACGCAAACAGGACCGCTGTGCCTAATCGGTTTCATGTGCAAGGTGTGTTGATGACCTCACCCGTACCTTCATAAGGACTCATTTTCTCTTAGCCGAGGTATGTTGGTATGCAGGGTAAAAATGACAGGGGTGTGGGGGGAGGGGACCTGACGATCCAGAGTACCACTCGGATGCCAACCCCAAAAGACGTTACCGAAAACGGCTTCGCCAGACACTTGTCGTCCTTGTTGGAGATGACCTTGGCGTTCCTCCGCGTCTCCCTCAAGCGCTCGATGGTGGGCGGCTTTACAAATACCACGTAGGGTTTGAACTCGGCTGTCCGCAGGTGCTTTATCGTCTGAAGCAGTCAAAGAGAGGACAGGAGAACTTGGTCAGGAGGCAGCAGGAGGCATACCTAAAACCTCACAGTGACTCATGTTTTGGAACTGGGGGGAATCCTCCCGGAACCTCGATTATGAAGACATGTAACTCGCCATGACCAATAATCGAGGTTCCTGGAGGAACGACGTGCTGAGAACGCCAAGGAGAGGGGAAACCAGTATGAGCCTGATCCTTTGACCTCACGGCTCTTTCTAGGACACCTTGGAAGCTCCTCGGGACAGCGAGAGAAAGGCAGTCATGCTGTTACATAGGCAGGAAAACACTCAGTTCTAGGGCCCAGAAAGTGAGGTGACACATGGACCGCACAAAACATGTGGTCAACAGCTCCGCTCCAGCCACCCTGGAATTTACTCGATCCGGCTGGAGTGGGATTCTGAAATGGCCGGGTAATCCATTCAATAGCGCGAGCCACGTATCGTTACACTTGTGAAGAGAAAGGTGAAAAATATCGACATAAAAACAGACCAAGGACGGGGGGTGGTGACGTTCCTGGGGCCGCGATGAAGTCATCCTCGCGGCCGGGCTTCTGGGTCTAAACCCAGCAAGAATGACGGGCCGGATGGGAGGGGGGGGTGGTTGCACAGCCACCCAGATGCCAAGAAGCCAGAAAGGAAACCTTCAAATGAGGCCAATTAGGCGTAATTGTTCCCAAAAAGCTCCCTAAAGCCTAATCCACTAATCGAATTGTCAGTCAGCAAGTCGAGTAGAGCATCGGCTGCGACTGTGGAGTGTGAAGTCAGCAGCTGGAGGTGCAAACACTAGCCCAGGGTTTGCAAGATGGCGCTGGGCCTATGCTTAGCCTGCGGGGTCACATGGGGCATGGCAGGAGGCTCTGGGGACTGTCACTCACGTGTGGCTGAACGTCCAGCAGACAGACTTTGTTCTTGGACAGCACTGAGCGTACTGAGTCCAGGCTCGTCCCATAGTAGTTCCCACGGTACTCCCCGTGTTCGATGAACCTGTGGGGGGGTGGGGGCAGAGAGAGAGAGCGCCCCCTTCAGGATGAGAGCAGTACGCAAAACATTGGTGGCTTGGACCAGGGCAAACTAGCATACAGAATTTAGGCAGAACTTTCAACAAATGCTGAGTTTGTTGAAAGTTTTTTTTAAATTTTTGTACTTTGAAGGTCCTGGATAACTGCTGATAATTAAGGAGGAAGAGTAAAGTACATGCAATGTGCCAGAAAAAGGGTATTACTCCTTATATGTCCTAAGATGCTACTACAAAAAAACAAATTAAAGGGGAGAAAAATGTCATTCTGTGGGCATCAGCCATTGAATAAGCTGCAGCATGCGTCAGTACAACACTATTCCAGACATCCTGGCATGGGTGTATTTTATATAATCATCTATGTTACACATTAAATCAGTAACACCTGTTTGTTTTAAAAGTGAAAAAAAAACTCTAAAAGCGAACTTCACCTAATCCAGGTTTCGCGAGTGGGCTAAACCAAACAAACATTTTTCCATCACATAATACCCCTTACTCCCCATTGATGAGAGTAATAAAATACCAACATATATTTTTGGTTAATGCATAAACGAAAGCGCAAAGGAAAGAATGTGTAAATAAGCAGTCATAAGATTGGGGGGGGGGGCACCGTTACAGAAACGGGGGCCGAGGGCAGGTGTGTGTTTAAATCTCAACATTGAAAAGTAAGGAGACAATGGTGCAGCAATGGAGTCAACCCAGGGAGTATACCGACTTATGCTAAAGGAAAAAAAACCCTTGGTCAAATCCTCCACCTGTTGAACCCAAAAAATCAGGGAGTTAGATCATATGCATATAAAAGCTGCTACTGTAAAACGAAATTGACTTAAAATGAAATAATAATGTGGGATACACTACAATGCAGAACTGCAGCCCGGTATTCAAGGCTTTTAAAGACGGAGTTTTAAAATCGCCTCCAGACCGAAATTATCATCCATATATCCTTGACCCTTCTGAGGAGAGCTCCCTCTGATGGCAGAGGGGCGCGATGTCCATGCAAATACGCAGTGCAGAAAAACGAGAAAACAACCGGGCCCAGAAATGCGGCTTGTAATTTCGGCCGTTTTTCTTGTCTCAGTCGTCCTCACCGCAATGCACTAGCACCCCAGTTCACCTCTCACGTTCCCAAGCTTTGCATGCAGTGCAGGACCACAGGGCCAAAAATATACCCCCCTTCTCATACTCACACTTCCTGTTGTTGAGAGAATAAAAAAAAAGCATTCATTATTTCATCATAACCATTTCAAAGCTCATTTTCCTTACCCGACTTTCAACCCCGCCCTCATGTAAAACACCCCGCCTCGCTTTTAGTAAAACCTCAGCTCATTGGTCCATTACGCAGCCATAAGCAAACCCATCCCCTGCCGACTGCAATGCCCAGTCACCGCACGAGGAGGCACCATCCATCCACTCGCCACCCAAGGGGAGGCTCCTTACTTGTTGTTCTGGACGTCAGTCTCAAACAGGTGCTTGGAGATGAAGTAGTACTCCACCCCATCGCTCTCCTGGTTCCTCTTCGCACGGGTGGTGTCTGTTTCAGAGGATCAGAGATGGGCTCAGACTCACCTGCCCCCCAAAAAAAAACTACAGGCAGAGATAAAACTGACACAATGACATCAACTCAGTGCCTCCTGAAAGTGGGATTATCCCTCTGTGATTTCCATGGCAGACAAATCATAACACACCTCCAAAACATCACAGACCCCTTTTCCCTGGTTCACTGTCATCTCCTTGGCCCTGACCTGACGTTCACCCCCTCCTGCACCCGACCAACTGCTATGACTCACTTCCAAGCACAGGAACTCCAGAAATGTGTCCCAAGGAGACATACTCAGGAGCACACTAGAGCAGAAAACACACCAGCCATAGTAACTGACTACCGGATCAGCAGACAGACATTTATGCCTCTGAGCAGCAAGATGTATTGGGGCCACAAAAGAAAACAGAACAGGAACACATCCAAAATCAAAAATTATAGCCATACTATTGAAGATCTTTACTCCTGTTCCTAAACACAAATTATATCCACTGTTCAAGCTTTTTATCAGTATTACTGAAACAAATCAATATGGCGGGGCAAATAGCTTTGTCACTAAGGGTTAAAACTTTATGTCAGTAAGGATTTAACGGAGGGGGTGTCGGCATTCTGCGAGTAATTATAAATGAAAAAATAATAATGCAGGCCCCTCTCATTCAGTTGGGGTATTCCCCTCCAATCTTGGAGGTCAAATGCCGTCCAGTGCGCCATAACAGAAAGGCAAGGCACGTGTCACATTTGCAAACGATTAACATGTCTTAAGCCAAATCTTGCGATGAGAATTTAACGCGAATGACATTTCGAAGATCAGGCATCCAAACTGGCTTCGCATTATTAATTCTACACAATCCTTTAGCCTTTTTTGGGGGGTAATGGCACCCTCGCTGTGGTACCTCGTTATGACATAAATCAAGCTAATTAACTCATACTAAAAGCGCACACGAGTCGGGACCTGCCAGCGCTTCACCCCCGGGCCCATAATCCCCCGGTTCTTTTTGGCGATGGGTTCAACGCGGCAGTTCTCCCTCAAGGCGGCCCATTTAGACCCGGTCTGGCGGTATGACAAGCCACTGCTGGGTTCCTCAGCTGGGGAGATGGAGGGTCGTGTTGGTGCCAAGGTGTGAGGCACATTGTTGGCGGGGGGGGGGGGGGGCAGGGCAGGATAATACATATCCCCCACTTCTGCCATCCTGGGATTTATAGACAAAGTCCTCCCCAACAGAGGAGAAACCCCTGCATCACTCAATGGGGCACCCCCTCCCCCAAAAGTCCGCATGGGCACAGACCGTATTCCCACCCACTAACACATTGCTCATGTGTTCTATGTATAACCAGCTGGTGGTGCTGTGTGTGTGTGTTTCTCCTAATTAACACCAAGCTTCATATTCAGTCATCCTGTTTTCCTTGGTGGGGAGGTTCTAGTTATGGGTGACAAAGCCCTGGTATGAAGCAGCGAAGGATGCATGCATACGAAAAAGCAAGCGGCTCTTTTACTCATTACGCATGGGATGCATGATGAAAAGACCAGGTCGCCGAACTTTACAGCTTGAAGAACATATCAAGATATCTAGGTCCTTTATTCCCCTCTAGGGTGCAGATGAAGTAAGGAAATAACTCGTTTGGGTTCCGTACTAAACCAGGACTGAATAGGAAACCAAACTTGGAAACCTGGGGAAGTGGGAGGGTGATGAGGGTGACTTGTGTTACACCCCCCCACCGGCATCTCAGACCGCAGACTTACGAGGCACTGTGACACCAAAGTGCTGGGGGTCAGTGATCAGCAGCTTCCTCTTCAGCTCGTTCAGACCGACCCCTGTGGGACCTGAGCGGACAGTGAGACGTTAATTGTCACTAAGGACTATAAATAAACAAACAAAGCAAAACAAAGTAAACAAAACAAAAGCACACACTCAAAAGCACCATGTGTGCATTTAAAAGCAGCAGGACAAAGGACCCACCTTTGGGTGCCAGGACACACAGGGTCCTCATGGGGGCACATCCCCCCACACGCCCCAACTCTGGCATGAATGCAGCCCCAAATCTTTCCTGAAAGCCTTCATAATCCCACACACACACCCGAAAACGCTGCTGTCCAAGAAGAGGTGGAAATGTCTTAAAAAGCAGGTCAGAATCAGACAAGCTCAGGTCCCACACTGTTAGAAACACGCAGCCTGAAAACCCGACAAGCACCCCCTCCCCCCCTCCTCCCCCCATCCCCAACCCCATCCCAGAGGGCGGCTGTGTTTTCCATCACTGCCACTAAAAGGACGGGTAATGCAATATTGATTCGTCTGCGGCTCGAGAGCAGGGCGGAATTTCCAAAACACGAACCCTGGCACCCTTACATGTGACCTTTGCACTCCAGACAGCCATATTGTTTTATGAAGGACAGAAACCCATCTGACATTCATCAACAGGGCCTGGTGCCTCCTTCTTGGGTACGGGACAGGATGGATGGCTCGATGTGACTACACACGCTGGCTCCTTGTGCCAAAGATACCCAGAAGGAACGGGCTACCTTTCTATACTAAAGGGGATTCATGAAATTTAAGCAATTATCAAGCCCCAAAAGTACTATTTTATTGGTATTCCAAAGCCCCCCCCTACACTGGTGTCACTGGTTTAACTGGTTCGGGGGGCTTGACTTGCCCTCTTCTCCACTAGGATGGTTTATTTGTTGCCACCAAACATATAATCCCCCCCCCAATAGTACCTCTCCAGCTTCTAACTCCTCTGTCTTAACTTACTGGGCAATCTAGACCATTTTGCAGGCAGATTTATTGTTTTTTCCATAATAAAACTGACCGGCTTCGCAGCTTTGGCTTGCGAATTGAGCCCCACTTTTTCAGAAGCTGCGCATGTCAACGTAAAGCCAGTAATTAATCAAGAAGGGGAGGGGGAAAAAAACCCTTCAGCGAGACCTAAATGTGATTTATTAAGAGGAGGAAATGAAGCTGATTTCAGATCTGTGACAAAAGACAACACGGAATTTGCTGTGGCTTCGAGGAAAGGAGACAAAAAAAGGTTCCTTGTGCATCTTAGTCGCAACTGTGGGTGTTGATGTTACTGGGGGGTTTCTTAAAATTCCCTTAGCGTCTGTTGAGCATCCTTGACACCAAATTGGGTTGAAGCTGTTGCCTAAACTGCTCTTTTTAATGAATATGCAAGCCATGAAGCTCGTTGTAAATAAGGTCAGGGCCCAGGTGATGGTGCTCTGCCCTGGTTCCCTCACCCAAGCGCAGCTGCAAACGCCCTAAAACCATAAGCACCAACTAAAACGTTTTTCCACAATTCCCAAATTACTCTCCATTTTGTTTGGTGTTTTTTGCCCCGCTCTTCTGATCCTATAGGAATTTAATACCATGCTCGCGAGTCCCCGAATTAAACCAGCACCTGTAAAAACGTCAGACCACATTAGCACCCTCATTAGGGAAACGGCCTCCAACACTCTGACTTAACAGCTTCCAGGCTAAACGGTGACCAGATCAATCGCCACCACCGCCTCAGAGGACCAATAAAGGAAGTGCACCCCCCCCCCCACCCACCCACCTACAAATGAGCGCCGACATCCATTGGAATTGGTCTGGTTAAGGCCAAAACCATGCTCAAGCCAAAGTCACCCCACATGCCATTAGAGTGAGTTAACGGGATTTGGGACAGGTGCTAAGAAACATATATAAATACTCAGATAAATAACTGATTACTTAAACAAGACAATGAACTACTGGACATTCTCGACAATAACATTCTAATTTTAGAAAAATTCTTGAAATTCTATTGGAGAGGATGTAGTGAGATTCTGGAGGGCATTGCCGCACCCTTCTGTGTCCAGAAAGAGAAGGTCTCGCCCGACCTGGTGGGCTAGAGGCCAAGTTAAACAGAGAACACCCAGGTAATCTGGGAAGGAGGCTGGCCATACCCCCTTTGCCCTGACTTGTTTGTTACCTGGCCATTAAAAACTGGGACTAGGGGCAGAAAAACATTAAACAGATCATTCCTCACCTCCCTACTTTACTGTGTCGGAGAGAAACCCAAGGACTATACTTGAGAATTGTGAATACTGTACAATTTTAGCGTATTTACATTTGGGTGACAGAGAGGTCCCGGAGGGGGGGGGGGCTGACACGCTAGAAGGAAAATGGGTGAATTAAATGCTCCAAATGACAAACAGTGTAGGATGAAGTCCATGAGCAACCGGGGTCCATTAAGAGTACCTAGTGGAGAAATAACACACTTTCCATCTTTTCATCTTATTAATCTTATTTCATCATGTACATTTTTCATAAATACAGTATTAACATACATGTATAGTACTAATGACTTTACTTATTTCAGGTGTCGTCATCTTTATTTTCATCCTAACATTATGGCAGCTTTTGAAGGATTCAGGTAGTATTTAAAAATAGCTTCAGCTCCAAACTGCATCAGCAGGCTTACCCTCAAATAATTGAATTTAACAAATATTCTAGTTTTAAACAAAAAAAAAACCTTAAAAGGAAACTCCACAAAGTATTTCCAGCCGCTCTGCATTTCAGAATGAGCTGTACAACTTCATTTGGAAAAACGAACGTGGGTATAATGGTAAGAAAACACCTAAGGTATGAGGCTCCTAACTCTGATTCTATCAAGATCCCTGCTGGTAGTAGAGCAAGGCCTGGAGTTCTTACCATGCTGATCTTCACAGCTCAGGAAAGGGAGGAAATGTGGTGTGGTTCCCCAAGGACCCACACTGAGTCCATAATCGACACTCACCGACAAGAACTACCAGCCTGTGCCTGGCACCGGCCGGGCGGCGGTAGGTGGTGACCTCCTCGTAGGTGGGTACGTCAGCTGTGTCATACTGGTCACTCTTTTTACACTCGTACATGGACTTGTTGGTCTTGCGGTCCCTCCTGCTCAGGCGGAAGCTGCGTCGCAGGCTGGCTGCAAAAATGAGACAGACTTCAGCACTGTCTGATACCCCAGGCACCACAAAATCGCAGGTGGATGTGAGCGTGCCTGTGTTCATAAAGTCAACTCCAAAAGAAACACAAGAATCTGCATCCCCCTTTATGCGCCAAACGCGTCAAGCTGGCCTCTCTGTACAGAAACAGCTCAGAACTTCAACTTGAGGTAGCTGGCAAATTTAACATAATGCTTGCTGACATCTTTCACCGAGCATGTAATGATATACGTTTTTAAAAAATCAAGGCCCAGTTCATTTTTAATGTATTCTCAACAATATAATAAAAGGTTATTATACATTCTTTCATATGATTACAACGATTTATGTCATGTACCTGTAATATTCTCATCAAACTCAAGTAATTTGTACACCCCTTAGCTGTCCCAAGTTGTACTCTAAGCCTACTGGCTTTGCTTTAGTCCACTACAAATTGGAGAAAAAGTCTCCTTCAAGCATTAAAATTCTCTGCTACAAGGATGTACCTTGTAGACCAGTGACTCTGGTCCGACAGGCTAAATGGCTTCACTGTGATTTCTTTTCCTTTTAAAAAAGGTTCTTTCTGTATAAAGAGAGCATCCATTTGACTGGGAGTGAACATTCAGGCATTTGTTCATGCTGTTTAGTGATTCCTTGCATGCCCTATAGCTGTGCACGACGATGAACCCCTTTTTCTTTGCAAAAAATAATAAAATAAAAAAGAGTGGATGGGGGTGGTGTAGCCCGGGAACCTGGTTTAAATGATGAGCAGGGGTATTAAAAGGAGCCATGTCATTCAAAGACTGCAGCTTCATATCCATGACAGATGAGACTTAAAACGAAAATCCAAAACGCCTCATTATCCACGAGGAGGCTAGGCCTTTGCTACAGTGATTAACGGACTTGGGAATATGACGCGAGATGCCTAAGCGAGATTAAGACAGTATGAAAATCAGGGGCTGGAAGGAATTGGACTGTCTTGATATTTTCCACAATGCGGGGAAACCGCCAGCATCGTGCAGATGGCCGACGCGGCATAACAAATGAAACTGTCGAGAAACCACCCCCCACCATGACCAAGAGGTAGCATTTAGCCCAGATGCTGTGGACATGGGCTTACATACTGTATAGGAGGATGCAGACTCAAGGCCCATCCAACCCTGCAAGAATATCCCAGGAGAAAGTGACTCATCTAGCCAAATTTATCTAGACAAAAGCGATAGGCAAGACAATTAAAGTTATTATATAAATTGTTATAATAGAACAACAACAACAACAGCAGAATAATTCCGACTGTGGGTTACTTAGCCAGACATCCAACTCAGACATCCTGATTTTGAAGGCAATTGCATCACAACATTGGACTGAAATGGATAGCATCACGCATGGTTTTCAGTCCATAACAGGCTTTTCACGAAAACCCGACTTGATCTCTCTGTGACGGCATGACCTGGAAAACCTTAAATCGTTTGTAAACAGAAATGGGGGGGGGGAAACACGAAGACAGCAGGTCCATATAAACATTCCCAGAATAGAGGGCCCCGACTTGTCCGATTTGCATAAACCCCATAGGTTTACAAACTCAGAGGAACACGACATCGGCATCAGGGGTTCATTGACTATGTCAGGGCAAATCTCTTTGTTTTGCAAGTGGGACAGGTGCATGAGATTTCATTAACTCCTACCAGCTGCAAGCAGTCAATACAAATTGTTCTTCCCCAACTAAGGGTGGCTGGCTGGGGGGGGGGGGCGCTATATAATCTCATCCCTTCCGAATCACTTAAACACTTCCAGGCAGTTCCATCCAAATACAAAACCACCCCTTGTGGGGCAAAAAAACAAAGAAATCAAAGATACGGTTGGAAGCGATCATCTACCACACTGATTGAGGCAAAATCAAACCGAGGGGTGCAAATTAATTCGATCCAGGATAAAATGACTCAACTTTTGGACTCGCCTTAGTCATAGAACTCATATGCCTGGGTATGAACCAGTCAACAGAAGGCGGGGGGTGGGGGGGTGGGGGGGGTTCAGTGTTCCGATGGCCTGTTAATGAAAGCCACACAGGTGCTGGACTAGGGAGAATCCGAGCTATATGAGGTTCTGGTTTTGGGTTTTCAGAGAAGAACGAGTGGGAGAGGAACAAAGTGATGATGAACAAGGAGGTCATGAGACAACAAGATAATAAAAGACCTATCAGCTTTCTTGAAGGACCATCCATAAGAGCCCCAGCCATCTCGGTAAATCATTGGTAACTGAGGCAGCTGGCACAGCACCCAAACAAGGATCCTAAGGTGTCATGCATGCCATCATCTTGTGGTTTCTGGGCCTAATTTCCAGTGCATTCATGTCCAACGACAGCACAGGAGGCTGAGGATGTGATTGAGGAGGCGGGACTTCCCTCGGGCCTCCAGGAACCACAAATACCACCCACTCGCCCACCTTCCTGTTTGCAAAGACTCATGCATAGGGGCACACGGGAAAATGAGCCGTGTGAGAATGATTAGGCCGGAAGCACGCAGATGCTGAACAGGTCGAGGGTGGATGGGGTGCACGCCTGGTGAGCACACCAAGCGCAGAAAAAGCATGCAGTTTGGGCTGGATAGCAGTGACATGGGAACATGTCAATAAGACAACTGTAGAAGACCTGCGACAAGAGTCATTAGCTACAAACTGCATCACCAACAGACACTCTCATGGAGGTGCATACTGGGATGCGATCCCTGAAGTTAACAGCAACAATGCGGTGTTTACCACCACTCAAACCATGCATATGTATGGGGCCCCCTGTTGGCTCCAGTCACTACAAACAAGTGATTTTTTTGAGTGTGGCCCCACAGACAACAACTGGCCCCTGCACAGCATATGAGGAATGCACGGCACACTTGCCTTGTGCACGCTTAACGCTGTAACACTTCATCGTCTGCAATCATGCAGCTGCAAAATGTGGGACGCATTAAAGCCTCCCCATTACGCGTGCCAATTATATAATCCCTCGGCGAAGACTGAGATTGCAAACAGAGGGACGATTCCCCAAACTGTCAGCCACACAACTCCAATGATCTTGTAGGATCAAGGAGAAAAGCCTAAAGCCACCAGTGCTGATCTCCCAAGCTTTGCTGTCCCCGTTCACCTCCCTGCGTATAAGAGTATTAAACGATAGAGTTAAAGGACGGCCGGCACGTGCCTGCAGGGCGGCATGTGCTGATCTGGCCCCAGCTGTGTGTGTGTGTGTCTCTGTATCCATGTGTATGTGCTACACATCCCCTCTCTGGATCACTGACGCCCTGATTGGATAAATGGTTTCTGGAAACAGACTGGCCCCCCCCCCCCCCCCCCATTAAGCGAAGGGGTTCTGTTCTTATGGTTTTATTTACCCATAGGGGTGACTGAGCCTCTTTTCGTGACCCCCACTGTGGTGGTACCATGACCCGCTTTCATTAAACGGTCATTCCCAGAGGTCCACCTACACTGTACTTCCGACGGACAGTGAGCGGCCAGCCGATCGCGTGGGTGGGAGGTGGCACACCCCCTTGGTGGGGGGGGGGGGGGGCAGGCTCCTTGAACTTCTGAGCTGTGTGACATCTGCAGGAAAGCTTAAAGGGATGGGGGTGAGGGTACAGGAGGGGCTTTACCGAGGATCCTACCCCAGGCTTCCCATCCACTGTGAGGCTGGTGATTGTATTCGGGGAGAAAGCTGCCCCCGGGGGCAGACCATCGTGCACTGAGAGGCGTTTAACCAAACCCAGGGGCCTGTGTTAGCTCTGAAAAACTTTATGGGTAACTCTGCTTCCGCCCAGGGGGGGCATATAAAGATCCGACGATTCCTTTTTTGTTTTAAATATCCCCCCCCCCCCATCTGAAAAGAGAAATTAAAGGTGATGTCACACTGGGGAGTGAGATCACAAATGTGCTTTAAGCCTGCAGCAGGCTGGGGGGACCTTACCGAGGGATCTCCATAAAGCGCACCATTGCGGAGAACGGCCCTCATCTTGAATGGAATAGCATTCAGGCCGCCCGGACCAGACGCGCCGGTTTTTTATCAAACGATGTTTGTTTTTCCGCTTCCCTCTCGTCCCCGAGCTCTTCAAGGCTTAGGAATGTCTAGCCTGAATACTGCCAAATTCACAAGGTGGTGGGGGGGGGGGGGTGAAGTCCTACCCCCCACCCCCCCAACGGCACAGACGTGTGCCAGGGATCTCGGGGCTGGAAACGCTCCGTCGCAGTCATCGGCAGTCTATAGGTTGCTTAAGCTGAACATCACCCCCCACCCACCAAAAGCATGGGCACAACATACAGGCGTGAGGGGGGGGGGGGGGGTTCACGTTACTGGCACAAACTCACATACTCCATGCCCTACTTCTAACGAAAAAACAGAAACGCACCCCAAACGTAAATCATTCCCAACACCCTCGATGACAACGGTCTGTCACATCATGCTGAAAACGCCTCTGTCCCGCTGGCGCAGTCGCGTGCCTTCGGCTCCAAGACGGCGTGCGGATCCCAATAAATAAAGACAGATCTCCCCCATATGGAGTCTGCATTAGCACGGGTCACATCTAATCCTGTTAACAGAACCTAATTAGCCAAAGAATTAACACACTCAGAAAAATAGGCCAGAGAATAACGTAATGCGGTCAAGGCAATGCAGCCTGAAGTTTTATTTCCAAAACTGCTTTTTCAGGGATGGACATAATTTGTGCTGGTGGTGGGGGGTGCAATAAGAGACCTTTGGGGTAAACAAATGAACAAACGAGAAGCAAAACACAAACACGGCACCCGTCGGCAGTTTGCCGTGCTGGCGCTTGGCGCAGACAAACGGATGAGGCTCCGTTCTGGGTTACCGTTGTCGAGGCGAAAGCGGAACAATCCAAAATACACAAAAGCCAGGGCCAGTGCACAGGTGGAACAAATCAATACAAACAATCGCGGTCACCTGACCCACGGTCCTGCGATTCGAGACGAAGCGGTGCCGATTTTGCTGCCGTCAACAGCAACCAGGGCTCTGCAAATTGAAAACATTTTACTGTCTTGACAAAATAGATTACTTGACGAGCCACCCCCCCCAAAAAAAAAAAAAAATTAACAAATCATTTTTACTCAGAAAACACTATTCCCACTATACTTACATTTAAATTGTTTTACCAAAGAGCAGAAAGGTTGTCTAAAGCTAAATTATCCACAGTCACAACCTGGGGGCTGATTTAATAATCCGGCTTTGCGCAAAAAAATCACTTGTTTTTATTTTTTTTCCCTTCCCTTCATGTAATTTTGAACGTCTCCCCGTTTTTCCATAACAACGTGCACCTAACTGGATTTAGGGCCTGAACCCTTTCCCAGGCTTATTCCCGGCTCCGGTTTTCTGAGTCTGTCATTCGGGTCGTTCGGGGAGGATCCTGCTCGCAGGCAGAACTGTGGCAGCATGGCCTGGGCTCCTGGTCCGAGGCAGAAAGTCCAGGTCCAGTATGGATGCCAGCCCTCACTGCCCTTCACAGGCCGATTCTGCCACAGAACCCTGACAAATCTTAGGAACAGCTTCATTTTAGTGCAAGCCAACTGTTTTTTCATTCTCCCCTATACTCAGGAAGTTCTAGAACGACTCCAAGCAAGGTATCTTAGGTCTACAGCTCTCTTCGGCACATCCTACACCCTAAAGACTACATTAGGGAGGGGTTAGAGCACTGAAAGGGGTTGGAGGGTACAGGTAAATACCCCAAAATCCACTCCCCAGAAGCCATTTAGAGGAGGACAAAAAACACGGTGGAGGACTTGGGCCAGGAGATAGAACATGATGAGGACCTCTTGAGTGCAGCCTTGGCCCTCACCCATGCTGGAGCTGTGGACAGAGGCCCAAAGGTGCTGGCAGGTGAATGCATAGTACAAGGCAAGGGCTTTCCAAGGGTTTGGTTTTATGAGTCCTCCTGGGCCTGGAAGCCACAGGGGGTGCACTAATGAAGCTAGCCATTTCAGAGTCGGGGCTGAGCTTGGCCAAGAAAGAGAAATGGCGGAGGTTGAGGGGATTATGGGAGTGAGGTCACGATCAGTCCACTGGCAGAGGGAATGGCTCCATGTTTAAAGGCTGCCCTGACTCAACGACATCGCACTGGACACTGGCAAAGAACTGAGGGCTCCCGGTGCAGGGGTGTGTGGATTGTGTACTGTCTCCCGAAGTCAAGATACCAGGCAATTACTATAGCAACAGGGCACCGGAGACCAGTAGCCAGTGAGTGCCCCTCAAAGTCATTCATAACGTGAGGCTCTCTAGGAATGATGTCATGAAGTGAGGGGCTGGAAGACGGGGCTTGTGCCAAGTCCTCAAAGGGGGTGGATGCAGATGCACCATCGAAGGGATAAAACAATAGGAAAGTGCCACCATTTTCAAAAGTGATGTCATTGCAAAAGGGGCACTGTCTATGTTAAAACCAAAACTCTCCCCCCAATGGGGGAATCTGCCCCAGATGATCAAAGCCACAAAGGGACGAGGGCAACAGACCATTAGAATCAACCAAAAAAACACATGCGAGCAGATCACTCATAAGACTTCCATATTTTTTATGACCCCAGCCATGTAGCTCAGTCATATTCTCAGCTTCCATCTGGTCAACTTGGCAACGCTTACACTGGCCTCTACCAGGAGGTGATAGGGTCATATCCCAGGAGGGAGTCCACTGTTGGACCCATGTACGAGGTACTTAACCTCAATTACTCCAGTAAAACATCCAGATGTCTAAATGGATAAGCGTACAACTGTGACCTATATAATTCATTTTGAGTGGGGCCGTTAGTAAAAAAAAAAAAAAAAAAAAAAACTACACAATAAATAAAAGCCTGATCTCTTATAAATTACTTTCTCCATTCAGAAGACTGACATTGTAGGGCTGAACCTTAACATTAAACAGCTTTTCATGTTAGAAAAAAAACACTGCTGATTTATTAATGTGGACAAATAGTTGAACAAATCGGGCAAGGGGGACCTCTGTTTGCCCATCCAGAAGCTCAAGGCAAGGTCAATGGGGAATAAGGCACACAGGTTTGGTCACGTCACAGACAGCTCTGCATCAGCACCGTCAGTGGTCGGGCGGGTAGGATTTGGGAGGGAGGGAGGGCAAGATACATGTGGAAAAGCAAGAGTCTCACCTATTGGGAATCCGCTTACATAGATGCCGTTGTCAGCCTCTTCTGGTTAACGACAGAAGTGGACCACAGAAGCAGGAAGAGGAGCACAAGAGTTAATGGGCCAGACATGATAAGCAAAGTTTAATCACGTGCACACATAGTGAAACAGACACACAGACAGACACAGAGGCACACACATCCAGACAGACACACTAAGACACACACGCACAGACAGACACACAGGCACACACATCCAGACAGACACACTAAGACACACACGCACAGACAGACACACAGGCACACACATCCAGACAGAAAGACAGACACACTTAGACATACATGCACAGACAGACAGACACACACACTTAGACACACACTTAAAGGGAGACAGACAGACACACAGAAAGACAAGCCCACACACACAGACTGAAAGACAAACAGAAGAACACTTAGACACCCATGCACAGACAGACAGACACACATACACACTTAGACACATACTTACAGGCTGACACACAGACAGATAGACACACACACAGACACACAGGCAGAAAGACTGACACTCACACACTTAGACACACAGAGAGACACACAGGCAGACAGACAATCACACACTTACAGACAGACAGACAGTTCCCGTCCTCCTCTGTGGGGCCTAGCAGTCCCACTCCAGTAGTTATTAGAATAACAGTGAAGAATGGGAGGTGATGTCAGGGTTAGCGCCAGTAAGTACAGTATCAGCACGGCCACAATCCATGTCCCCCATACCCCTCCCACCAATTTCAGGACCTGTGATTGTGTCCACAACCTGGGTTACATCGACTAGATATGGCTGCTCCCTGACCGGGCAAAGGTCATGGTAATCAACCATACTACAGGCTTCAAGGTAGACCGGTGACTCTCAACCCAGTCCTTGGGGACTCCCACACAGTCCACATTTTTGCTCTATCCCAGCTCCCAGCCAATCAAGAACATGGAATACCTCGTACAGGTATATTGTGAGCTGGGAGGGAGCAGAAATGCCAATGGGAACCTGTGTGCCTCTATCAGATGGCAAGACAAGCACTGAGCAAAGGCGATGTGGCCAAGCTATTGGCACAATCGCCTCTCCCACAGACAGAAAGACACACCACACTACAATACACTAAAATTGCTTCTACTACAGGAACCAATCACGACAAAGCTCCACTATCTGGACTACATAAGCCCAGCCAATGACAGGCAGGGCGCATGATCTTTTGCTAATAAGTCGGCGGCAGTTAGTGTACCTTCGATTTCCTCCGCTGGCAGCGCATGAAAAAGCACAATGAGGGGAAAATTGTTAATATTTTGCATGGAAAGGAATAATAAGGAGTGACTAGAGTGGACAGAAGAAGAACCTACCACATTCAACAGCCACATCGTCTTAGAAAAGCAAAGAAGAAAAACAGGAACAGATAGAAAACAGACTGTTAAAACCTTACACGGAATACTGATGAAAACATTACTCCTCTGCAAATTCAGCACTGGTAAAGGGGAAAAACAGATTAAAGATTTGTTTCTCTGTACCATTTCAGCAAGTGTTACTTGTGGGAATCGAAAGGAAAAACCCAGATTTCAATGTGCGTCAGAAATGCGTATTTTTTTGCCAGTATAATAGAGACTGATGACACAGATACAGACAGACACGCACACAGACTGTACCTTACGGAAAAGCATTACCGAACAAAGGGCAAATAGGGCAAATGGAGGCACAGAAACCATTACCAACTGGACACTCAAGACTGAAACAGCTCCCAAATCAGTGACAGGCCCACAGATGCATCTCAGGCAATGGGGGGTGGGGGGGTGAGTAGAGGATGAGAAGCACATGCTAGCGCCCCTGTGCGTGATTTAGCCAATGCATGTTAAGATCAAGTCGGGTATCTCGATGCTTAATGAGCAGGCATGTATACAGGGGTGGTGACACTGGTCCAAGCTGAAAGCTAACTGGCCTGCAGTGTTCCCTCCCGTCACTCACTGATTTTAAACACATCATTGGTCAATAAGATTGGCCCTTCTGTATGAATTATGACTCGCCTTAAGCCACCAACCTGAGACTGTAAGGCCTTCATTCAGCCTACTGCCGCTTTTCCCAAATGCATTGAAAAAAGACACGTCGACTTCAACGTTAAAAGAATATTTAGGCTGAAAGACATCCGAGGCCCATTTGAAATGCCGTTTGTTACAGAAGAAGCTGGACGACGACCCTCCACCACTATGTTGACGAAATAAAAGTATGGACTGATGTCACTCTTCCTTTGGCAGAAGCACAGATGGCCTTTTTATTGGAGTGGCCTCTGCTTGAATAAAATGCTAACCGGTTTCCAAGATGAGCCGAATTTTTCCAGATGACATTAAAATGGGACTTTTACATTTATCGATCCGCTCGACTGCACAGTTTATGGCCCAGGTTCTCGCACAAATCAGCGTTGGAATATGACTATCTGATAACAGTTTACACTCTGCAGAGGGAAGGATTTGCACATACGACCCTCAGGCTACTCTCTGACCTGGAACAGCAGACCACAGCATCGCTAAGACCTCCTGATCACTATAGCGATTTTAAAGCTCGTCTTGGATTTTGGATGACCAGAAAGGTCATGGACCAGGAAACACCCAAGCAAGTCAGGCCTCCCTCTTCAGGACAAACTGCAGCTTCTCCAAGGTGTTTGGCAGCAGGTTATTTGATCAGTAAAAACCAGTTTATATCAGAGGTGGATAGTTCAAGTCCAGAAAGTAAAAATCCAGACCAACATTTTCTTTCAACCAACCAAGCACTCTGTGACTCTTTAGACTCAACTGGTTGGTTGAAACTAAATCCTGATCTCAAGTTTTACTTTCTGGACCTGAACTCTGGTTCAAATCCTCCATTAGATAAGAACAGAATCTTCCAATAAAAGCCCATATAAACAGTCTAGATATAATTCATGACAACGGTGGACTGGCAGAGGGGGGTGCCTGGCTCACAGCTCAAGGAACCATCTAGGAACCTGTACTGTACTGAGGCCACTGTACATCCTCAAAAGCTTCAGCTAAAAAGGTAATGCCTTCTTTTACTAAATGAACAGTTGTCAGTTCTGGTTTTGGTTGACAACGATACTAAAAAAAATACTAGTGTGAAGAAAATCTCTCAAGCTTTACAGGCAACATGCTGCAGGGTAGGAGGTCAGACAGGACTACTGTGGACAGATAAGAGACCTCAAAATACAGTTTAAAAAGTAGGAAGAAGGGGCCTGTATGAGCAGTTCTTTTTTTTTTTTTTTAAGCGTAATAATTTTAAATTGACCCCCTGCCCAAACTGGCTTGGCTCCACCCCCCAGAGCCAGAAAATGCAAGAGCTCCATAACCGGACTCAACTGTATCTTTCAGGTTTTAGCGTGCCTGTGCATATGAAATGGTGCCAAAACAGGTAGCTGTGAAATAGAGAAATTTTTTTAAATCCGACACACTTGAGTTTACTCGCCCAGTCCCCGTCCGCTGAGTCCCCCCAGGGCAGAAGCTTGTTCGCGGACTGTTACATATGACAGAAGCCCCATCGCCAGCAGATCATCCATCATGTCCTGAAAGGTCAGCTTCCTTTGGCAGGCGGGCAGGCAGCACGGCACTGAGCAGCTCGGCCCGCCACAGCATCATAACACATCACCCGTTAAGATCTTTATTTTAAAAGCCTCCTAGCAGAAGGTTCCAGCCAACGGGGGAGAATCAGATTACCCTTACGAAAAATATCAGCAGCTTCGATCTGCTATTTCTTTTATGCAAACAAAAGTGTTTCAATTGCTGCAGGAAAAGTTTTTATATATTTTTTATTTCACAATTAAATACTTTCAGGGTAAGAATGCTAAAATTTGGGGCTTTTCACTGGCAGACTTTGGTGTGCTGGAAACATACATAAGACACTCAGCAGAGTCAGTTTTAGAATCACAAGCCTGCTTCTGCTCTACGCTGACATTCAGAGAAATCGTTAATCAATTTTCGGGAATGTGCAGCCTCATTAATATTGTGTATAACGAAACGGCTCCTGTATTTCTTTTTAATGACCCAGCTACTGTTAGCATACCACAGTTCTTGGTAATGTTCGAAAGATGGATTGGGGCTGATCCGTCTCATTAATATCACAGTGGATTGAAGGCCACTCCACCAGCGTAACGCCTATGGCATTTGCCTCACTCCCACACGACAGTGCACTGGTCTGGGATCAGCCATCCTGCTCATTCAGCCACCATAACTAGGACATTTCCTGTTGCCAGGAACAAGCCTGCAGACAGGGTGCTGTTATGTCACCCCAACTGCTGGAACGTCAGCCTCCCATGGATTTGGGACCCTGTCTTTTGCCCAGAGGACCAATGCAGCTACCGCCTTAGCGGCCGAATTTATGGTGATAGGAGCAAAGCGACAGGGCCCCTTGCCTGACGGGGGTTACATCACATCAAGCAATGGCTGATCTCTTTGGTAGCCTGCCCAGGTGCTGTGCAGGCCATGTGCACACCATACATATGGCAGGATGTCAAGTGTGGGGGGTATCACTGTGACACATGAAAAATCAAAGAAGGGTGTAATCCCCTTGCTCTCTGGGATTTTGTGGCTCCTGAATCAACGTCCGAGGGCACTAGGAACAGGTTTCTAGCTGGTTGCCATATCACCCGGGAATTTCGCGACACAGGCCTGGGAATTGCCACGCCGTGACATATTGTAATTCCAGGCACTCCGTAAAACTGATGCTTTAAGATGGGATCAGCCT
The DNA here is from genome assembly GCA_026780765.1 of Petrocephalus schoutedeni. NCBI lineage: Eukaryota > Metazoa > Chordata > Actinopteri > Osteoglossiformes > Mormyridae > Petrocephalus > Petrocephalus schoutedeni. The sequence continues at coordinate 18,641,492 of JAODKL010000001.1, forward strand.
CATTTCTGGAGATGTCAGGCCACATGGCTATTCTTTGACGTGGAACTTCCCGGGAAAGATTACAGGATGCAAATCACAGCTTCTAGGCCCACAAAGCATCAGACTGAGTGTAAGGCTGAGAGGCCTAGACGTTCTGTCACTGAGTTTCAGACCTGGCCTGTTTTCTGGGTCTCCAGTTATGAACTTTAGCGCAAATGCAGGAGACAGGGTTAGCGGTAGGAAGAAGGAGACAAGTCTTTGCAGCCTGAAGAATAATAAACAGTCAGGGATAACTGACGTTAGCCTTGGATGACATTACAATGCCAGAATTTTAAGTGCTTCTTTGAATAAATAAATGCGGGTTTCATTAGGAATTTCTCTCTTGATGATCTCAGATCTTTTGTTTCAGAAGAAACGATTTTAATATGTTGCCTAAATTTAGGAATACTCCATGTTATTTGCATTGTTTGTTTGAACAAATATAAGGTTATTGTTAAGAATGTCCTGCTTTATGTTTAAATTTTCTTTTTATTTAATTAAAGGACAATAGCGACTGTATCTTGTGTAGCATCATCTGAATTTGTGTCTAAAATTTGCGAGTCAGACTTACATCATTGGATCTGGTGAGAAGTGAAGTTAAATCGGTCCCTACCACATAACATATACCAAATTAAACTATGGGTTAACCCTATCTTCCATATCTGAGCTGAATTAGTATTTGCAGTTAATTAAATCGAGTTATTCTTAGCTGGACCGCATATCTTTGTCAGGCAGAATCCTAGCTGTACCTCACGCCAAAGATGAACGTGGGACTATGAGATAGATTCACGCTCCAGTTCGGATTAGTGCTCTCATACTGTTATTCAGTGAAACCAATCGAGGGTGTAGCTTGTGCTTAAGTTGGCTGCGGGGCGTGGTATGAGCTGAAGTGGTTCTGGGGAAAAAACAGGATGGCTGAATTCCACTGGTGAGACAGACCGACATAGGGGATGTCAAAATGCAAGAGGTCTAGGAGAAAGGAGCGAGTCGCGAGACAGATGCAGGCAAACGTAATGGAGTAAGGGTACAGATATACTTGAGTATGAGTATAAAATATCTCACTGTTTAAACAACCTGTTAAAATACATTTTTTCAAAAAGTTGCTCAAATAAGTGTAACGGATCAAGAGTAGCATGTGACTACCCAGCGCTGATGATGAAAGCAGTATTAAACATTTAGCTGGCTTATTGAAATGGGAGACCCTCCCCCCCCTCCCACTTAGCAGATGTGCTGACATTCTCCCTGTTGCAGCACCTGCTGCACTGGGGGTGGGGGGAGGGGGGGGGAATGGTTGCAGTAGGAATGAAGCACCGGCCGTCACTTGATATATGAGCTTACATGATCTTCGGTTGGAGATCTTCTGGGGCTGGGTGAGGACTCCCGGCCTGCGATGTGCGAACCTCCTGCAAGCACGAGTAGGAGAACCACAATAAAACCATCAAGCGTTCACAGCCCGCCTGGGACCAATAAACACGTTTCTGCCACGATACCGAGAACGTTCTTAAATATCCATGAAAAGCGGAGAGCCGAACACCAACACAATGCCTCCCTTTCAAAGGCCACTGAAATAAATCTGCTGGCTTTGAGGTTTCGGGCCCCGCGAGGTGCCAAGACGTCGCCCCGGCCCCCGAGCTCTGCATTGCACATCAGCGGACGGCCCGAAACTCACCACCGACGCATCTCTTTTCCATACGTGCCGCGTCCAAAGTGGACCGGTACCAGCGCTATCATTTTCTGTCATTACTCATTCCAGGCCAGACGCGCACGGAAATCCAAAGTATTTTGGCGGCCATGCTAGTAGACTCATTACTCTTATTGTCACGAGTCAAACAGCATCAGGCTGGTCTGGACATGTAATTGGGGGGGGGGGGGTCTACATTGCCCTTGTTTCTGAGGAGCCGGTTCACCCCCCCAGATAGACAGATGTGGGGGGCAGCTTAGAAGATAGTGGAGGTATCCCCTGGGAGCTCACCTTTCCTGAAACTGCTTGGAGGGGATGAGGCCAGCGCGGGGGTTGGCATCCCCCTCGTGCTTGGCCTGCCACCAGGTGGCGTCATCTTGACTCATGATCTGAAGTATATCTCCCTTCTTGAACGCCAGGCCGGCCTCTTTGCAAGGGATGGCTTTATCCTCACTGGGGTCATAGTCGAAGAGGGACTTGATGAACATCTGGAGGACGGCGAAAGAGACACCAGTGGAATGATTTGGGGAGGACCACCTTTGATGGGCCACGGTGACATCAAGGCACCACTGGTACCGGACCCCTGTGCTGACCTGAAGGCCGGCAGCAGGTCGGGGAACCCCCACTCCCTGACTGTCTGACAGGGAAAGAATCAGCTATAGCACTGACTGCTGCCACATTCCACCTTGAGTCTACCAGGATTCGGAAATAGAATCGGACCGCGACTCACAGTGACGTGGGATGGCATTTCCCGATCCGAGAGCTCCGCTTTGGCTCACTTTTACTGATTTTTCCAAACCTGAGGCATTGCAGAAGGCCGACAAGTCCGGGTAGCGTGAGGGACAAACAAAAAACGTCGAGGGTAACAGTGTGCAGCGCGCTCAGACGGAGCTGTCACGGTGAATTACAAGCATGCGGCGCCAGCAGCCCCGAGACGGAGAGACTTTGGATGGGGGGGTCAGGATGCTTTATTTCAAGGACACACGGGGCCACATCTGCCACGTGCCGAAATCCTGCTGGAATCGGGGCGGTGGGGATTTGTTTGGGTGTGCAGTGACAGCAAACAGCTGAAAGCGGTGATAGATTCCTACTGAAAGCTTCTACATGCAAACCTGGTATCTATTGTAAAAAAAAAAAAAAAAAAAGTGTGCTGAAAGCAAGGGGGGGGAGCTGTGTCACACAGGGCGGGCAAAGAATCAGCAAATGCAGAAATCTAACGAAAAACAGGCAAGAGATGGAGCCCCTGATAACAGAAAGGCACACAAACACACGCATTGTTTTCTATATTCTAACTGCTAGACCTACGCTTTACAGTTTAGGTGTTTCATAGGTGCTTTTAGAAAACTATGGAGCACGGAACAGCAAAACAACGCAGGAAAATTCATTTTAAAACACCACCCGCGTGCGCACGTCTCTGGCTTCCACATAGGGTCGGGGACCCTGCCTAACTATAGATAGATACAGTGAGGACTGTAATGAAGGTCACAGGCCACAAGCCTCACCATCAATTCTCAACACACCGCTAACTGGCAGCCAGCCGCACCCCAAAAGCGACGAGCGAAGCGTGGGGGGGGGGGGTTTCAATCTCCCCAAAAAATAAGGCAGCCTATTCAAGGCTGGGGTCATGGGCCCACTGAGTAGGAGACTAACCTCCATTCCCGCCAATAAGAAGCATATGCATATGTAACACAATCAGTATAATATCTGCGGCAGGACTCACCTTAGGCTGTCGATTTGGGGCGTCGTCCTTGATGCCTGGTATTATTTTGAAAGTGATGGCCCCCTTGGACTGAGCCTGAAAGTAGGGGTGGGGAGGAAGAAGATTAATTCTCCTAGCTTTAGTGTAAATATGCAACAAGAAACACCTGTAGAAAGCAGTCTTGCTTTTCACCAGCAGGTATCTGGGCAAAGGGGATTTAGACGTAGGAGGACCACACGAGAAAAAAGAAGGAGCCGCGGACAGAGCACACCCCGAAGTGGTGGAAATCAAAGTCAGACTGGAGGCACTGGAAGCATGGACATGTACCAGAATGTGGATGATTTCCTCTGGTTTCTTGTCGTCCACCGGAATTCCATTGACTTCCTTGAGCTCGTCCCCTACGTGGATCAGACCTTTTTGCCAGGAACAACCAGGGAGCAGGGTCAGTGAACACAGGCGAGACAGAGAAACAGGATAGAGACAACATACAGAAGATCTGTATGATGTTACCACAAATGTACAGCTGGTCAGAAGAAATTAACTCCTAAGACAGTAATAAGTGATGAGGACCATGATCACTGACATGCACGATTCCCACAGCCTCAGAAGAGAGGCAGGGCCACTCACTCCATGTCAGACTATAGAGCCCAAGCTTCAAGGCAGAATGAATACCTGTAACTCCTCTGCAGGGTTAACTTACCACTTCTGTCAGCAGCCCCGCCCCTCATTATCCGGGCCACGACGATGGCTCCCGTGCACTCGTCCCTTTTTATTGTTGCCCCCTGTAGTAAGAAAAGATGGGGGAGAGGGCACATTGACCTTAAGTTTCCCATTCTCTCATCTGGAGATGTTATGACCGATAGGATACACCAACATATATGTTTTGGAAGAGATGACCACACAGTTCATTATATCAATCACTCTCTACCCAACCATCTAGTCATCCATCCATACATCCATCACAGCTCACAATGCACAAAGTCAAACTGACCTTGGAGCCTGTGTCAGGAAGCACAGGGCACAAAGGCTGGGGAAACCTTGTGCAAAATGCATGCCCATTATGGGCCAATTGATTCGATAGATGGATATAAAAACATTAAGGCAGTGGGTGGAAATGGATCCAGCCTCCTCCCCCAACACAGTAGACTAATTGAGCTTTGGAACAATCCAGACAGAAGGTGATGACATATGAACAAGGATGGAGCCTCAGACGAGAGACCAGTAACTGTAGTACTTCATTTCACCCCCGGCAGCTTGCATCATGGAACCAAGCTATGAACCATACTGGAAGGTGGGAGGGGGGGGGGGGGGGTAGCTACCTGGTTTATGTAGAATCTCAGACAAACAGACAGAGCCAAAATGACTTAATTGATATCATTAAAGTCCCTGCTGGTCACATCTAATCGCCTCCCTCAAGGTCTATTTAAACGGGTGACGAATTAAAGAGAGGCTCCTGAAAGAAAGCTCAGCGGCCACTTGGCTCAAATACAAAGAGGAGGGATCTGCAGCTAATCGAGTCATTAGGGCGAATGAGGAGGGCAAGACCTTCGCTGGGGGAGGAATCAAGCGGGAGGGGGCACCTGTCAGACCTCTCCTTTGGGGTCAAACTCTAATGATAACTTCAAGCAGCTGCCTGGGTCAAAATGGGGAGCTGTCAGGAAACGAGGATTAAATTAATCAGCTGAAAGCAGAGAGAGAGAGAGGAGAGAAATAAATACACCATTGTAGGCAGCTGGTGTGACAGAGTGTGGTTTAGGACACCTCTCCAACCGCTGCCCAACTGCAATAGTCACCTTTCGCTGGAAGGGAGACGGGTATTGGATGGAGGTCGTGACACTAGCCTGCCCAAAAAACTCATAAACAATGGTGCCCTCTCCCAAAAGTGGGGCATCAAACAATGATTAAAGGTAGACAGAAACAGCAGGGCAATTTGGAATCAAGCTGCCCCAATTAAGGCTGCAGAGAAGTAATGGGGGGGTGTAAGGTGATACAGGAAGACTAAACAATGAAGGAGTGACTTCCCAAAAGCTCCTGGCACATTGTCCGTCTCAAGGGAGCAGCGTCATGGGATCTGGCCACACTCCTGGGGGTCGGCAGAGAGGTATGATGGGCTGGGACTGAAGTTACACGTCCAGATTCAGGATCCGGGAGTAGCTCCTCAATCATGAGCGACCAGTCCCCCCACCCTACTGCCATCGGCTTCAAGAATTAAGAGGTGACGACTGGTAGGGCAGGAAACCCCTGCCTGCACTAAACTGAAGCTGCAGAAGTAATGAGGGCTTCATGTCCCTATTGCCCAATCAGTCTGCCCCCCCCCCAATCAACCAGACTTAGTTCCCGAAGCCCCCCCCCCCCCCCATCTCTCGACCCGCCGTGTGTTCTCACCACATCATTAAACCTCAAGCTGCCCACTTGGGCAAACTAACACGTCTCACACAATTCCCCAGGCGCAAATCAGCTTTCTGGAGGTCTCTCTCTCTCCTCTCTCCATCAGGTAGGTGTGGATTTTCAGACACCTACACACCCCCTTTCCCCTTCGTTTCTCAACCAAAGTCAAGGTTGTGCTACTGACCCAAAACTCAGGAAACTTGCCATTGTCTGACTAACACCAGAGGGAGGTAAAACGATCCTCGGTCCCCACCTGCTCTTGGCGGGGGGAGGGGGGTTACAAGGGCCAACTTGCAGTGCTCATGGACACTTAGATTTTGGTTGACAACCATCTATTACCACTTGAGGGCACCAGGAAGCAGTTTTCTACCCCAAAACTCATATGGGGAGGGTTAGGTAGCATGGGTGACCAGCAACAACCTTGACAGGCTGCTTGAACATCCTTCACAAAAGTGGGGGACGGTAGCCAAAATGAGGCATGGCAGCCCAAACAACTGTGACACCCAAGCACCCTTGGTGGTAGCCCCGACTGAAGCCGCTAGCACACAACCAGCATGTGATAAACATGAGGCCAGCCACGACTTATAGCAGGCTCATAATTACAGGCACAGTTGTTTCTCTAAGAGGCATGACCGCCCCATGGTTCTCATGAAGGCATGCTAACAGAAGGGGAGGGGGGCAACAACCTTTGTTCCCCCTCCAGGTGCTAAGAGTTCTAGCTCCATAGTGATCCTAAAAATATACATTTTGGAGCACCAGGCTCACAAAAACCAATAGAGAACAAACAACCCTCATAATGGAACCAAGAGTACTTTTAAGCTCCGAGTTAAATTACTCATCCGTAATGCTATCTGGGGCAGCGTGATCAGGTCCATATGTACACAGCGCTTGGAGAACCGTAACCGTGTTCTAGAGCACATAAAGCCTTCTGATTGTTATTCTAGGCCCAGCCAAAATTCAATAGCTTAATCTCCTCAGTGCGATTGAGAATCAGAGCAGTATTCATCTTTATCAGACGGCAGCTCTGTGGAAACGCTAGAGAAACAGTGGGAGGGGACACGGACGTGGCACTTAAGTGCTTGATGACAAATGGCTGACACTTCTCATATTTTCTTACTGAACAGAGAGAGCAGGGAGCAGAAGGCGGTGGTTGAGTCTGTGTGCGTCCCGTGACCAGCGTCTGGACGAGCAATCCTGTAACCTATCTGTCCCTGCAGAAAAAAGATGTCTATGTACGTGTGTATATATATATCCTCAACGGACAGCTTTCAGTCCTCTCACATCCTCACCTATTGGCTACCTTATTTAAAAAAAAAAAAAAAAAAAAAAAATCCTAGTGGGGCTGATCCAACAAATTATATTTTGGAGTTTTACTATCCAACAGCAGACATTTTCCCCAAAGATGGTCCAAAAAGTCGTTAGGAAAACACATACACTCACACAGGTAGAGGAAAATCAGGACAGACTTGGCAATTTCAACACCCTCGCCTCCTGTATGACACCGGACCCGAGGCCACCACTCCTAACACTGGACTTTCACTGTCCGTATCTGAAGGAGGGCAGTTAGAACGCTGCTGGTTGGGGACTGAACCCTGGTCCCATAGGAGCAGGGGGCAGTGCACATAAACATTCTTCCCTCTGGACTGAGGAAGGCAAAGCCAACAACAGCCTGAACAGCACTTGTTTCATCACAGAGCTGCTTAACGGAGAAGGGTGATGGTGGCGATAAGCTTCCTGAAAAGAGGAGCAAATTCACTCCAACATTCTTCTAACCAGATGTTCTTAGCAGAAAGAAAAAATCGCACAGGAGGACAAAAATGCCCCAAAACCTCAAAATAAAAATTTACCCACTAATGCATCTTCATTTAGAACTACTTACTTGCTGAATTTTGTGCCAAGAACCGAAAATGGGTATAAAGCAAGCCATCACATTTTTAAGCTATTACTTTAGGATTTCTTGAATTACCACAGGTGAAAACCCCCTAAGGCCACATTTGGGGAATCTTGGGGAGACTCCGCGTAAAGGCAGCCGCCCAGAGAGAGGCACGGTTATCACTGCTCGGAGAGAATCACGGAGCAGAAAGCGCAGCGTTTTCAGCTAAATGGTTTTTATAACTTCATTCCACGAGGGTGTCGTTACGGACGGCTGATCTGTGGCATATCGCTCCCCACCTGTTTTATTAAACAGCTTATGATTACAACCAATAAAATCTCTTCTAGAGTTTCCCCCCTTTATTTCCATAACCCGAGTCCTAACCTTGGCCGTAATTAACAAGTATTATGATAAAAAAAGAAAATTGCAGGTCATTATCATGATAATTATGAGGAAATTCGTACGAAAGGCTGCCAGGTACGGGTAATGAAAAGCAGGGACGAGAAAGCGGAGTCTCCGATTAATTTTTCAGGTCGCCCCGGGGGCTTTGTAGAAGTCCAGTGATCACGTGGCGCTTGTAAAAACATATCTGGCTGCATGCCTTGCCGGCATGTGATGGGGATTCCTGCTAGCACGTGTACGCTTCGCGTGCCCTGCGAGGGCGGCGGCCAAGAAGTCCAAGATGGTGACGTGTCTTCGTCAGAAAACACAATTTTAGGATGTCATGTCTTATTTCCACAAGCGGACCGAGAGACGGTAGGCCTCAGCCAGTCAGCATCACAATGCAGATTACCAGCATGGACGATCACAGGCATTGAGTGCCTGAGAATTTGGAAGGCCTGTGACAGGGACTGCTGGACTGCCCTGAGCCTCACTACACCTGCAGCAGCTCTGGTGAAGGGGACTCCCTGCCCTGGTCTCACTAGCTCCCTCTACTGGTGTCCCACATTACTGAATAGTAAGCTCCAGCACTTGGGGGTATTTGTAAGCACAAGGGCAAATGACAATGGAGTTTTCCATCCACTTAAACTCCCAGCCTGCCGAGATCAGTCTGTGCCAATTCCCCCAGTCCCCCCCAGTCAAACAAAGCTAGTACCCTGCTTACTGTCAACACAAAGCAGTCCCCATCACCACGGCACTTTTCCTGAAGGCTCTGCACACCCAAACAAGTCATCACACCAATGGCCAGGAGACCGCCCTGTGAGTGTGCCACAGATGACAGATGATGTCCAGCGAGAAGCCCGGCTCCAGAGAATGTCATTGCGTTTCTTCCAGGGTCATGCACTCGCACAGGAAATCAACAGTAACAAGCGTCATTCAAGAAGTCCCCATAGTCACATAGTCATCTGTGATCCTACAACAATTGTGTCACTCCTGTTTACTTTCATTCACAATTTATTTATTTCACCCTTATTCGATCCCATGCTGCTTCTGCTTGTAGGTGGACAGTCCAGTGTGGAAGTAAAAGTACAGTGTAAAGATTGTGTGTAACATTTCATGAGTGCACATTTGTATGTCACCTTCAAATAGTCTTGCATGTTTGGGGCACACCAACCTAGACAAGCCATTGCATGTCTAATATTTTTTCTACATTTGATTCTTTATATTTGATGATGGTGCTGCCACACTATCAGCCTGGTTAGCGTGAGCTAAGTGAGGCAGCGGTGTATACAGGACCATGGCCACAGGGCCACTGATCCCAGTTGAAAGCTGCCGGAGTGTCCCCTCCCCTGTCACTTACCAATTCAAAGCGTATCATTGGCTAATGTTAAAGATGGTCCCTCTATATAAATTATGACCCTTCTTATGCTACCACCCTAGAATAGGTGCTGGGGTGAGGCTATTTCCACTCCAGAGCTGGAAAGTGTTAGCCGGCCCAGATCCGCCTAATGACACACTTTAGTCATGCAGGATGTGGTGACACGTGCCGCCACTTGCTTGCTCTGTTGCCTGCTCAGCTGACTCTCCGTCTCCTGACCTTCTGGAGGAAATAAAATGTGGCTGGTGAGGAAACCACAGGACAGGCACAGCCAGGCTGTCTAATATCCACAGCGATAAATGCGATAGCCATTAATCCGTGAGCAGATACAGGCGATTGCGGACTGCGTGTAAAACACTCTAAATCTCTAAAACAGAAACGCCATTGGTTTGTGAACACAACAAATCCCAAAATCATGTCACATCAGGCCCGTCTCAGATTTTTTCCCCCTTTGAGGTTAGACTGATAATCCCGTATCAAACAAAAATGATGAGTCAGGCTCCACAACCCAGCACGAAAGAATAGCTACCTCTTTCCGTCTTTATCCAAACCCCAGCAATATTCCATTAATAAAAATATACGGCCCCCTGCTCTGAATCCCAAAACATAATTATACAATTTCACTGACATCGGAGCTAATAAATGACGCGATACTGCTTTCAGGCAAGAGAGCGGGGCTTTCGGGAAAGATCACGGAGCTTAAAGCTTTTCGGATCACAGACATCACGGCCTGAAAAACGATAGCAATTAATCAGCGCTACCGAGCAAGGCCCGCTTGACCAATCACCATTAACGTAATGGATGAGTCACGGCAAGGCCCCCTTTCCCACCCCCCTCCCCCGCACCAAAGTGAGCCAAAATATCCAAGGCTATACCCTTGGAGTGGAAAAGAAAAATAAAAATTACGGCATTTCGCTATTGTGGGCTCGTTATGATGTCAACTTCGAAAATCTCAGACTGATTGAGGTGAATTGCGAGTTAAAGGGCACATCAAGACTAATTTTTCCATCAGCCAGAGAGGAGCGAACTCCATCAGGGGCTGCAGCAGGGAGACTCCCTGTAAACACCAGCGGGAACTTTGACTTCAGTGCTGCAGTGACAGTCTAATGTTTCCATTATTTTCCCAGATTGGACATGAAGAGGCCTGCCACCAGTGGAGGGATCTGGATGCGCGGTGAGGTCGAATCTTCCGAGGTGGTTAGCTGTCAGGAGGCGTCGGGGTTGTCACGCAATACACAAGTCACAAACGCCGACAAATGGCAGAACTTTGGGTCAGACTGACTGGACGGGAAGGGAGGCCCCAGACTTCCCATGGTTTCCCCAGGTGCTGGTCCGTCCCTGAGCACGCGTGGAACGTCATGGAGCAGGGCAGCTCTCAGCGAGATCTTTCTGGAATTTACAGCTTTGTTTGCACACATGTGACTGGAGCGCCAGACACAGGAATCCTGCCACTCGTTAGCTGCCCAGCAATTAGAGAGGCTGCATTATAGTGGGCCTGAGTCTCCTGGCCTGTGTGGGCGGCATGCCAGCCTTGTTGACCACAGGGGCCTGAGAGAGAGAGACAGCCATCACCTGCGTCTACCCAAACATTGACCTTTGAACCCTGTAATCACACTGGACATAGTGAGTGTTTGAATGAGTTGCAGAGCCCAATAACATGACTAACATTGTGGTCACAGCTTTCCATACCGTAAGGGTCATAAAACAAAGTGCAAATAAAAGACACAAATTAAATCCTTCTGCAGAAAACACCAGAAGATCAGGAGTCTATTACTACCCCAAGACTGATCCTAGATCAGACTGAGCCACAAGGACCTCCTGTCACACCCAAGGTCATTGCTGGGATGGAGAACAGGTGTTAAAGGAGAAAGAGAATGGCGGAAGGGGAGAGAGAGAGAGAGAGAGAGAGAGTGGCTGTGTCTATGCTTGGAGGCTGGGGCAGCAGGTCAAAGTGTAGGATCTGGAGAAACCCAGAAAGGAAGGCGGCTGAGGCATGTCATTGTTTATGTTGGCCTGGTCAATGTGAGTGTGAATGGGGGGGCATATGAGAGCACCCCCTAGTGAATTAGGGGATAAAAAGCCTTTTTTAATTACAGGCAGTTTCCAGATTAAGAACGAGATCCTTTCCTTCAGTCTGTCTTCAAGTTGAATTCGTAAGCAGAATAAATAATATGGTCAAAATAACAGGAGTTACATACAGCACTGCAGTGTCCCATGGACCAACAAACTGCTGAAGCCGTCAATGTTTCACGAGAGTAAATCACAGCTGGTTCTGATATGGCTGTTTGGGTCTGTGGGCCTGGGCAGAGCCTGGTTCTAAGGTACTACATCTCAGCGGGGATACTTTAGGAAAACCATGAGCTGGTACAAATGACAAGAGGCATATAATTATGAGGCATTAGGCTGTAAAAGATCAAATGAGACAAACAAATTTAGGAAAACAAAAGAATGAGCAAAGCGCTGGCCTTCTGCTTAAGGATGAGACAGACACACAAAGAGTGAGGCATCCCCGTGGGGAGACCCCTACCACCGGCTACACCAGATCACGCCAAAAAGTTAGATTATATGTTGATAAATGAGACTGTTGCGAGGCCAGGGAAGCCAGACAGACTCACCAGAGGCTCCTTGTTCTTCACCAGCCGGATGATCTTCACGGAGTCCTCATCCTCGTCAATGTCGTCAGGCATGGGTGGCAGCTGGGGGTCGTAGCTCTTCTGAGCCACTGTGTCGTGGACTGAGAGCAGGCTCTGCCATGGCGGGGGGATAGGGATCACTGTGTGTCTCCATCCTGCACCACACTGCTCCTACCAAAAGCCTGGGGCCTACCGAGCACCACTGAGAGCAAAGAACCGCCTCCAAGCTGGACTGCACATCCATAGCAAGAAGATACCAACATCTTCTCCATGATTACTGATGTTTGGACCCAAGTTCATCCTGTTTCCTCAAAGTGGCATGGATCAAGGACCTCACTAAAGCTAAAGTTCTTGTCCAAGGCTACATGGAAGCGTAGCAGATGGCACATCACAAGCCTATAGCTGTCAAGAAGCCAATTTGGTATAAGTACAAGCTAGACTCAGCTTCTAATGAGTGATCAATGACAAGCGAAAGTCAGCATGAAAGCAAAAACTACACAATACATCAGGAAACATCGCAAAGCTGCTAAGGGACCCCGACCAGAAGCAGGTCAGAGGCTGAGACGAGTTTCCAGTATCAACCGCATCTCTGCGAGTGAAAGTCAAGCCCCGTCTGCATGGCTGGTCGCCGGCGAGGCCTCAGCCGGAGCAGACCATCGCGATCCCCCCCACGCACCAGCGCACTTCCCAGAGATGTTCGCGAGAATTACAAAGGCAAACAAAGCAGAGGCGCGTGTTTGAGCGAGGGCTGGGGGCTCGCGGCCATGCGGCGCTCAAGATGTTCCTAAGAGGGACCAGATGCTCAGGGCTGAGGCCGTAAGCGCCGGGAGCCCGGGAAGAAGCGACCTGAGGAGCAGCCACCCATTTCCCATCCATCTTAAGACTGGTCGGCCCTCTAATAATGGGGCCCTACCACCACCACCGAAACAGGGGGGAACTTCCAGACTGTGATACCCGTTTCCGGACCGAATATGACGTTACACCATAAATATTTCCAGAGCCATCTCGACCCAGTGCTACGTTTAGGCTTGTTTTTCTTTCTCCCCTTCGCGGGACGGACGGCCGTCGCCACGACTCTCTTGTCTATCAAAGCATGTGGGTGGCACCCATATCTACAGCTGGATATCTACCAGGTCCCCCCTTCCCCCTTCCCATTCGGGTCACAGCTGGCAGAGGAGCGAGGTGCCTGCAGCAACCTCTGCCATCAGCAGTGCCTCCTCTGGGCCACCCATTTCCACCGGCTCTTATATGTTCAGATATGTTCCGAAAACCTTTGACCTCAGCCCAACCCCAATGTCCCAGCCTGATGGTGCCTGTCGTCAAAGCCTCGCCATCACCCCCCATCCCCGGTCCCACATCCCCTGATGGCTAATAACAGTCCAGCTGGTAACAGCTTGTAAAAACCTAGGACCACAAGCATTGAAAGGTAATCACAGCACAGGGGGAGGTGGGCGTGGGGTGTAATGGGCAGCACATGGGCGCAGGCGGCTACCGGGACGTTTCTCCGGAGCAAGCGGGTCGCGTTTCAGCACACAAAGCTCACCGCCGCCTTCTGTAAAATAATCCAACCGCGAGTCGTACTTTAGACACGTGGATTCTTAATCGCGCAGAAAATGGACACCGATCATCCCGGGCTCAGCATCTAATTAGAGGCACTCGGTAATCTTTTTTTTCCGCCAAATGCAAACCTGTTTTTAATCTTGACCATAGATGCTTGGTGGGATGTGAGAACCCACCAGAAGAATGCTCTAAACCCAAGCCTGTTTCTGTGTGTGAGGTGGGGGGGGGCAGCCGCCTTAATGGGGACTTTCATCACTGCCAGTGTTAGTCTTCCGAAGGAGGATAATATGGGCAAAATTTGTTTTCTCATGTGCAGATCATAAGGGGGGGGCGCACCTTTAAACCGGGATTTATTTCAAGCCCAGAGAATGGATCGCTTCCGCCGTAATTGAGAGTTATGCTGTAACTATCGCACAGAGCACCCATTCAAGCCGACCATCTGCTCACGGTTTGCGTGCCGTGTCAGCCGACCTGTCTGGGCCGCTCCGATGGTACCGCCTGATCCCCACATACCCAAAAGCCCCATTTTTTTCTGCAGAAACTCATATTCAAACTGTCTGGTTTGCTAACAAGATTTTCTTTTTTTCCAGCAACTGAATTCCTCCCCGTGAGCCGAAGGAAGGTGGACGAAATCCCGGGAAAACTCAACTTATCGGATGGTGGTATTGGAAGCCATCGGGACCTCACACCGGGCACCCCCCATTC
>JAODKL010000001.1:18674878-18685303 GCA_026780765.1 Petrocephalus schoutedeni
CCCCCCCCCCCCCCCCCCAATCACAGAATCCGAACAGTCCCGCCCCACCCCAATCACATGACCCGAACAGTGCCCCACCTCCCCAAATCACGCGACCCAAACAGTGCCCCCCTCCCCAATCACACGACCCAAACAGTGCCACCTCACCCCAATCACACAACTCGAATAGTCCCACCCCTCCCCGATCACATGACCTGAACGTTTGCTTTATCGATCAATACCGTCCCTTCACGCATCCCTCAGGCGGTCAGAAAATCCATGCCGAGGTGTTATTCAAAGCTGTAAAATGTTCTGTGAAAAAGATCGCGAATGATTTACGCAGATACCTCAAGGCAGACATACGCGAATCCCGTCTCCAAGCTCGATGACCCATATTAAGAGCTTTTCCATTGTAGTTCATAAACACCCCAATATTTAATGAGGACATGCGATTCAAATTCAGGCCATCTGGACGACTAGGGGAATCAGTCATCCTCCCTGGAAACGCGCTTGAAGCAACGCTAACAGCGTCGCGAGTCTGAAACATGCCGGGACTGGCTGGGAATACTGGGCAGTAACCAGCAGGGAGACCTCACCAGCCGCGCGGAACCATGCCAGGGGAACGGGGCGGCGTGTGCTAACCAGCAGGTCAAAGGGCAAACAAGCAGTTTGCGGCAGCTTGATGGAGGGCAGCGACAATGCAGTCCTGAGCTGCTGCTGGTGAGCGTGTGGGTTTATGGCTGGTGATCTTATGGTTGTGATATTAAACACTCATCTGGTGCCATGGATGATGGATGTTACAGAGTAATAATGTAGAGACACACCACACCCACCACGGTGTCCGTACCTGTATCATTTCCAGAGCTGGTGGACAGGGCCGGCATGGTTCTGGTCTGTGGGATGGAGCACAGGAGGCGGACACGGCGTCACACGGCCACGGCGTGGTGCTCGGACTAGGCGGCACCTCGGGCATCAACAGCAGCCACCTGGGAAGTGGAGGAGGAGAGGGAAATTGCACAAACATGAATGGAGAACATCATTGCGCGCGATGGGCTCATTTTCAAGAAATACAGCAGAACAGATTGGGACCATCTCTCAGGTCGCAGTTTTTCACAGTTTTTTTTTTTCTTTTTTAATGATAGAATGCGTCTGAAAGCCTTAATTGTCAGGATATCATGAATAAACTTTACCGTCATTAACTTCTGAACGGAGCAGATAACATTGACAAAGGTGCCATTTCACAGTAAAAGATGGGTACTGGGGATGGAGAATCTGCCCCAAGGAGCAGCTCAGACCAAAGACCACCAGCGGGCTGCAGACACACACTTTTCACTTTGACTGATTAAGCTGACATCAGAAATACTACAAAGGAAAACGAGTGATTCATACAAGAATGACCAATGATGGCAAGAAAAAGAAATCACATAAAAACAATGGTATTGGGGAAAAAACAAGTCCTCCCCAAACTGTTCTGATAATGGGTCAGTGTGCATCTGCAAAGCACATAGCTAAGGGCCATATAACACGGCATGGGGGGGGGCTTATCTGCTGCAGATAATTGAAAGAGATTCCCAGAGCAGGGCGGTGCTCTCCAACACGAGAGCTGGCCTGCAATGCCGTTTCCAGACAGAGAAAGGGGGTGGACGTGGGGGGGTGGGTGTAGTATCAGTGCAGAATGGGAAAAACACACACACACACACACACACACAGAACTGTGCAGTAAAGCAGGCTGGGTCCACGAATGCAGAGATGCGACCTTTGACTCGTGAACTCCAGCTGAACCCAGCAGGTGGTGCTACCGTCCTCGGGGTCCGGAGAGGCCCCACCCCCCCCCCCCCCCCGGAGCAGAGCGGGCGGCGGCTGTGAGAGGGGAGCGTTTACGGGTCCACCGCGGGCCAAGAACAATACGGATAGCCCTTACCCAACTTGCACTGCGGCAAGCCACCGCTCAGCGCCGCGTGCTAAACACCTCAATGCCTCTCAGAACGCATTTCCACCCCTTTTATACAAAAGAAATATGAATCTCAAAAACAGAACGTTCCGGGCTTCAGGGCAGCTCCAGCACCTCCTGTGATAAGTGGGTCCTGAGTGGACTTGGCCCCAGTGATTGATGGCTCCCAGTACATGGTGTTTTGTGGCTGCGAGACTCCCCTTAGCCATACGCTCCGACCCCCACCCCCCCCCTCCCCCAACATGAACACTCCTGTGACCAATCAGAGTCCCACACTTGCCACCTAAAGACTCCGCCCCTCAACAAAATATCTATGGCTCTAAAAACATTCAATTCCACCACACCCCAGAGTTCTCTATTAAAGGAATGTTAGTTATATGACATTTCTGCCGGGCTGCTGCTACATCCAATGCACAGGTGCAGGCTGATTGTAAACAGAGCACCACATAGGAAACAGTGAGACGGTACATGACCCCCAGCTGCCAGGTAAGTGTCAATGCTCCAGGGACAGAGGGTCGGAGAGGGCAACCAAGATGATAAACAAACAAAGACGCTCCGGTAGAAGGTAGCAGGCGCCAGGGGGAAGGTGGAAGCGCACAGACAGGACCAGCACTCTGTACAACTGCTTAAACTGCTCCGCAATCTATGGGTGATTGAGATGTAAACGCAACGCGCACACACACGCCACAGCAAATGGCGATCTCAGCGGGCAGAGACGGGGGAGCACCTTCGCCAATAGGAGCACAGGACTGGGCCCGACGGCAAGCCGTGCGGAATGGATCACCGGATGGCTGCGGAATGGTCTCCGTCTCCAGCTGACCTTTTTCCGCCCGGAGCTTACGGGGGCCGGGAAGCGTGCCGCAGGATCAAGCGTGGCTGGGATGTTTACGGCCCTCGAAAGGCCCGTAACGCTCAGGCCGGGAGAGGAGCTGCCGGGAGGGAAGGGTCCTCATTCCCGCTATCCACCTTTCTTCTTATATCAGTGTCTCAAGTGGGGGAGACTGAAGAGGGTAGAGAGGGGGAAAAAATGATTGAAATGACAAGAATGCTTGAGTTTCCACCAGGTCCTTAGTCACCCAGACACTCATGGTGATGGCTCCACCTAGTGGACAAGACAACGCAGCCACCCGCCCTTCCCCCAAGTCAGGCCCGGACGATGCGGGGTAAGGCCTGCAGAGACGCACAGTCTTTTCGTTCTGGCCAGTTAAAGAGAAACAGCTGGAAAAGGCAGGGCTGGATGGGGGGGGGGATTCGGGGCAACAAAAGCAATTATATTTTTCCCCCGTTTCAAGTTAGGCCAACTGCACGTGGGCAGTCCCTGCTGGGCATGTGGAAAAACAAGTTGCAGTGTCCCCCCCCGAGAATCAGCAAGAGCCCGTCTGAGTGAAAACAGAGCAAATGAGTATCTCAGAGAGCCGGCCTCAGGAGCAGGGCAGGCAGGGTCAAAGTGCACAAGGGCCAAGAAGGAAGGGGAGGGAAGTGCGGCCAAACCCGAAACAGGAAGGGGGGGGGGGGGGGGACTTCCATCCTGATTTCTGAGGGCTGTGATTTCTGAGGGCTGTGATTTCTGATCACAGATCATGAAGTTGCTTCAGTGAACATGCAGCTGCATTAATGAGGGGTGGGGGCGGGGGGGTTAAGTATTATGCTGTAGTTACACAGCATAAGAATAGAAGAGTATAGAAATGGATTTCATAACACAGAGGGAAGGTCACTAATTAAATCAATTAGTACTTTATGCATTTGTACTTTACCTATACTCAGATTTAAAAAGTTTAGACTCGCACCTGGACCCCAAATCATGGAAACGAGCCTTGTGCTTGTACAGACTGCCCCCTGGTGGACAGTGAGTGTATGTGCAGCTCTGAGAGTCAGAGAGTCCTGTGACATGGGGGGGCGGCAATCTACCTAGTCCAGTGACATAAGGGAGAGGGGAGCATTCTAAGTAGAAGTGTCCCCAGAAGCCCTTGCGAGTGAAGGTTAAGATCATCATCATCATCAATCATCATCATCATCATCATCATCATCATCATCATCTGCTTGATTTTGCACCTGAAAATTTCCTCCCTTAACACCATGATGACATACCTTGGGATGGACCAATCACACGCCGGCCATGTTATAGCACACCCAAAGCAGCACATCACGCTTCAGAGTGCGTTTGCAGGCCTGCAAAACCAGGCCTAGAGTCGCTGCTTCTGCTGGCCAGCAATGAGAGCGATGGCCACCAGCAAGACCGCCTTAACGGATCTCAAATTAGCCCTGTGTTTAACACATGCCTTCCACCTTTTACTGTACACAGAGCCCCAGGAAAGCCCCCCAAGCCCCCGACATGCATTCCAATTTACTTTAAATCACACGGACGTACAAGCAAGTGGGTCAGAGGGCATAAATGTCAGATCCAAGGTGGAAAACTGTCAGATCGCTAAGCCAATCCCGAAAATCCTGGTGGCTGAACTTTTGAAAAGCACAGCATTGAATAAACGGCTTCTCTCGTGCCATCTCCACCCTCCCCTCCAGCTTGCTCGTTGCCAAAAAAACACCGCCCCACCGTCTTGGCACACCACCACGGCTGACGGATTAAGGGCTGTTTACGCAGCAATGCCAAAAGCCTGCTGTTAGAACTTGTTAAGCTGACACAGAACTGGCTGCTCCTAAATAAATCTGCAGGTCTACTGCTGGATTACTTTCTGGGCCCAACACAAGGACGGGAGGTACTGGGCCCATCCACATCGGACCCCGCAGCAACCGTAGGGTCCGCGAGGGCTGCATGGTATAATCTCCAGCATCTAGCCTCTGCAGCCTGATGCCCAAGAATGAACCCAGAAAGGGACGTGGCTTGGGTAACCAGACTGAGGTGAGGCAGGGGAGTGGCCCAGGGGAGGAAGGAGACTGTAGCCCAGACAGGCGTCTCTGTGGTAATGCACCTTCAGTTCAGTTTCCCCATTGCAGACCTCACCATTCAATGGAAGCAGAAGTTTTTCATTTACATTTTATGCATTTAGCAGATGCTGAGAAACATACAAGAAAGTGGAGTCAATTGGGAGCTAAGGGTCTTGCTCAGGGGCCCAATGGTGACATCACTCAGCCAGCTCTAGGAATTGAACCAGCGACCTTCTGATCACATGTGCAGTGTCGTGACTAACTGAAATCACCTAAAAAGATCCATTATACCCACTTCCAAATCTTCTAGATGCATAACCTGATCAAGGTCTTAGAGGTTCTGGAGCCTATCACAGGCAGAACAGGGCACAAGGCTGCAGGGAACTACCTGGATGAGATGCCGCACAAATCAGCTCTAAAATAAATTGAAGACGACTGCAAGTTCTAGAAGAGGGAACTGGACACACAGCATCATGCTCTAGGAAGTCCAGCTGACCTCCAGTCATGTGCTCCTTACTAAAATCTACCAGCCGTCCAATGTGAATCCACCGCTCATGAGTGCACTTCACCCTGACAGGAATTTCATACCGGTGTTCACCCATGAGACAGATTTTAATGAAGTTTAAAAAAAGGACTATAACAGCAAAGATTCACTGCAATGCCACTATGACATCACCCCACATTTCAGGAAGTCATCAAAGCACTAATACATTCAGCAAAGTCTTATTCACAGTGACTTCTTGCCTGTCTACATGATTAAATTGAGTTACCGTCTTAAAATGTTTGACTGCTGTCCAAGGGAACCACACAGAAGGGACTCAACCAAACAACCTTGAGGAGTCAACCGCTACATCGCCCGCTGCCTCAGCTATTGGCTGATACATTTTAACAAAGAGAATGAGCTGACCCTCCACAGTAATGTGTGATATATGGCATAAAAGAAAGACAAAGCCCAAACCCACACTGACTCACTCACACTGAGCCCTTAATAAAAAGGAGGAAGCTGGGAAAGGCAACCACAAGCCGCAAGACAAGTGGCTTAAAATAATAAACCAGCAGCAATAATGCTGGCAACACGAAAACAAACCACTGTAAGACAACGGACAGACATTTATTTGATTTCCAGCAGTCAAGGTTTCAAGCAGGACAAAGCCACAACAAATCAGCGGCCTGCACCATTTGGACTGATGTTAATGTAATCCAGTTTGTGGCACTGATGTTCCCTTTTTGGCCCTTTCTACGAGCACAGACTGAAAGAAAGAAAAAAAAAAACATGTTCCAGCGTATGGCTGTTTAACTTGATATGATCATAAAATGACATGGCATACAATAAGCGAATAGGACTGGGGTGCCGATGGTCCAGAATGGGTCAGGATTGAATCCCATATCGCTCAGCAGGTCTCTGCCAAGCTACCATCTGTTCCACGTGTCGAGAACACTGCCGTTAGTGCCGGGGTTGGGGGAGTGGCAGCGGCTCATAGGAGGACAGCGCGTGTCCCCCAGGGATCCAACACACTGGGGGGGGGGGGGGTTGGGAGCTAGTTAGAGGTTTTACACAACAGCCACAGACAGACAGTGTGTGCATTACTCACCTATTGGTTCAGGCCGATAATTTGTTAGCCAGATCAGCCATTTTCAATACTGCAGGTTAAAGGTTAGAGGTCAGTGTGCGCAGGCCATGGTGCACACATGATGTCCTACAATGACGGCACAGGTCATTGTATGCTAAATCATAAGCATTTAAAGAGCAGAGAGAAGTGGTCTAACATTTGATTACTCAGCACGATGACTTCAATGCTGAAACATCAATATTTTCAGTCAATCTTTTCAAAATTATTACACTCTTTATTTAGGCCATGAATTAGTCTGCCTGCTACCTTAAAATTTCCATTGAGAAAATGCTTAGGCTAGAATCTGGGCTTATTCTATGAGGATTGATGATACCAGTGTGGCTGTGTTGCACTGGGCCTGTTGAGACCAGTGTTACTGTCGCAAGCCAAAACTGAACTGAAAAAAAAGAGACACTAAATAAAATAAATAAATAAATAAATAAATGAACTGAAATGAAAGCCATTTACCAAAAAACGTACCAGACGCAGATCGATGGGACAAAAAGTACCACCACCATCTTTTTCCCTAATTTAACCACCAGATCTCCCATCTTCAAAGATGATGTGGCTGCAGTGCTGCCCCCTTTTGTTACCGCAACTTCAGTACTTACATTGCTTCCATGTCTTGCCTACAGTTGCATGTGCCGTGCTCCGCTAACCAAATTTACCAAGCATAAACATATGCCGATTTTTACAGATTACCAACTTTTGGACATTACGATAGGTCTCATTAACCCATTCATCTGCTTATCAAATTGTGGGTGTAAGTGAAGTCTGTAGATAAATTAACCAATCGGCAAAATATTCAATAGATTAATCAATGTAAGAATAGTCTCTAGCAGACCTACCCAAATCCAAATAATGCTTGTGGAAGCCCTAACCATAAAGGCAAATTACTTCACTTGATGCAGATTTCGTCAGGGGTTTGGTGCCAATGGCTGCGGTGGGTGTGCCACTAACCCAGATTTTTTTGTTTTTGGCACCGATCCTGCGCATCTGTGCATGTCGACAGCACATGAGCGCCATAATCGGTTGGGCATTTCCAGCAGGGGGCAGTGCAGAGTTTCACAGACCAGCAGACAAAGGAGTAGAGGAAGAATAGTTGTTGTACTAGACATGGCGAGCAGCTATATGAGGAGTGTAAGACGCACCCTCATACATCATATTTCATGCTGTCCAGACATTATACCGCAGTGTGCAGTATTTTAAAAAGCAACACTATTCCGGCGTTTTGAAATCTTACCCGTTTCACTATGCTGCTCGTATTTGTGTTGGTTGCAATACATTTGCCCTGTCCTGGTCTGGTGGAATATCACTGCTGTACCCATGTACCGAGAGCGACGACTGTATCCGGTGCCAAATGCAGCATGAACACAGTGAGCGGCTGTGCTCATGACTGTGAAAAAGTAAAGTGGTAGCCCTAACTATAACATTAATTTAAAAAGTGACCCTAAGCCAAAGCCTAGCTCTAAACCTAAGAACAACCTCTAACCTCTAAGGTAACCTTAATCCTAGAACTAAACCTTAAGCCAGCACCAACCCTGACAAAGGAAAAATGTGTGACCAGGTGGCGGACGGAGGTGAGCATTGGGCTGCAATTCATTAGCCGAATTACATTACGTCTGTGTTTATTCTCTGTGGAAAAATAATCGGGCGATTGGTGGGCCAGATTTACTTGTGCATATGAAATACATTGTGGGCCGGACAGAACAGCCTCACAGGCCAGCGCTTTGAGACCCCTAATATAGAACATCTGTGATTCAGAGTTAAACATGGGAGAAAGGCACCAGAAGCCAGCTGATACTTAGCAGCATTAAACCACTAGGTGGCGCCAACTCAATGTGAAAGCTTCAGCCTTCAGCACATCAATCGGCACTAGAGGAGACAAGCTGTTCTAGCAGTAAGAGCCAGGAGCTTGTTGAGCCGGACATGAGCGCACCCTCAGCCAAAGCCCCCCTTTCACAGCATAAATCACAGAATCTTTGACCCGTTTCCAGTGTGACAGCACAGGTGCAACACAGCAGCTCCTCATGGAAAGTGGCAGGAACTCCAGACCTGCGCAGCAGGACCCGTCACATCAACAAGGTGACTAGGTGACCTCACCCCGGAGAAGGCCACATCCCTTCTCCTCAGTGACCCTCACCCCTTCTCCTCGGCAACCCTCACCTAGGAGAAGGCCACGCCCCTTCTCCGCGACTTCACCCCGGAGAAGGCCACGCCCCTTCTCCTCAGTGACCTCACCCAGGGGAAGGCCACGCCCCTTCTCCTCAGTGACCTCACCCAGGAGAAGGCCACGACCCTTCTCCTCGCCGACCTCACCCAGGAGAAGGCCTCGCCCCTTCTTTAGGTGTTTGTGTGTTTGTTATTCAAAGCAATCTGGCACTCGGAGCGAATGAAGGACCCCACCCCCATCGCTGGGTCTTTGTGGGTGGGGAGGACACGGCCTTGTTCCATGGTCCTCACGCCATGCCTTCTCCTGGGGAGCAGGAATCAGAGGAGAGTCATTCTCATAGGGACAGTTGGTTCAGTAGAAAGCGCCCCAGACCCGCCCGTGAAAAAGTCCTGCCACGCAGCCTCTGGGAGTGTCACATTAATTTGGAATGGATTTGATGCTAAACCGCCCTGGGGGAGATTAATTTTAGCCCGGTACCATCCCCCAGCCCCACAACCAGTGGTCACCTCTAGCTTTCTGCCGACCTTAATGGGGAAGTGGAACAATCCGTCTGTGTTTTGTGTTTTCGCCCTCAAAGTAGATAGCGCCCTTGGCCTGTCGCTGCTGACGAACACCTCGTTGCCAGGTAACCTGAGAACCCCACCCAGAAGCTCTTCCTCCATTTTTGTTTGTGGATAAACAAAAAAAATAAAATTAATTCCATCCTATTACACAGCCGTGTGGCATCAAATAAGGCCAAACGAAGCGCCCCCATAACCACACCCTCCCCCCAACCCTGCAGCCAGTTTCCACTGCACTGCATAACTGGGCCGTATCGAAGCCATCCGATCTGGAATGGGACACAGTCAGGACAGACTCGGTCCAAAACTGCAGCGTAGAAGACCTGCTGAACCAGATACACTCGTGACATTTCTGTTTGGAGGAGAGCTTTGGTTTACCCTGAAGGGGCCATGTGTCCGGGCCAGAGATGGCACACACCAAGCCATCACAGCTCTCTCACACTCACACACGCACACAGACACACATACAGACAGATGGGTCAACTGGGTCACCGGCCCAAAGTGCCAAAATCCATCCCCCTACTGGTCTTTCTGAAGAAAGGGGGTGGTGATGAAGGCAATGGGGATTAGCTGGAGCGCTGGCATGGCCACGCGAGGGACCTTCTCCACTCCACGTGGTCAGCAGGCTCAGGTTAAACACACACAGCTTCTTGGAACACAGCGAGGCCCCCCTTCTAGAGCCGGACTGGATCATTTTTCAACGGGCAGGCGACACTGCCAAATTCTTAGTTAACATAGCGACGCTCAACACACAGCACGTCCTGTGCCCTCCCTGCCTCCTGTCTCTAATCGCTGATCGTCCCCAGGCACCGATGCCCAGTGGTGGTCAACCTATTACACGGTACAGGTGACCATCTAGGATGCCAGTGATGAAGGCTGTCTAGGGCTCAACCTAGGCTTCAACCAGCACTCCCTACACAAATCGTTAACCTGGGACTCTCAGCTCAGTGTGGCATCTTGGCAAGCATGGCCAAGTAGTGTTTAAAACACTTTTATAACTGCTACTCAAATATAGCCGACCATCTAAGATATCATAAAGCCAATTCAATCTTTGGGACACCAAATTAGTTATCATTAATTTGAACTAGAATGTGCACTGCATACGTTTTTTTGCAGCTTCTCCACAAATGAGCTAGTTGGTAGCAAACATAAATCGCTGTCCTCCTCTTTGCTTTGTAGTAAGTAGCTTAGGCTAATCGTGCGTTCCATTATACCTTGGAGGTCGGTATCCGAGTCAAAAACCGAGTTTTCGAGGCCGGAAGTGACGAC
>JAODKL010000001.1:18691381-18723772 GCA_026780765.1 Petrocephalus schoutedeni
GCACAGAGACACACACACACACACACACATATACATATATATATATATATATACACATATATACACATATATACACATATATACATACATATACATACATACATACATATATATATATATATACACACACACACACACACACACACACACACACACACACATATACATATACATAACATGAATATGAGAATAAAATGGACGGCGTCACTATTTATCGGATTTTATTTATTTAATACATGCAGTTCAGCCGTTTTTAAAATTACAGTATGGTACAAAATAAATGCTGGAATGTGGACCCCGAAAACAAGAGCCATAAAGACGACGATATGAAGCATGCATTAGGAGGCATTTTGGCATCTCGGCCAGGGTTAATGCCAACCTCGTGCCCCATGCTGTCTGGTATAAGCTCCAGGCCGTCCTGTGACCCTGACCGGACCGAAGACTGATGATCACCAGGAGCATTGTTGACCAGATGCATTAAAAACCCAACAAATAATTAGCCAAATAAAGTCAGCACAGATTTGTTGAGAAACTGAGGGGGGGGGGTTGATTTAATCCACCCTAAGGGCCTGAGCCTGAACCTCAGCCAACATGGAACACACACTCAGTGGAAAAATACATGAGGAAAAATGGCATGCACGGATCAGTTTCTAAAATTAAATGCAGGTTGAGGATACTTGTAGCAAGGTCTGCAGACTTGGTTGGGGATAAGCATTCAGGAATCACACTCAGAAGATTATTCTTATGGGGGGGCGGGGGTAAATCAGCCCACAGACACGGGAGGGGCTGCAGTTTCCACCCAGCACGTCTCAGGAGCCAAGTTATAGCGGCAGTACAGGGGCCAAGTTATAGCGGCGGTACAGGGGTAGCGCTCACTCCCTGCTGCCATCTTGAAATACCTCCCCGCGAGCCTGGTTCTTGTGTTTTTCTCTTATCGAGCTTCCATGACAGCAGTCATAATACAAGTACTGGAGTGATCCAAAGGCAAGCAGACGGCATGGATTAAGCTTAAAGAACATCTAACAAAGGTCACAGAGTTCTAGTTTATTTGGCTGAACCTTTTCATTTTAGCAAAGAGGCTTCCACTCAGACCCAGTCAAGTAGTATGGTTACCTCAAAAAAAAGGTCTTAGCAGGGGTAACCTGGCCCAGAGAAGCTGTCATTTCACGGCTGGGGGTGTGTGGGGGTGGAGGTGGCATTCGTGGAAGCCATGGTCCTTCAATAGGGAGACAACAGCCCAAAGACTTCAGAACCCAGTTAGAACAGGAAATGCAGCAGCTGCAGAAGAGTTAACGCTAAGTTTCTTTCATTAATTCTGGAGGGAAACGATGTTCTGGAACTGTGGCATTCCAAGAATGTGTGCAAGATCAGACGCGGGGGATTAAAATAAACTTGATAACCTGCACTTTAGAAATCAAGTGAAAACTCTTCAGTCTGAGCAGTTTAACCAGTCAGCTAGAGACAAACGTGAATATATGCACTGGGCATAGGTGGGGGTGGGGAGGGGGGGTTCAACTCCTCCTTTCTGAGTTAACATTTTAACAAGCCAACAAACTTTTCACCTCTGTATGCCCCGATTTCACGGCTCCACCCTTCTGTTCGGACGGGCCGTACAAAGACTGAATTAATGCCATATTCCGGCGAAGGGAGAGGAGGAAAGGAGGCGAGGAAAGGAGGCCGCCTCCTCTGAAGGCTGAATGGGGGGGCCCACCAGGGAACGGCGGGGCAGCCTCTCATCCATCTGGCTTGTCATCTATTCTGAGAGTCTACTTTGGTCAGGGCAGAGCGACCCTTAATCAAAACCTCACAGTAACGAGCTGGCGTTGAGTGCTTCTGTAGAGCGCTGACGACCTCAAAGCCTAGTTACTCCGACAGCCCTCCTTAGGAGCTGCAACTCTGCAATCAGGTGGGAACAGAGGCAAGAATGTTTAAACACAAGCAACTAGACAGCCACCCCCGGCCTCATCCATTAACCAAGCGGATCCAGTTACCACTTTTCTAGCCATCCAGTTAAACCGGCCAAGAAATTTGTTATAGCCAACTACCAGAATCTATACTTAACTGGTATCGGACCGCACACAGCCTCCCCTGAGATGAGGATCACCAACCAGCACCTGCTGACTGGGCTTGGATGGACACAGATGCCAGCCAAACCAGCCCGGAGCAGCGGTTTCTCTTAAGCCCAAGAGGAGAAGCCACACTGCCAGACAGAGCCATAAAAAGTCAGTGCAATAACACAGTATCACAAGGTGTTTCTCCCATTTAATGTGATATCATAATCTGCAGCCATTTCATTTCTCTAAGCAATACAACTAGCCTTAACTTGCTTCCCTGGGTACCAAAGTTGCTAACTTCATCCCCCAGCTGTACCAGCTGATCTACCGCAAACCATCTTAGTGGCAATTCCAGGGGCACAGCAGATTTTAATACAAAAAAAAAAAAAACAAGGTTAAACTCTTTTAAATGTAATGATTAGATGATCTTTTCCAAAAGCTGAATGCAACAATTAATGAGACAAAAATCGGGACACGCAGAACGTGTTTTGAGAAAACGGAAATAAAACACCGAAAGGAAATACACACGTCATAAATTTTACGCGACCAATGTGAGGTCAGATTGTTATGAGATTGTTATAAGACAAGGGGGCAGAAGTTGACTTAAAGTTAAAAACGGGAACGACGGAGGAGGAAGGCAGGCAGGCAGAGAGCAGTTCCACACAGCAGCGCTCATATGGGCTTTATTTAAAGGGACAGCAACAAAAGACAGCCCTACTGAAACCCAAAGCCGCAGATCATTCATAAAAAAGGTGGTGGCTACAGAACACAAAAAAAAAAAAAAAAAAAAAAAAAAAAAAAAAAAAAAAAAAAAAAAAAAAATCGCAGGAGTGCTGCCGATCAGGGCCCATGTTTCCACTACGCCACAGGACAGCGGTAAGCAAAATAGCAGCTGGTGCAGCACAGAGCTGGGAGAGGGAACATGGAGCTGCCTGATCAGCTGGCGTGCCGTTGGTCGAGTCATTGAAATCAATGGGCACCCCACTGAGCCAGCCACATCTTGCTGGGAGGCCGAGCTCTGGAAGGAGATGCATGTTCTGCTCGCTGGGAGGTCATCATAGCAAAGACTGCCCGCTTGAAGCACAGACTCCGACCGGTTCCCTGGGCGTCCACCTGCCGAAAGTGGCTTGCCTCAAAAGCTGAACCCTCTGTGTCTCCTGGCCGGCAAACTGCCACCACAAAGGCGGGGGGGGGGGGGGGGGGGTTTTGGATTTGGGACGAGGTTCATTGACCAGGGTCTGCCAAATCCTCAATGAGGGCTCCTTCCAACTGCACCGCCCACAAGCAGCACGAGGGCAACAGCAAAGTGGATGTGTTCATCTCGGTAATGAAAGCACAGAAGCGCACGGACAGCACTATGTTTAGAGTGGAGCATGCGGCCAAAAATCCGCAAGCGGGAAGCCAGAAGCGGCGGCTCACAGCCTTGGGTCTAATTAAAGGAAATAAATGGCACGCCTCCTAATTACCAGGCCAAGTCTCCAAAGATATGCTCAAGTGCCAAGACCTCGAGCAGGAGCCCGGAGACAAAAACAAACTCATGGCCGAGTTATTGGGCAGCACAGCTGAGGCTTGCGGTGAAAGTCATGGAAACAAAACCCCTTTTGGAGAAGCGCACAGCTAAAGATCACGATAAACCTGAAACCACACAGATAACCGTGCTTGAAAGCCAGAGCAAAGCAGAAGTCCATCACCATGAAATGAACCATGACAATGGGCACATTGATGACCAGTAGTGACATCGACACCAGACAGTACAGCACCACCATCAGGAGGCAGACAGGCCTCTGACTGCCACAGCAGCTGATGTGATTTAACACTGATGCTCACATCGTCAGCTCGGTTCAACAGTTCCTGATTGGTCTGATTTTAGGAGTTGCTATCACTGTAGTTTGCTGTGAATGTAAACAATATGGCTTACCGAATAACAGCAGGATGTTTTTGTAATGCGTTTAGCTTATCTGACTTGTGATTCGATAATGAAAAAACTTTTTGGCCATTCCTTCTGAACCATTAGACTCATCTAATAGGTTAAGTTTAGTGTAAGTAACAGGTGTCAATAGAAAATACTGCATTGTTATGTGTTTAAGTTATTAGTGCATTATAGTTGTGTGTAAGTTTGTGTGCTCCGCTTTCTCATATAATGATTGTTGCAGTTGGTCTCTGCGCTCTATACGATATCCGACTTTACAAAAAGCACTAGTGATAAAACAGTTAATGTGCAACACTGCCACCTACTATGTTGGAGTGTGAATCAGAGTGTTACCTGTACTTGATTATTCACAATATTATCATGTGTATATTATTAACACAATTGATATTTCATTTTTGTAGATGATATGAGTATCGTCAATACCGGGATATCGTGACAGCCCTAGCTCTAACCTTTCTACACGTTCTACACATGCCTGCAAGCTCTTCCTGCATGGGGTGCCAGCAGCCGACTGCCCCAGGAGCATTAGAGTTCCCTTCAGAGGACAATGAGGAAAGCCCAGAAAGGTCTCTGCCACACAGCTGCCATCACACCACATACTGGGAAAAAAGACAGGTGAGATAGCCAAAGTAGCAAGCAAACATCCATCCATCCAATTATTTATCCTGGTCAAGATGTCTAGAACCTATCCCAGGTAGCACAAGGCACAAGGCAGATGCACCCTGGATGTGATGCTGCTGATGAAAAGAATAATTTGTGCCAAATTGGTCATTTCTCCTTTCCATCCAGAAAGTATTCTTAGGGGAGAAGGACATTCTAAAAACATCCTGGTAGCAAAGCGAAAGAGCGGGACACAAAACAAATGCTCTCGGAGAGTACACAAAACTGCCCATTGTCACTGGACAAGACAATCTGCATAAGTGAAAACAGAAAGTGTGTGTGAGAGAGAGATTGCTGTTGTGATGGACGTAATGAGGTCAGAAGTCAAAGGGTAAAGGCAGATCCTGGGCCAGAAAAGGAGGCTGAGGGAATTCAGGGCAGAACATGCCATCGGCCCACAGGCCCCTCCAATAGAAAAAATAAATGATAATACTGTCTGATATTGTACAGGTTGGTCGTAATAAAAGTAGTGCCATATGATAATTCTCTTTGTTAACATGCCAGGCTACTTCTATGTGGGCCACCCTGCCCAACCGTGGGTCTTTTGCATGAATCATGCAAGTCTGGTGCCCCCTCCCCCCACACTGTGCCTCCAGGCATCGACTCCAGGCTCAACATGACAAGCAGTTAGGAAGGAGATATGGGCGTGTTTCATGCTCAAAACACACAGGTGTGGACAGACACTCAGCTGGTCCTCTGCTGAGAGAGGATTAGCACAGTGCCGGGGCTGTGTATGATCACCTGCGTAATGACCTTTACAGATCTGCCAGTATCACCTTACTGAATTGCCTCACATTATTCAGCACCTTATGACGCTAGGGCTCCGCCTTCCTCTATGTGACAGCTCAGCAAACACAGACTTTGGCCAGATGGTCAGATGCTCACCTCGCAGGCATGGCATTGGCTGACCACATGCATGGGAGGCGGAGCTTAAGCGTGAAAAGCAGAATCATAATCGAAAATACATCAGAGGTGAGGGGAAAATAAAAATACTGCTTCACAGTCACAGATGGAATACAACATTATGCCTTAGAAAACGGGTGTTACATGCAAAACAAATCCATTAGCTGGCATTTATCAGACAGTCAC
Organism: Petrocephalus schoutedeni; assembly: GCA_026780765.1. Lineage (NCBI taxonomy): Eukaryota > Metazoa > Chordata > Actinopteri > Osteoglossiformes > Mormyridae > Petrocephalus > Petrocephalus schoutedeni. Next base: position 18,697,115 of record JAODKL010000001.1, read on the forward strand.
CGGTTGTCAAAGTCCAGTTTCATCATTACAGTAATGGGTAGGTAATGTACTCATGTACCATATTTGGATTACAGAGCCATCCTTTAAATGAATTACATAGTCCATACATAAGTCCATAAAAATCCTGGCTTGGTTTTAAACAAATTAAAAAAAAAATTTTAGGTTTAGGACATCCAGAACAATGAATCCTTTCGCAAGCATGACAAACTTGTTTTGGGGACAGTATTTAACTTTCTTCTGAAAAAGAAGAGCGAAAAGCTACCTTTTACCACATATTTCTTTAGCCTGTGTTCTACAAGCACATATGTTCAGTGTTGTGGTAAGCTTTTAAACTGTTTTGTTTCTTGCAAGAATTTCACTGCATGCAATATTAAAAACACAACAGTTTTTGGAGTGACCTGACATCCAGGTTTCCCAAACAGGCATTTTCTTCAGTAAACACCTTTTATTTGCAGCATCTAACACAGGGGTGGATCTTAAAACTTTTTGCTACATGCAACAGTATTTTTTTGCATGCCAGTGGGTAAGGGTTCGGTTTTTTCGTATTTGCCATTCGTCTAAACTACTTGCCGCAGGCGAATGGGTCAACTTAAATTATCCTTCCTGATCCCCAACAGAGTTTGCCGTGTCCCCATGACAGACAAACAGTCCTTCCTCTTTCTGCATTTTCCCCACCCTGTGTTTCATATTCAGCTCTTGTGCACAAAACCGACAGGTTGGTGGACCTGCCTGTCCGCATTTGCCCATCTCCTGCCAGTTAAAAACGTCCCTCCACTCGGTCAACCATATTCCAGCTCCAGAAGCATGGGGGGTTAGGTCCCAGCCCAGGCTCAGTAACTCTGAAGGGTATCGGGGAGGGGTGGGCATAGGTCACTCCGACCGACTGACCAACAATACTGCACTGTCTCGACACCCAGCAGGACGGCACAGATTTGGAGAGACTAGTGGCACATCAAGATGGGGGAAGGGGTTACTGATTACGGAAGCAGGCTGAACAGAGACCCAGCTGGCAGCAAGAAAGACCTACATTGTTCTGGATGCTGCAGACAGAGGAAGACATACCGGGGGGGTGGGGGGGGGGGGATTACAATAAAAATGAGGAGAGCCTGAAATATCTGCACGACTTTGAAGGGAAGACATTCCTCATCTACACTGAGTCCTATTCAGCGGTTCTTATCTGTGCTGAGAGAACCTCCTCCACACACATGCACAGCTCCCTTAAAAACGTAGCCCTCTCCAATCACTATTTCAAGGCCCGTCTTTGGCTTAATGAAGGAATTCCTGGCTCTCGCTCAGCCCGTTTACGAAGACCCAGGTTCCCCGGGCGAGTCCTCCCTCAATGATAAAACATCAGGTTGACACCGCATTACAAAGAAAAATGGTTCCTGCTCAACTCCATGTCCAAATGTCGCTTGCGTTCACCCCCTCCCTCGCCTCCCAATTTCCATGGGAAAAATGGTAAGGAGTTGTACACCCACCCAGCAAAGGAGTTTCAAAACCTCTAATACTAGTGTGATAACGAGCAAAACCATGAAAAAAATGTAATGCTTTATTTGTCATTTGCACAAGCATGAGTGCATTAGAATTCTTTAGGGTTCACATATCCCAACTTGCTCTCCTTTGAAACACACACATACACACAACACTTATATACTACATTATATGGACAAAAGTACTGGGCCACCAGGCCAATACACCTACAGGAACTTTTATGACATGTCGTTCTAATTCCGAAGGCATCAATATGGAGTTGGTCCCCCCTTTATAGCTATAACAACTGCCACTCTTATGGGGAGGCTTTTTACAAGATTTTGGAGTGTCTATGGGAATTTTTGCCCATTTATCCAGAAAAGCACTGATGGGGTCAAGCACTAATGAAGGACGTGAAGGCCTAGTTCATCCCAAAAAAGTTTTCATCGGGATTGAGGTCAGGGCTCTGTGTGTGGCAGTCAAGTTATTCCACACCAAACTCACCCAACCATGTCTTTACGGACCTTGCTTTTTGCACTGCAAGCGTGTTGTTACATAAAGTGTCTCTCGTTAATTCAGAAAAACAGACCAGATTTTTCTTCTTTAGTGAATGCAGTACATGAGCCAGCAATGTAACTGATGACAATGCATTAATAGCATTATGCAGCGGCGACAGCTAATGTTGCAACTGGAGCATATTCGAGCTTCCATGCAGTATTTACATTACTCATTCCTATGAGATTCTCACGTTATGTGTAAAGTTAGCTGACAACAACATGGAGTCACTTACTGCCAATTTAAATGCGTTACCAAACTCTGTTATGTTATTAAGCAAAAGGTATTAATGGTATTAAAGCGTCGTATTAATTTGATGTGTCCACCTCAGGCATATAAGTTTTATTAAATGCTTTATTTTTAATGTCTTATTCTTGCCGGGATTGTTATGAATACTTAAAAATCTGTAAAAAGTATTTACATGTTAATTTTGTTTTTCAATTAGATAACGAATCATTTGCCCTTAATTTAAAAAATTACATTCACTTTAAATAGTCTTACTCTAATAGCCTACTTTATATCTCCAAATTCTCATTGCAGATGGATGCAAAGAAAGCACATAAAAGCAAATGCATATCGGCCCCGTTAACTAGTAATACTCAGTATTGATATCGGCCCTGAAAAACCAAATATCGACCGCCCTCTAGTACCACGCTTGAATTCACTGAGCTCTTCCGAAAACCCATTCTTTCACAAATGTTTGTAAACCTGACTGCATGATTTTACACACCAGTGGCAATGGGTCTGAATGAAACACCTGAATTAAATGATTGAGAGGTGTCCCCAATACTTTTGTCCATAAAGTGTACATTTTCACACAGATTTTTGTATTCCTATCTTAGTGAGGACCGTCCATTCATTTATATGAGAAAAACCCTAATCCCAATCACAACACCCCTAACCTCTACCAAGCCCTAACCTTAACCATAAGTAACGAAACAAAACACAAGTCTTTCGGCATCTTTACTTTTTTGATTGCAATCACAGATTTGTGACTCACTAGTCAAGTTTTTTGAGGATTTACTATAGTTGTGAGGTCTTTCGGTCGTCACAAGTACACTAAAACCTGTACACACAGTCACAGACGAGAGCAAAGCCTGCCAACCGAGCACAGTGTAAGGCCATTATTCCCTTGCTCAAGGGCCCAACAGAGATATGACTGTTCCATCAAGAACAGGATTCCAACCAGGGACCTTTCAATCACAGGCACGAAGGCTGCTCATCGCTTCCCATTATTCATCAATTAAACTGGAGCATTTAATATAAGCACTCACTTGCATTAACTATTCATCCCAAAATTCTTGTATTAATACAGAAAGCTTGCACATGTTCAACTCATTAATTACAATCCGAATGAAAACCAGCCTGCCCTGAATTCTGGGGGACAGCAGATGATCGACCAAGCAGCCAGTCTCTAGGCAAGGGATGGCCTCAGTTTATCTGGGAAACAAATGTGAGCTCGCAATGCATGTAAAAAGATATTCAAATGCACAGACCAGAGACAGGCAGGTAAATGGGGGGGTTGGAAATGGAGACACCCTTGAACTTGGATTGCGTCTGTTATGGTTATCGCCCTTTGGCATATAAGGGCCATTTCAATAGAGGGTGGGGGAATAAAAAAAAAAAAAAAAGATAAGATTCATTATAAAAAAAGAAAGATTAAAAGTGATAAAACAAGATGAGATGGAGGGGAGAGTTACCATTGCTGACCCCCCACCCTCCGGCAACCCACTCTTCATTAGGAGTACCCTGATCCACAGACAGCTACGACCAATCAAGGCTACATGGGCGGCCAGATAGGGCGCTATGACTATGCAAGCTATCCTTACTATGTCTCAGACAATGGGGCAACGGCGGCGAAGCTGGCCTAGGGCACCACATGGACTTCGACCAATACTGCCGACTGGGCCTCCTCTGCAGGACCCCAGCTCCACAGTCTCTGCGGGATGGACCCCACCTCCACACAACACTCCAGCTGTTGCATTTAGCCATCAAAGCCCCACATGTAACCCTCAGCAGTGACATTTAACAATTAAGTGGAGGCTGAATGGACCAGGCCACATAAGGCAGGGCACACGTTTATACAAGCCTGCTGATTGGACCGTGTTTCAAATGAAAGATGTTCTCCCCGCCCCAACACACATGCCATAAATTACAGTGAGGGGCAAGCTGCAGGCTTATGTTTAAATTAAACTGCTGTGCCAAGAACACCATTCCACCCCCTGAACTTTAAAACAGCCATACATTTTTACTAAATACTAATTTGACAGTGACACGCCTTTCCACAAATACTTACAGCTGACAGGCCTAAGCGAAGCTTTCTGCCAGAATAAGGCAGTCACATATCAAGGCAAACACAAGCCAAGAGAACTTCCTCCCGATTCCTACAACATTATGCGACGGAATGACTGCCATCCCGTAAGAGATACTGAGGTCATGCATACGCAGACTTTGTATTCAGATAAAACCCATCACAGAAAACACAAACCTGCACATAAAAATCTCAAATGATTTTAGGGTGACAAAGTGATATAGGACAGAGCATTCCTCTCCCAAGATTGTTCACCAATATTTATACAGAATCACCCCAGTAAACTGCTACACTATAGCAAACATAAAACTGACAGGTTGTTGATAAAAGCAACAGCTAAATGACTGAAAATAAAGAGGTTCCTTCATTTCTGACAAAATAAAACTTAAGATCAACTGCCTCACCTGGTTGAAACGAATCAGGACGACTGATAAAGATCATGGGTTGCGCGCAAATCATTATAAATGTGATGAAAGTAAAGATGGGGACCAGACAGAAAGAAATTCATGCGTGCAGAGTTATTAGCGCAGAATACCACACTCCCCCAGGGTAAATCATGTTGAGAGAATCCCAGAATAACTAGAAAAACTAGGAAGTTTAAACCGGCTCATCCTTGGCCAACAGCTGCACTCATCGTGACAAACAGGGGAATTCCCCCCTCTTTCATTAGTGGAGAAAATTCCCATAGCAAATGGCAAAAACAACACGTCCGGCATAGGCCAGATTACAACAAGAGCCACACAGCAGGGCCATATCGAGCCCTGGTGTACAATAAGGTGGGAAAAAGGAGAGAAAAGAGAAAAAACAAAAGGGAGGAAAAAAAATAAAGCTGGCATTAAAAAGTAATCACCCCCCCCCCCCACACACACACACACACACACACACACACACACACACACCCTCAAATAGCCAAGGTGGGTGGTGCTGACCAAGAGGGGAATGAGTGGGTGTGTACACCACAAGAAAGGAGGCCAGCTACTAAAGGGGGCCCTGTGGTGAGCCCGCAGAGCGGCCCACAGACAGGACCACACAAGGATGGAGAAGGCCCATGCCTGGCAGGGACCAACAGAGGCACCTCCGCCCATCAGCACAATCCCAAAGGTGTGGGGGTGCTCAACTGAGGTAAGGGTCCCAGAGTAACACACTAAACTCCCATTAAAAAAAAAAAAAGTGGTTCAATTTCTGTCGAGACCAAAATATAGGTTCTAAAACCATGCCTGTGATTGGGATCGTAATGTGCCATTTACATTTAACAGTGGCGTTGTATTTATTGCGGTTCTAATAAAACATTTGTGTGGTTAGTATCCTATCCCACACATACTGGCAGTGGCGAGTAACCCAGGTCCAAGGAGTAAAAATCCACACCAAGATTTTGTTTCAACCAAACAGTTAAGTACTGTACTAAGAGTGTCACAGAGCTCAACTAGTTGGTTGAAACAAAATCCTGGTCTGGATTTTTACTCTCTGGACCTGGATTACCTGCCTCTGCATAGTGGATGGTATTTAATGGTAGTTTCCCAGTATTCACAGTGCTACTACAATTCTGGATTCTATTAAGGCACAAAAATTAAAAAAAAGTTTTTAAATTCTTATAAACAATGTGAGAAAGACAAATTAACATACAATTTAACATTTCAATTGCATGTGGCATGTCCTATTGACAAAACAAAAGTACAAAAAAAAAGCCTCCCAAAATTTACCACAAACAAACCAATACTGGCTATATCTTCTGGTTTACAGCTGGCTGACCAATGCGCAAACATGTTCGGTTATTTTTACCTCCAACTAACACTGCTGAATAATTCATGGATAAACTCATGGGTAGAATTGTCTTTACAATTCAAGGCCTTCCATGGAAAACTCCTTTAAATATTTCATTGAAAGGTGTACAAGCAGCTTAAGTCTGTTGTTCAGCAGCAGACAAACAGACATTGCTCTAATTTCACTGTATTTCTGACATAATATTCATTAGCTGGCAGCCCTCGCCTAGTCAAGCTTTACAATGATTTGGGAAAAGCACCTTTTCGGGTTTTTGGTCACCAATAAATCAACATAGATAAAGTTGAATAGTTTCCACCACGTTACACTCACATTTATAAAATACACGCATACACCCACATGTACATGCAGCGCCCACCTTCATAAGTTGCCGTTCTAGTGCCTAGACAAAACGGAGTGGGCAGCACCTCTAAGCACTGCTCCAAATTACTACCTTTCCTGCATAGGTGGGGTCCAGGCACTACATAAGGATGTTTTCTCAGGCCTCACACACATTTTCTGCTGCCTGCATGACAGGACTGGGGGGGGGGGGGGGGGGGTCTTTAAGGTCGGGGATCGGTTGCTGCCGGATGGTGTCTGATTACACGCATATGCTGTGTGGACTCATTCCAGCGGCCCGCCAACCAGTAACCCAATACTGACGAGGAAAGCGCATCATTCAAAGCTGACCTCAAGAAAGACGAGAAGCACCTTCGTTGGCTTGTTGGCTTTGATATGACTGGCTAGCAGTGAGTCCCCCAGCAGCACCCGATAAACAAAGTGTTTAACCAGAGTTAGTCAAGGGACCCGTTACCAATAAATAAGGTATGCGGTTTGAGTCGGCCGCTGTTGCCTCTATCGGGCCAGGTCAGCTGAGTCATGCCCACAAGATGCCCACTCTCGTTTAAGGTCTTGTCTACTATCCCAAGTATTTTGGGGAGTTTTGGACACATCACCTTATTTGGGGATTCCCTTTTCAAAAGGGTAACTGGAATAGGGGAATTTAAAACCGTTTCTGGTGTGAAAGATATAGAAAGAAAGGCATGGCATACACAAATACAGAGAATCGAGTCCCCTTTTAGAGATACAGTCAGAACAAAAACAAAATAACATATTGCGACACCTGGGGGGCTGAACAGTGGGCGATTGTGCGTGTTGGCTCAACAATTACTGTAACCTGACTCACCCTACAGAGAAGGAGGATGCCCCCCATCCCCACTTATATCCCCCACCACCCAAAAAGATAGGCAGCCTAAATATGTATTTTGCTACACGGTTTGAAAAAGCAGCAAAGCCGCACCACCACAGCGTCCAGCAGAGAAACCAGCCGCCATCGCCCTTTCAAACTTCAGAGAAAGCGCTTCGAATGCGGCAGGAAACGGAGACATGGCATAGGAAGTCGTAAAACATGTCAATTACAGTTTCTTTCGATTAATCGTCTTACTTTCTTGCCATTTGTGCAGCGTAAATACCCTGCATATTACAACAGTGATGTGCAAATTTATCACATGACCCTCCGAGGACGTCTGCGGCCGAGGAGGCATCAAGATCGCCTAGCTGGGTTGCAAAACCAAACAATCTCAAGAGGTCAAGCGATTTCCCTGATCTTTATTCAATTGCGCCACACTTATCAAAACGTTAAATAGCTGAACGCCGTCCTGCAAAGGGCGGGTGGGAGGTTACCGGCTTTGCTCTGGAAAAGTCCGTCATCTCGGCCAGCGTCCCTGAAACAACACGAGAGACTGCCGAGTGATCACAAGCCAAGCAGTCCTGAGGTCTGATGTAGTGGAAAGATGAGGCGTCAAAACAGCGGGACTGGAAATAAGCGCAGGGGCAGGCTGAGACCGGGACAGGCATAAACCGAACCCCAAATGCTGCCCGTTTACCTAACCTGGATCTCCAGTTAGCGTCGCCAAATCCGTCTAGGGATCACGACATCTCCTCTCCAAAAGACCCCGACCCCCCCCCCGCTGACACCTACTCGGGGCCCGGCGTCAGCACAGCGGGGGTTTATCCGTCACCAAGTCACAGGCTGCTATTTAACCAACGGATGGCTGGGGTGGCGATTTATTACCGCCGTTGTTGTTCATACCCCAATAAAAGTGCTCATTTTTGGTCAGTTATACGGCAAGGCATCGATTTAGAAGTGAAGAGCTGTTCATAATTGTTTGCATCCAGTGCCAGTCCTCCCCATCACAACAGAGAGAAGAGAGGGAGGGAAGGAAAAACAAAACAAAAACCTTTAGCCTACTGCAACTCGAAGAAAAAAAATCTACTTAGAAAAGTTGTTAAACTCGTCAAACTACATGCGAGTCGCGGAAGTGTTTACGGCTGTTAATACTGTTACTTGATCTATACCAGAAAACAATCGAAGGCAAATTAACTGCTGACCAAGAACAACGGTGCATTTAAGTTTATATGTCGCGCATTACCAGCTCTTAACCATTTCAGACCCCAGCTGGTACTTGCGTAACAGACGTGTTAGAAAGCGGGTGATATCGGCAGATAAGGGCAGCAACACCTGACTGCCTTTCAGCTGGGAACACAAAGGCACTGCATGCGACTTGGGAGAGATGGCGAGATCCAGCTCCCAATACGGCTCCAAAAGCAGCGGCTCAAACGTAACTCAAACTGACGCCGCGCGTACTTCACGGCTGACTTCACACTGACGACAAAGGAGACCAGCTGCAATCAAGTGACCGAAAACAATTTATCAACTACGTCAGCTGCTCAAAATTCGTTACTGGCAAACGGGGCAGTTTCGCCGCCGTCGGATGTACATAGCTCCGATGCGTGCCGTGTCTTGCCGTGGCTTCCCCGTCAGGGATCGCGTAATATAAATCACAAACCCAAGCTTTTTTTTAAAGCGGCGCTGTCATTGTCAGGCTCCATGTCAGCCCGACTCCCTGGGCTGGCAGACCCGGAGACAGCTGCTCCTGCCGCCCCCCAAAGACCCCCGCTTATGACAAAAGTGAAACATGCTCATGGCAACATCTACACGTTAGAGCAGAGTTCCCAGAAACTGGGTCTAGACTATCACAAGAAATAAACTAACGGCGAAGAAAAACGAAGTTAACTGGTGGTTGACTCAAGTAAAACAAAGATGAATAGTTAATGGTGCTGTTACAGCTACGGCAGTACTTACTCTATGGGGCTGCAGATAGTAAGCTGAGTAGTTCACTAATCACTTCCCTTTATACTTTTTCCCCTGGAAAGTTTACTTGTTCAGATACAAGACTATCACGATCTACTCGTAAACTAGCCTAATCCCCGGGAGAGTGAGTTCAGATCTTCCGCCCTGTGAATCCACGCTGGCCACCCGACCGCATCCTTGTTTTCCCAACGATATCCTTTCAAAAAGGGGACGCTCCGCAAAGCACTCATTCAACGGATTAGCCTACCGGAAGTAAGAAATAATATCTCACGTCTGATTGGCTCATAGTCGACCAGGGGGCGGTGTCTATTCTCAATTCAGGTCATGCTCTCGGTTCAGCAGCGATCTGCCAGTACATCGGTACCTTACTAATGTTACTTCAGTCAACATTATCTCATTGAACCATGCGGCTAAATGCCCAAGACACAGGAAATCGTTTGCTTTATTATTTAAATTTATTCTTTTTGCAATATCCTCAAGTATAAATAGTTACGACAATACATTAAACCACACCCAATTTGCATAGTACTTTGCCTGTGATCATCCACCCACAGACAATTTAAAGAAGACTTTAGGGCAAGGGTGGGCAATCATAACCGCAAAGGTCCAATATGTATACAGGTTTTTGGGATAACCTTTAGGTCAGCTGTTCAAAACCAGGCATGATAACTCTTCAGCCAATCAGTCTTCTAACCAGTAATCTAATTAGAGATTTGCAGTGAAAACACGCAACGGATAAGATTGCCCACCCCTGGTTTAGTCTTTATTTAAGGTGAAATAAACACAAAAATACCTTTGTCTATATGACTAAATGCATTCATTTTGTTGAAATTAATAATGTCTGTACAAGGTCAGGTGAATTCTCCCCACCTAGCAGTAAGCAATGAATTGTTTTATATTTAAAATAATATGAACAAATTCATCATAATCATCATTTTGTCATTCTTGATGCAGGCCTGTCATTGGGGACCAGGCAGCATAGGGCACAATGCTGATGAAAATCTTAGTTGGAATGCCTGTCCATCACAAGGCACAAGCAAACATACACATACCCACACACTAGGGGCAATTTAAAGATACAATTTGCCAAACCTTGTCTTTGGACTGAAGGGGACATTGTTTAGTTACTAGTCATGTGTTTGCTCAACATCAGCATTTAAGAATCATTTTTAGTTAGTGAAGATAAACATTTTTATTGTTTCAGCAGACATATACTTACCAGATCTTACCAGACAGCAATTTTACATAGAACAATTATACTCTTCCTCCTTGTTATTTTAGTTTTACATACAGATTTATTTATATATTTGTATTTTTCGCTTGCATATAACTAATAACATTGTTGTAAGTAACATTTCCTCGGCCTGCTTAAACAAAGTGTAAATGTAGTGTAAGTATAGGACTCCTACAATGCGATAATACGTCGCCCCCTGGCGTCAGATATATAAATTTGCGTAATGCGTCAGCGTTTCTAGTAGGTGTGTCTCACCCATTTGTGAAACTCAGAAGCTCGGCACATTTAATGCGATTTGACTACATTTACATTTGACGTCAAAGTAGTTTCCAGGTGATAAAAACTGGGATCTTTCAATCTCTTTTTGAATATAAACAGACACATCAGACAATGCCTTTTGTCTTCAGCTACACATTCACCTGCTTACCTGCTTCACCTGCTCTTTCGAGTTTAAAATGTCGATCTATGTGATATATTTACAGAGGAGTGCTATGCATTCGCATATGGTGTATTGTCTTGTGTAAATTTACATTTCGCTACGGAATGATATTTAGTTGTGGCATCACAATACAGAGGTACTTTCGCCAAAGTAATTAACTAATGAGCATTCCGAACGAGGTTCACTAGCAAAGCTCGAAACGTCCCAATATACAGAGAATAATTTTATATACAATATACTTTTAGTGTGCTCTGGGAAGAGCAAGGGCAAAGACAAAAAAACAAAATAAAACACATGGAAATATGACAGATATCTGAAAGCATGAATAAAAATTATGCTTCTATTTCTAACATTTTGGAAGAGAAATATTATCCACTATAAGTAATTCAAAGGGGGATACATCTCATGTACGCCATAATCTCAAACACTTCAAAAGGCTCAGTACCGACTTGGTGTCGTCTTACGTTTCACTAGTTGCGCGAAGATTTTAAATGACTCCGAATGTCCACAAGATGGCGTAGTATTTTACTATAGTTACTTTGTAAGAGAATGCGCATCATGTTCCTACAATGTAACAAAAATCTAAAAATAACAAAAATCATTCCTTAAGAATGATTCAAAGCACATTTTGAATACTGACAGAAACATCCCATGAAAATAACTCAAGGCCGTTCTTATAATTGATGGTTCTCCCTGCGTCGTGTGTACTAAATAATAAATGAGTACTTTGTGTATAGTCAGTTAGACTGTGAAAGGAGTGGTAAAGAAGTGTGTGAATAAGTGAATCATCTTAATAAATTGTGTGCAATAACATATATTTTAATAATATATTTTAATGTCATAATAATGTCAATATAAGGCATTAGGGATGGGAAGATTCCACTTTCCATATTTCCATATTCCATATTCTTCCACTTTCCAGATCGTTTTCTCCCCTCTAAACTGTTTCTCACACACAAAAAAGTATTTGGTTTTATTTAATCTTTTTTTTTTTGCTCTACCAAAGCCTATTTGTGTAAGGATCATGCACTACAAATCAGAAGGCACTTAAGTTAATTTATGGTTTGTTGTCTGAAACAAAGAAATAAAAGTATCTGTAACATACTGGAATGCATAGCATCATATTTGTTTCATTGCATCATACTGCATCGAATCGTGTTGAATCGAATTGAAATCGGATTGCACTGCATCGTAACAGGGGTGTATCGTATCGCATCGCTAGCTGCTTCATGTATCTTTAATGTATGATATCGTTGGCTATGCATCGAGATGCGTATCGCATCGGCCTCAGTTATGGAGATGCACATCCCTATAAGACATTAATAACACACTGTCAGACATACATATATAATATATACAGGGATTTGGACATTAAAACTGAAACAGTGGCCAATATAGTGTTTGAAATTTCAGGCCTTGTGGCCAATCTTCACTGATTGCATATTCCATCAGTAAGCGCAGAGTGTGAAGGTTGAATTAGCAGAGCAATAGCACAGCTGTACATAAAACACTGCAATCCAGACAATGTAATGGGAGACATATCAGAGTTCAAAAGAGGACAAATTGTTGGTGCATGTCTCGCTGGCTCATCTGTGACCAGAACAGCAAATCTTTATGGTGTATCGAGAGCCACAGTATCCGGGGTAATGTCGGCATACCACCACGAAGGATGGACCCCATCCAACAAGAGTAACTGTGGACACAAGACGAATGTCTGGATATCTGGATACTAACCCGGATTGAATCCTAAAAACATAAAACCACAGGCGCCCAACTCACTGCAGAATTAAATGTGCACCTCAGCTCTTCTGTTTCTACCTGTTCCTATCAGGAGGTCCATGGGGTCAATATCCATGTTTTGGAGGAGCGAGTCAGGAAACGTTTTCCTCCACCACCATCATTTAGTGACCTGGCCACTGTTCTGCAGGAGGAATGGCTCAAATCCCTCTGGCCACTGTGCAGGACTTGTATCTGTCATCAGACAAATTTATGCTGTATTAGCTGCAAAGGAGACCCTACACAATATTAATAAGTTACTGTGGTCCTTAACCAGGTGTTTCAGCTTCACTGTCCAACCCATATAGAATAAATGTCTAGTTATATCCAGGGACCAGCAGTCAGGAGAAACAGATGATGAGGCCTCACCTCTCATCACGAAAAGTAAAAAACAAATAATGATAAAATAAAATATATTTTAATATTTGTCTACTGCTTTGTGCTATAAATGCAATTTTATTAATTGTATGATTCCAATAATTTAAATAAATTTTAAATCAAAATCGATGAATTTGCGTATTTCCCGTTCAGATAGAGAGGAGCCGCAGGAGCCTCATTTCCTAACGCACGATCCCTCACTGACTGCACCAAGCGCGCCTTCTGCTTTCTCGCTGTATGTCACCCATATGTCTCCACGCATCTATATTATACAGTATGTTCTCACTTTCCTCAGAACAAGTAATGTTTTTCTTGGTTGTGTATAACAAATTTAGTCTTGTTGATCTGATATAAAACCGCACCGAAAAAGCACGAGGTGAGGCAGACAGTACCTCTGCCTCAAAGGGGGCACCCGTGAGCCCACGGGATTATTATTGCAGGTACACTGCCTAAAAATAAAAAAGATCAAGTTAAAAATTTTGTCCTGAAAGAGCCAGTGCTTCACCTGCCATTAATATCACCGCACGTAACTGGTTATATCTGACTATATCTAACTTTTCTTATGCACGCAGGTGTGTTTTGTGTTATAAGAATTACTCTTAAACCTCTTAATGTTAAAAGCTACAGGCCTCTTCCAACCAGCCCTGGAGTGAGTTTCGGGATATGAATGGTCGTGATGGTGATGATGCTAATGATGATGTTGGTGGTAATAAGGTCCTTGTCGGTAACCGGATGCAGCCGCGCGAGCGCCGCCGCGCGCAGGTGTCCCGGATGTGATTGTGGGTGGGGGCGGCCGTTGGGCTGAGCTTCACTGCTCGGCAGATCGGAGCTCGGCTCAGTGTGTGCGGGTGTGAGATGGACCGAGGGCGCTCCTTCGACTAGCACAGTCTGCTCCAGACGCTTTAAAAAACCGCTCTGGTCGTAGATGCGATTGGTTCTCCGAAAAGCGATAGGGACAAAAACGAAAGCAGCAAAAACAACAAAAAAACGAATAAGTAGCCCATCTTTCACATCCACTCCACACACACTAACACGGCATTGATGGTAATGTATGCAAGGAAACAACCGAGACTCAGTGATGGGTAAACAGATGTTTTATATTCAGATTCCCCCTCCCTTTCTTTTCCGCTTTGACAATATTCCATTTTTATCAAAAAATCAGCGAAGTAGCAACTTAAGAAAGCTTCTCCAGTTAATTTTATTCTTCTCGGCAACCGCTGTCTCTTTGCACCGTGTCGGGTGATCGGTGCATGTATGCTTTAAAGTCTCTAAACATGTTTTTTGTCTTTTTCTTGTTTTTGTTTTCGTAGGTGCAACGACAGAAGGGATCCCCAGTCCTATCAGGTATATGCGAGAAATAAGATTAAAACGGAGGGGGCTGCTCGGCGCAGGCTTGGCGTCTCCTAAAGGCCTCGGTGCGGAAAAAATAAACCGATATAAGGAGAAATTGGGGCTTTTTCTTTGGTATCCAAACGGTAAAATGTCTCTGACTGTGCGTGTAAAGTCACGGGAAGTGTTTCGGGTTCCTGGGTTTCCTTTCGGGCGCTCAGGTTCGATTTTTATCAGTTTTTTTCTGGTCGCAAGCCGCTGCTAACTCTGCTAGCCGGCTAGCCGAAGGCCTGTCATCGGGAATAGTTAGCACTCAGGCTAACGCAAATAAATAAACCACCCCCACTAGCAAAACCTGTCGGCTTTTGTTTTACGTTTTGTGCCTTAGTTTATTATACGTATATGGGAAAAAATTGCCTTTAGTTAGGTAATATTGCCGTGTTTGATTTATGCATTTACTTATTTATTTGGAATGCATGCAAACAGTGCGACAGGGATCGTTAAACTCACCCAACGGGTTAAATGTCAAGCCAGACCGGTCCACAGGCCGAAGCTGCACTATGATTAACAATTACATTAAACTTGAAATTTGTTCATTTTAGCCTATGACATCGTGGAACACTGCTCGGGTTGAGATTCATACACTTAAATATGTATACTGCTGAGCAGCTCTAGGCGAATTGAACCAGCATATATTAGGTGCGTTTTGCCTGGCTGATTGCTGTACACATATCTTGAAGGCTCTAAATATGTGTTGCAGACTCTTAAATACCCATCAAAGAGCCACCCAGGCAATGATCACCGCCATGAGAAGATGCGTGGTGACTCGGAGCCTACTCCTCCCTGCAAAGTGCTGCGCCGATCCGACAGCCCTGAGAACCGGCACGGTGACAGCATGCAGCAGAACAGGGCAAAAGCCATCCAGTCACATCGGGCCAGAGACAGAGATGGAGGTAACGCCGGACTGCATAGAAACCCCCCTAAATAAATATGTAACCATACATTCAGGTTGCAGCAAACTGCGGGTGTCCGTGCTTTGCCTCTGTCCAACCCAATGAAAGTTATTCAAATCATTTTATTGTTAAGAACATTTTTTCATCACGGACAGTACAATTAGTGTAAATAAATATAATTCCCGGTTGTAGCCACCTATACATTTTCTTGAGTGGTAGATGGTGCATCTATAACGGGTGCGCAGTAATTGTCACATACTGATCTGAGTAGAGGAAAATGCACTGGTATTCCTCATAGTTTCACTGAAGGCGATGCATGCCTTGTAACGATTGTAGATTATGATGCAATAATGTTAAGGACAATGTCTCAGCTCTGACCATCGCTAGCTATATTTGGTTGAAAAGGAAAAGTCCAACAGCTTCTATGGTCGGTTTTCAGTATCACTCCTGGAGTTCAGTCTTGCTGTGCATGTTCCCTTTTCCATGTAGCTGCAGCGGTTTAACTTTAATGCAGAGACGCACCATCTGGATACACTGGCTTCGTCTGTAGCATTGTTTGTAGCTGCTTATCTCTGACTTCTGTCAGCATTACAGCAGCTTTCGGAATCCTCAGCCTTTCAGGTGGTTGCTGGCTTGACCCACCCAGTGATTCATACTTTCTTTGCGTTCCATGGAACAATTTGTCAAATCCCTCTAATGCTTCAACCACAGTGATCAGCACCCAGGGTCCACATTAGACTCCTGCTTGTATCTCCCACTGCTATGTTTTTGGCCTCTAAAGTTCTGAAAATGTCTGTTGTCTGTGGTGTTTTACAATATTACCATGTGAAATACCTTTGCTCCTAACTCTGAAATGTTTGCTGCTTTCTGCATTCCTTTTAAATTTGAGTCCTTTGCATTGCCTGCCTGCCAGCCAAGCATTTTGTTTAGGCTCTGCGTTAACAGTGTTATATTCTCAAGATTGTTTTGGGTAGTCGTCTCTCCATCCATGTAGGAATCCATACTATGTTTCGATTTCAGTGAGCCCAGCCTTCATTAGATTGGTCCCTAGCAGAATTGCCCAAGCCACATTTTGAAAGCCGTGCTTGAAATTTCGCTCACCACTATCTGTTCCTCGACCGACCTTGCAAGTGTTCTTCAGATTGTTCAACCAGCCCTTGGTAAATCTGCAGTATTGTAGTGACAGCTCTCCAAAGCTCCCTACAGCTTCAAAGTCTTGAAATGTACTTTTTTTGAAGTACTAGTACACCTACAGATTTTTTTTTTTAATCTTTGAGTTGATCATCTCTGAGTGATATTCTTGGCAGGGTATTTTTTGAGGACTGCCCCCCCCCTTCATATTATGGGTCTGTTCAGTGTTTTTATTCTGTGGTATCTAGTGCAGGTAAATTGTAAGGCAGCCTTTAGCTTTGATGGTTGTTGCGAATGAATTCCATCAGTGGTGTGGCCGGGATCACTAAACAGGAGAAAAAACAGGTGTTTTAGCATTGCCTACATTCCAGAGAAACTGACCATGCCCATTAGGTGCTGGGTAGGCCTAATCTCAAGTTTTAAACCCAGCAACTAAGAAAGTGACTCATGGTGATGGGCCACTTGTGCATTTAGAAAAGTCAAGCGTAGCCACAGGTAAATGGAAGTGATCAGCATGTATGAGCGGTGAGGTTTGCCGTGTGAATAATCCATGAGAAATGTGGCCAGATGGGTTTTGATGGTCATTTCCTCCACAAAAGCCTCTAAATTGATGTGTGACAAGCTTGGAGGTAAAGGGGAAGTGTTTCACGTTTTCCTCTGCTTTGGGGCTCTATAAATGCTTAGCAGTAATGATGGCATCACTCCCGACATGCAGCACTCTGCCAATCAAAAGCTCTAATGGGAGTAACATTTGTGCTCTTGCTGCTTGTTACTGATCCAAAATGGGGGAAAATTAGACTTGAGTGTTACTTTAACAGGAGTCGGTCCAGATGGATAGAACTCATTTGCCTAATATTTATATTGTTCTTTTCTCTGGGTTGGTGGGCTGGGTTAGGGTTAGGGTGCACTGCTTTTAAGGTCTTGAGATAGTCCTGTCAACATCAGTGCTGTCAACGAAAAGGTGATGGACTTTTGGCAGGATACAGCAGCATAGGTCCAGGTCTCACCTCAGCTGTCACTTGTAGTCACTAGTGGGGAAAGTTCATAATTAATCCATACTGAAACCAATTTATTAATTTTATCCATTTTCCAATGACCTTTTTGGTCTAAATCCATGTGAAAATGCTGTTTAATGACTCTGCTGTCCTTCATGTTATCAGAGTAGGGTTGAAGTATACTGCCTTTGGCTGATCAGTCATCTCTGTCTATTAGCATTCATTTTGATCTAGTAATTACAGGTATATTTGTTAAACTGGAGGTTATGTTGAAGCTGGGCTATGGGAAAAATTCTAATTAGAATCAAGGGTAATTGGGTCTCGTGAATCAGTTCTTTCATCCTTGCCTTTGGCAGGCTTGTTTTTCTGAGTGTCTGTGCTTTTTACCTGAACAAACATTAGGGTATTGTTTAACAACTTAGGTGATGAGGGAATGGCATGGATTAGAAAGAGACTTTGGTTCACCGTTTCTTGGAGGATACACCTGAGACTTTTGGTGCTGCTGACATTTCAGCTGCCGTCCTCCATTGGCGTTCTCTCGCTATTGAACCTTAATCGTAGTGGGAAAGTCAGTATTTCAACAGCAGGAAGAGAAGATTCTCATTAGATAGGCTGTAGATGTCAAGCATGGTCAGTGGGGATGGTTTTAGCAAAAATGAAGTGTAGAATTAAAGTGGTGACTTGTCAGTTTACCTGTACTTTTACTTTCTACTTTTGGCCATCGTGTCAACACGATACCCTGGGGTGCCAACCGTTCACAAGCCAATTTTTTCCACGCAGGTGGCCTGCAGGAAAAATCATGCTGGTTTAGTTTTTTTAGGTTTTCATTTCTCTAAGGGAAAACACCAGGCATCTTTCGGTCAGTGTGAAGCTTAAGGGCAGTAGCGGCATATCTGGGTTTTCTATACTTGGCTAATGCAGGATTAACATGAGCGGTGCTAGGTAACAGCCTAGCATTGCTGGGAATCAGCACCTCGATCCCCAGAGGATCCCCTGTGAGTACATGCTGCAGATTCCACTGAGTGGCTGTGGTATGGTTTGGGGAGGTTTTTTGGCAATTCCTTAATTTTTTTTATTTTTTTTGTTTTAACTTTATTGCTACAGTTGTTCAGTTCCTGTGTCACTCACTCCATTCAAGAAGCATTGCACCAGTATCTTCAAATTATTTAAATGCAGGAAACAGGTCTGTACTTTTCTGTAAGATGTTTACGACCGAGGGTGTTTATTGTTATCTTTCGTGTGTTTTATGTTAAATCATGTTGGCATTGAGCTCTGAGGTGTTGCTTGCAGGTTCCTTGTTCATGGTCTTGCTGTAAGTTGACAGCTATTGGGTTCCTGTGGCGACGTGGCATATTGCCCTCTGTCGGTGACTCGGTGGTGGGTTTCAAGCGGCAGGTGTGAGCTGGATTCTGCCCTGCAGATTCCTAGGAAGCGGGTCCCGGCATGTTGCCCCGCCCTTCTCCATAACCACCTGCGCTGTGTCCATTGTCATTGTCCAGTGGGCTCATTGGCCTCCTGGCTGCTTGTTGTGGTAATAGGTCTATATTATTTATAGTGTGCTCTGTTGCATTTAAACTGGAGGTAGAACTTCTTCAATGGCAGCAGTATTATTAAATACTTCTTCCCCCGAAACAATTTTTTGTGTTTTGGCTGAGCTGTTACTTGATAGTTGCATGATTATAAATGGTTAAACTGATTGTCTTGGTTGACTTGCTGTATTTGTTGCAAAACTGTTATTGGCGTAGTGCCATTAATAATAATGTATTCTACCTTAATTGTTTATGAAATGGCAATTACCAGTTTTTCCAAAGCTTATGTAGACATTTAATATTTCAGTGCTATGAATGTCTGTCATTAATGAAACTGTGAACTTGTTCGTGGAATGTGTGCAAATGTCTCAAACATCTCTCACCACTAAGTGTCCTGCAAGTTTATTTTTCAGTCTTTTAAAAGCAATATAAAGTGGCTTTAAATGTAAGGTGTTTTATTTAATGTGATTCATATTGTGATTCATTCAGCTGACACTTCAGTCAAAGTTAAAAGGCTAATTAAGAGCCCAGTCAGACCTCAAACCTGAATACCTTGCAGTCTTCCAGGACTGAGTTTGGTGAATGTTTTTTTTTTTTTTTCCACGTAATTACTTAAAATTACGCTTTGTCATTACCAGAGGAGGGTTTCTGTCTCCCCTTAAAAATTTAAAAACTAACAAGGTATTGGTGGCTTTGCAAGTCACGTTCAGGACGGTCTCGGCATGCAGTGTAAGCCGCTCCTCCCCCAGCCTTCTTTATACAATAAGTATGGCTGCTTGTCAGGCAAGCATGAGCAGTACACAGTATAGATGTCCGATTTAGTTGTGGCTGGGTTCCACCATACAGTAGTCGTGTTACTCAGGTGTTTTATTCTGGATATTAACCGGCTTGGCCTTTCTAGTCAGGCATGACTGAAGTTGATCTCTGCCGGAGAGCTGTTCACCAAAACGGACACTGAAGAGAGCCTTGCTTAGTTTTATTTAACAAATGAAATGCATGTTTGACTGTGCTAATGTGACTGCAGTGCGTAACTATACAGTCTGTTGGACTTGCTCATTCTGATTATTAGCACATTTTTTTCATAGCAATTTTGTCTTTCTCTCTCTCTTCCAGGGACCAGTTTTTCTCCTCAAGAAAATTCGCACAATCACAGTACTCTTCATAGCTCAAATTCACACTCCAACCCAAGCAAAACATCAGACATAGTAAGTATTTGCATTTTTTTTAAATCTTGAGTTGCGGTTCTTCGTATGTAAATTTGGATGTTTGTCTGCTAAAATGTACATGTTCGTAATTAAATAGTTAACTATTAGTGTTGTGAAAAGTGTTGGAATCAGTTCTCACTGTAAAATATTGCTCATCTACAATTATGTAATTTGTGACAATTACCAAATTGTTCTCTTGGGTAAAGTAGTATCAGGATATCATTTTCTATAAACTGGCCACATAATGAGTTTTTAAAGATTTGCTGATCTGCTATATCAAAAATATGGAATTTCTTCCATGATGAGTTTTAATGATGGGCAAATCTCTCTGCCAATCCCAAGGCATTACTAGACTTGTCGCTGCAAGTAATGTCTGAACTGTGTAATAAAGGTTATGTATTGGCACAACCAAGCTTGGATGTATTTAGTAAGAATTCCGAAAGAGTCCAGTGTTTCCACTGATTCATTTATGTGCCCCTGGGCCCATTCAGCAGTGTAAACGGAGCTTGTTGCTATGGTCACATGCAGATACGCTTTTAAGCAGCCAGTTATGCTAGGGCGTTGGATGCTCCCAGCTCAGTTAAGGGCCAGCCATTGTGTTTTTCCTTATCATCCTTCCTGGCATTGGGCCATGGTGTGCGGACTTTTCAGCCCCTCCACCAGTATCCCACCTTAGCACTGAGGTGTCACGCTGAATCTGTTAAGCTGACGTAATAATTGGTTAATAACACTCAGGTAGACTGGCAAGCCCTGGCATCTCATGCTTCTAATACTTGAAAGGCCTGTTTCATGTGGTTTCATTGCTGAGTTAGACAGGTGCCGAGGAAAGACTGTTAACAACACAGCAATCATTTGTGGATCTGTCTGCTTCTGCATTGATGCACTAAAGATGGAATAAATCATTTGGTCCCTACCTCCCTGTTTTATCATTTTAACAAGTTAGTGAACACTTGGTCTTTCACAGACAGAGGTTCACTAATGACATCATTTTAAGCTATTTTCCTGGGTTGTTAACTTAAATGTTAGCATGTTGATATTTTTGGTGAGAGGGAGAAATGCATCTTGCGTTCAGTTTTTGCATTTTAACCAGAAATACTTCAGTCTTGCAATACTGAAAATGAATACAGATTAATCACTTTACTTAATGGTAATTGTTAGCCTTCGGCTTTCTCGAATAGATTTCTCCGATTAATTCCTCCCACCTTAAGAACTAAATGTTTGTTGTCAGTTGAAGGTTTGTGCATGTATGTGTTAAAATTGGTCTGTAGTTTTTACCAGAAAATTCTTGCATTGGATGGGTAGGGTCTGAACACCAAGCATCATGACTTATACGTGGTTACAGTTCATTATATGTGTGAGTAGCTGCATATTTAAATTAAATTTCCAATGTTGTGCTGCAGAAGTAGCTGTGACACAGGACTGTGCTCTCCTTTTTGCATATAGCCCCTGACCTTTCACACATGGCACCTTGTGGTCCTTGGGGCACATGGTTTCATCACACTACAGTGTTCTGCCAAGGACATACCGTTGCGCCATTGGTGCATAAAAATTATGGATGGTGCATTCAAAAATCACATACGTGGGCCATACAGCGTGTCAATTT
This sequence comes from Petrocephalus schoutedeni, assembly GCA_026780765.1. NCBI lineage: Eukaryota > Metazoa > Chordata > Actinopteri > Osteoglossiformes > Mormyridae > Petrocephalus > Petrocephalus schoutedeni. Next base: position 18,718,935 of record JAODKL010000001.1, read on the forward strand.
TGATTGCCAATTCAGAATCTGCAGTTTGTGAAGTTCATTTAACCCATCCCCCAAATGTGAAGTGCCTGTATCAGCTGATCCATATCGGCTAATTTTGCTTGATCACATCGGAAGCGGAAATTAAGCCATGACCATATCGTCCTTTCTTGTATATGCAGAAGGGCCAACAAGAACAAATTGGGGACAAATTGTGTTCGATACCTGCATTTTGTCCAGTCGCCCAGCCTAAACAAAAAGTGGTTGAGGGAGAAACTCCCAATAATTTGGCCTTTCGGTCTTTCGGCCGTCGGTGAAAACGAGTGATTCTTCACACTTGTAAGCAGACTGCTCCTTACTGACGGGTATCGATGAAATTAAGCAGTCCAGTAAGAGAGAGACTGTAGATGAATCATTTCATAGTAAATGGTTGAGGGAGTATTCATGATTAGAATATGAAGAGAAAAACTAAATGGCTTGCAAGCTTTGCATAAAACACAAAAGTAATGCCCTGACTAGCACCCTTATTAGACACACTGACTGTAGAGACCATAAGCAGGCTGTGGTTCCTGAATCCATGACTGGTTCCATAGTGCAGACTGTGGCAAAGAAACGGAAGAGACAGCTTTATGTGCAATGAAAGCTGCCTTCTGGATGGCAAAAGAGGATCTTGCAGTAACTAAATTTGAAAGCCCTATCACCCTATTGAACCAGTTGATCTGTCCTGATATCTCTTCTGCAAATGTGGACAGGACTGTGACCTGTACCTCTGGCAGTGCAGAGGAAGAGTTCATCCAATCTCTTGCATGTTTTCTGAAAGTAGGTTGGAAATAGACTGACAGCTTGAGACTGCATCACTATGTGAGGAGACTATGTATATATTGACTGCCAAGAATCTGTTTGTATTGTCTAGTTATAGATTAGTTATAGATGAGAAGCAGGGGAAATGTTCCATTGCAAGAAGTAAATCCTTGCTTCAGACCCTGTATATGTTGTAGACTTCGATAACATCTTTTTTTATACCATTATAGTTTCTAGACATTTTAGCCCAGTATATGGTATATGACAGTGTATTTTAAAAAGAAAAAATCCTACATCATTTATGTTACTATAAACTGCAGAATCTGGGAGAGCCTAAACGGGCTCATTGGTGTGAAAGTTGAGCACTAGAGAAACGAGAAAACAACTCCTTGCTGAAGATTTAAAAAGACTACCCTTTGTTTGACACCACTGTAACTGCCCAGTCTGCCACTAGGTTTCATGTATGCAGTGCATGCTCCCAGCAGTTTAAGGCACAATCGCACAGTTTGTTTTTGTAGCTATTAATCTACATATGTGCATTTTTAATAATAAGAATAATTAATAATAATAATAATAATGATATTTTTATATATATTTTATTTTTAACGGATGCTCCAGTCACCACAGTACAGTTTCAGAGAAAGAAGAGCATCTGTATTTTTGACTGTACAAAAGATAATACCTTCAGGATTTCTAAATGCAGGGGTATACCATAATGCCATCATATAGCCCAAACCTAAGCTTGATCTTTATTTTGAATAATTTTCAGTTTAAAGTTCAGCCTATATGTGAGCATCCATAATAATAATAATGATGATAATAATAATAATGATAATGACATTGCAATCTCAATACATTGATACAATAAACTGCCTTTGGGCATAAGAATGGTAGCAAATTTACTGCTATACTCACACGTCAATAAGAGATTTAAAATGTATATTATTTCCCACCTTTTTAGGAAATGGCCCATTTTTTCATGTCTGATGGGCCATTTGACCCCTTTGTTTTGAAAACCTTGGCAGATCACTGCCACTATATGCTTTTTTTGTGCATGTGATCCATCAGTGAAATTCCACATCTCCTTTGCTGCTACATTTGCCCCCGTTTTAATAAGTCTTCCTTTCTTATTCACTTTTGATTCATATCACAATGTGATCATTAATGAAAAGGCTTGTTTCCATATGAATGAGACATTTGGGAATGTAACCGTTAACCCTTTTGCCATATTATTTATTTGTAAGTGTAACGCCCTTAGTCCTGCCATTTCAGAATTTGTTTTAAAGCTACCCTCTTGATAGAGGAAATTGTCATTTTGACCTTCCGGCTATTTTTCTGACGATGCCTCCATTAAGTATGTGGGGGTGGCATGTAGCACTGTGGGTTAGGACATGAAGGCTGCAGGTTCAGATCCCAGGGTCAGCAGTGTGATGTCACCTTTGGGCTCCTGAGCATGGCCCTTTACCCCTAGTTGCTCCAGGAACTGGCTGATCGTGCTTTCTCAAAAAATACATTGCTTTAGATAAAACCATCTGTTAAATAAGTAAAATGAAAACCAAATCTGTAGTTCATGGAATTTTTGGCTATATGGTTACTGGACTTGGCATGTTCAGAAAGGTTTTGGTATGTGGAATCTCACTCTTAGTCTAATAACATAATATTTCAAATAAGCGTGACTAATCTTAAACCCTCATAATGCTGCTGATTAATGTGGCAGGGAAACTGGACAGGCTGGGTGAGCAGAGCGGCAGCTGTTACGTGGCCCGGCTGCATTTTTTGTCGTCGTCGCCTAGTCTAAATTGGCACAGGTTCTTTTGCTTAATCCCCTTGAATTCCAAGCTACTCGGAGACACCCGAGGCCACATCCGCAGCCTTTTGGTTACTGGCCGGCATAGTCAGCTCTCTGTGGCCCGGGGAGAATGGGAAGTGTGTGGAGGGAGCCTCAGATGCTCTGCGCTGGCGTCTCTGAGATTGCAGAGCTCTTACATCATGCTGGATCCGCTCCCCTGTATCCCTCTGCTGTCTGAGATGGTGCGATGTGAGCTGCACCTTTTTAACCGGGGCCCTTCTTTCCTCCCCCAGCCGCAGCCCTATGAGCCTCCTGATGACTGGTCTGAGCACATCAGCTCTTCTGGGAAGAAATACTATTACAACTGCAAGACCGAGGTCTCCCAGTGGGAGAAGCCCAAAGAGTGGCTGGAGAGGTACTGATGAGCCTGCCTCATAAGCTGCATCCCCCCGCCCCCACCCCTGCCCCCCTTCGGGCTGCACAAATTGGAAAAGTCACCCATTTTGCTGCCTTTCGTCGTCTTGTCCTCAGAGAGCAGAGGCAAAAGGAAGCTTCCAAGATGGCCGTCGTCAACAGTTTCCCCAAGGACAGGGACTACCGGCGGGAGGCCATGCAGGCCACATCTGCCGGCGGTTTTGGCAGTGCGAGTGAGTACGGACGACTGAGTGAACTCCCGGTGACCTCTTCCAATATACGATGTTTGCTTCCCCTCTCTTTCAGCTTTGTGAATGACTTCATCTGTAGTTTGAATAGGTCAATATTGCAGACTGTTGGCTGGAAAGGGGGGGGGGGGTTAAAAAATAATTTAATTACTGTGCACTTTAACCTTTATATGGGTAATGTGTACTCTTTCGCCAAACAAAGGTAAAAATGTGCGGTAATTTATCATAACGGTGGAGATGCACACAGAACAAGTACATTTTTCTGCTGTTGCGACAGGAAACTGCCATGTGTTTCATTTTATACAGCAAATGCGCATGTGCATCCCTGGTTATGGAGTGTGAATGTGGGCTTAGGTGGGCTCAAACTTGTGTGCATCCTGGAGATGAGGGTGGACCTGCTGTGTTGGTCTCCAGTTCCTGTCCCACTCAGGGTCTGTTTCTTTTGTTTTATAATGTATAGTTGAATGTATATAACTACTTATTTTGCTGCTTGTTGCCTTTTAATGCAGTCCTCTTCTCTTGGTTTCTTTGACCAGGTTAAACACTAAATAGATCCCCCTTGAGAATTTAACAAGGGTTGCTAGTGTCTGAGTGAGCGTTTAACCTAAGGATTGCTGTTAGGTCCTTGATTTTGATGACTAGCTTCGGTTAAATAAAAGGAATTGGCAGGTTTACTAGTGGCATACAAGTAGAATGCTTCAGTTCAAAACAGAACTGCACCTTCTCTGATTACAAAATAAAACTATTATGTATTGGACAGTGACTTGTTTTGGTCATAGAGTTGCTCTTAACACTGCATGCCTGCAGGTCATGATCATGTGACAGGTGTCCTCTGTGATGGGGGTACAGCTGTTCTGTTGGCCCTGCATCTGTCTCAGCCAATCAGCAGAAGCCTGGCTCTCATATGTTTGGCTAGCTCAGTGGGCTTTTTTGGCAGCTCACACTCGGCTGTTTTGCTTTTATTTATGATGTATGACTTTAACAGACTTTTTGGGTGTTTCATTTTCAGCTACTTGGCATTTAGTTGATCCCTCCCCCCACACACACAAATCTGTCACTATGGGCAGGGTATTGTACAGTCTCTGTTATGATTCTAGTAGTAAGGAATACATTGCAAACTGAGAAATGCATTCTAATTTGTGTTTGACATCTGGATCACCTGCTTGGGTGACTTGAAATGCTGAGATCAATCTTTACTTGGGGAGTTATTGGGAGTGCTCCAGGTGGTCTCTGCAAAGGACCATCGGCCCGATAAATAAAGCAAGTCCTAAACTATATGGTTTCTCTAGGCCAGAGAAATTTTGGATGTTTCATATTGCCTAGGGGCAAACAAAATACCACAAAATGGTTTAATTCTGAGATGGTCAAGCATGGACCATTTATTTTTCCTTGAGTTAGAATAACCCAGCAGATGTTTACAGAAAATGCCATATTCATGTACAACTCTACTTTGAGCTAGGAGCTGCCTTGGAATCTAATTATCCAGGTTGGGTAGATTTATCTTAGAATTTTTATGGCTTTAAGTTGTCTGCAGAATAGGGATGTAACGGTATTGTAAATACCGTCGTACCGCAATAGCAAATTTTTTCGATACTACCGTGGTCACATGA
>JAODKL010000001.1:18723872-18746207 GCA_026780765.1 Petrocephalus schoutedeni
CTGTAAATGATTCAATAAATACCGTACCGTGCCATTCATACCGAGGTATTACCGTACCGTGAAGTTTTGATACCGTTGCATCCCTACTGCAGAATTATTTAAAATACTCTTTAGGTACCTCCAAATCCTCCAGTTATTTTCCCCAGGTTGATATTCATCCCCCCGTCCTACACAGAATCTACTGTGATAGAGAAGCCGTCGACCCACCCCTGCGGCACCCAGCCCTCCTCTGCTTCTGGCCTGAACCTGTCGGCTGCCCCCCAAGGTTCGTCAGCCCCCACTGTGCCCGTGTCCCCCGTCCCCCAGTCGCCAGCAGCGCCACCTCCACTCCTCCAGGACCCCAACCTTCTGCGCCAGCTGCTGCCAGCACTTCAGGCCACGCTGCAGCTGAACAACACCAGCGTGGACATGTCCAAGATCAGTGAAGGTAGGGCTTACCTCCTCTTGGCTCACTCGCCACGTGTCACTCGGTTGACTGACTGCTGTTGGGGGCGATGCAGATCTAGAGATGATCCCCTCAGTCTCCTCGCATAGCCTGGCTTTCCAAAGGGTAAGGCATGTCTGGGTTGTGGTGAATCGCTTGTCATAAGAACATAAAAAATATACAAACGAGAGGAGGCCATTCAGCCCATCAAACTCATTTGGGGAGAAGTTAACTAATAGCTCAGAGTTGTTAAAATCTTATCTAGCTCTGATTTAAATGATTTATCTTGCACTACAATAACAGGAAGACTATTCCATACTCCAACTACACGCTGTGTAAAGAAGTGCTTCCTCAAATCCAGTTTGAATTGTTCTCCCACTAATTTCCACAAGTTCTTGTATTTGAACTAATGCTGAAGTAACTATTTGGTTAAACAGCATCCAAGCCTGTTAGAATGTTATGGACCTGGATCATGTCCCCCCTCAGTCTCCTTTGCTCGAGGCTGAACAGATATAACATTCCTTTAAGACCAGGAATCATTCTTGTAACCCTACACTGCACCTTTTCTAAGGTTGCAATGTCCTTTTTAAGACATGGTGATCAAACCTGCACACAATATTCTAGGTGTGGTCTTACCAAGGAATTGTATAATCTTACCATTACCTCCCTTGTCTTAAACTCTTCACACCTGGAGATGTAACCCAACATCCTGTTGGCCTTTTTAATTGCTTCCCCACACTGGCAAGAGTGGGACATGGAAGCATCAACATACACACTGAGGTCTTTCTCATAATCAGCTACCTTTATTTCAGTTGCACCCATAAAATATCTGTACTTTATATTTCTGCTCCCTGCATGGATTACCTTACATTTGTCTACGTTAAATTTCATCTGCCAGTTATCCGCCCAGTCATTTATTAAATCAAGTTCCCGCTATAGCTGCTGAGCCGCTAGTTCAGTATCTGCTACACCATCCACCTTGGTGTAATCCGCAAATTTAACCAGTTTACTGTCTTGTCTAGTTGTCCAGAAGTTCCCTACTGAGCACTGGCTTCTCGTTGGGTGTCAGTCTCTGAAATGAAAAGGACATTGAGATTAGGAACCCTGTACCAAATTTTGTGCTCTGTTCAGTGCTGATGGACTGGCTTTTTTTTGAGAAGGTGCCGATCTTTCGCGCGTTGTAATTCCGTCAGATTTCAGGGTGGCCTTGTTTAATATCTCCTTCGGGCTACTTCTAATAGCTGGGTATGACTCACCATCAGTTGTTGGCAGCCCCTGTGCAGTTTGCAGGATGGACGGAGCGGGAGTCGGTGGGATTTAGTGTGAGTTGGGTTCCTAGCCTCCATCCCCTGGCTGCCTCCTGAATCTCCCTGCCATACCTCCGTCTGTTCTCACTGAGCTGTTTGACCTGCTCTCTGCTGCCTGTCCTCGGGCTCCAAGCCCTTGTTGCTCGTCTCAGCCAAACACATGACGCACAGCACTCATTGCACTTGTGTAAATGTGAGTTGTCCAGTAATCATCTGCAGTGCTGGTCCTGGTTTCTATCTTATACCGCAGAGAAGCAGCTTTGAGAGCAATATAGCACATCGTGGGTGAATGGAAGCAGTGTTTCTTTTCATCTTAGAGTATTTTTTGCTTGTCCATTTATTTGTTCTGTATGAATAGGTGTCAAGTAGTTCCCCCACCTTGCCACTGCTCTGTTCCTACACTAATGGGTAAACTCATGCCTGCCAGTCAGTGTAGAGAAACTATTTATGTGGCTCTAGGTGTGTCTGAAGATGTTTATGAAAGACTAAAAGTAGAGGTGTACACGTTCATTCAGTATCTTCGACTGGTTTTCCGCCTGTTTTGTCTGGAGCGGAGTTTGGACGGCACTTTGTGAATGATCAGTGTTGGACATTTAGTCTTTAAAAGGATATGTGTGCCTTGTGCACACCCTATAAAATCTCCCTCCAAGCCATCTGCAAAATCATGAAATAAAGAGTTACTTCAGGTTTGCTATTGCTGTTTTTCCAGATTTGTGCCAAGCAAGATCAAGGCTGACCAGTTTGATTTGTTTTGTTTTGTTTTTTTTTTTTTCCCCCAATCTGGAACCTGCTCTCGGGTGTTGGCTGTAAGGTGGTGACATGCTTTTGTTCCTTCAAAATGAGTCAGGTTTAACCTAGTTAAGGACAGTGCTAACTAGTCACGCAGAATCACATGCAGTTTTTTTACCAATAGCAATGAAAAAATGCACACCAGCTAGATGGGTTCAGCTATAATTAAGCAACCTAAACACCCTGCTCCTTAAAACTAGATTTAGTTTCACAAATCTGTGGGCCATCTATGTTTGGAAATCTGGAATATTATTGGCTGTACACCTAAAATGAGAGGTGCTGGGCTGTTGGACTGTTGACTTTGAAAACCGATAAATGACTGGATGTGTTCTCTGTGGTATGGAGCAGGGTTGAAATCTTCACGCTTTGTCAGATTGAGAGAAATCTCTATGGTGTGACCTGACAATGGAAAAGGGAGATTTTTACAGCACGGATTGAATATTCAAGATTCTTATTCAGTTTTGTGATTAATAATTTTAAGCTTGAGGTTACACTTGACATACTGTTTTTTCAGATGGTAAGGCTGTGTCCCAAAGACAGTGAAATCTGTTGTACTTGGCATGTTTGTTCCAGTCTGAAATTTAAATGAAAGAAAAAAATTGCATATGCTAATTCCTGTTCAGGGTTGGTCACCTGATACTGAGTGGGAGCAACTTTTCAAAGCTGCATTTCCCTCCTGAGAGTCCAGATTGCGTATCTGTTTGGGATGCTTTGGATGAGTTGGTTAATTGGGTTAATGACCTGTAACCTGTAAGTTATACTCACTGGGCCCTTCGCTGAACCACAGACAACGTACATGGGATTGAGATGTGAGCACACTAAAGGTCACTGGTTTTTGTGCGTTTGTTGTTGCTCATGTTGTTATGGAGCTCTAAAAAGTCAATCAAAGTAGTGTAGATGGATGAAGCCTCAAATCAGTAGGGTCCAGGTTCTTGTGCTTGGAAGTGTACTGTTATAAGTTTAACTTGTATTCAGCTGCATAAAGTATAACGGTTACCTGCAGTGTAAGCCTGAGCGTGGATTGTTTGTGGGAGGGCTGACGGCGATGGCTCTCACTTCCTGTCTTCTGACTACCAAAGAAATGTGGCAGCTGGATGGAACAGAGCCTCTCAGAAGGCTGCCCTTGCAGTGAAAGCTCTTCTCCGACTGGTTTCTGCATCCTCTATCTACTGGCCTACTTTTCCCCAGTTGGAAGGCCCGAGTTTCCCTGCAGAGCAGGGGCCAGGGGACTCAGAGCTGCGCACCAGTATTCCATTTCATGGTGATGACAGGTTGAGCAGGAACCCATCCATGCAATTTGCTGGACTGATGTTGCGGCGCTGACAGAACCTTGGACAGTGCAGAGCTCAGCAGCAATGGCGTTTGCGGGCCGGCCTCGCGAATCTGCAGGGTGAAGGACATGAAGCTGCTTTTATAAGGATGTCACTGTGAACCTGAAACAGGTGTGAGACCAGCTCACCTTACAAAGAGAGTGCTTCAGGGCCAATGCATATCAGTTCAGTTAGGGGGGTGTGTAAGTGTTAGTGCTCCTCTTTGCTGCTTGGGGTGGCCCAATGGTTCAGTCCATTTTCCCAACCAGCACCACAATGTAAATTTTTTTTGTTTTCTCCCCTCTCCACTTCCTCCATCCTCTTTTCCTTCTAGTCCTTACAGCTGCAGTCACACAAGCTTCACTGCAATCTATGCTTCATAAGATCCTCACAGCTGGACCGTCTGCCTTCAACATCACCCCTCTGCTTTCCCAAGCTGCACAGCTGTCTACACAAGGTACTGGATGCGCTTCGGACCCCGTTAAGTTCTTTGGTGCTGGACTGAAGAGTTTCTCTCCAAAATACCATGCTGTTACGACGTTGTAGGGTATCTGTCTGGTGGACCCTCGTGGGTGTTGTGCAGTGAGACTTTGATGCAGCAGGTTGGTGTGTTTTGCAGTTTTGTTTTTAATAAATACTCATTCTTTTCAGTACTCTTGGATGCATCCAAACAATGGGCTCCTCTTTGCACCTGCTCTACTCAACAAAGTTCATCCTAAATCAGGGGTGGGCAATCTTACCTGCAAAGGGCCGGTGTGTATGCAGGTTTTCAGGATAACCCTAAGGTCAGCTGTTCAAACCCCGGAGTGAGAATTCTTCAGCCAATCAGCCAATAATCAGTGAGCTAATTAGGGAGTTGCAGCGAAAACCTGCATAAACACCGGCCCTTTGCGGAGAAGATTGCCCAACCCTGCCCTAAATGTATCTCCTGGAGTAGATTCTGTGCTTCCCACAGTTTAAAGTCAAACCCAGTATTAATGAGCAGCTCCAGAAACTGTCTTTTACCTAGTTATGGTATTTAAAAATTAAATATCCATTCTTTGAGGATTCGACGAAATTGTACCTTACAGTGGTCTTGTAAACGAAAACTATAAATATTTCAATGTCTTGCGATTAGTTCTTATTTATCCACCATGAACACAATTAATTACACACCCCCCTTTTCCCTCTGTACCCTCAAAACAGCCCAGCAATCGAGTCAGTCTCCAATGTCACTAACATCCGACGCCTCGTCGCCGCGGTCATACGTCTCGCCGCGGATAAGCACGCCGCAGACAAACGCCATCCCCAAGCCTGTGCTCAGCACACCTCCCGTGTCGTCGCAGTCGAAGGTGAGGCTAACACTACAAAGACCAGTTGGCTAGCCTCATCCAACTTTGTGTATCAGGTTTGATAGAGTGCCCCCTTGTGGCCCTCCAGGTCAGCACACCAGCAGCAAAGTTGGGACCAATTTCACAGGTAGTGCCGGCACAGCAACAGCCTGTCAACGTGGAGAAACCAGGACACGAAGCTGCCTCTCCGCATACATTTCAGCGGCAGAGGTAAACTGCTACAGTAAAACACTGCCAAAATACGCATCTATACCAGCATTTCAGATGTGTGCCATATCCTCTGCAGATTGTGATTCAGTAGTAGTAGCCTTGGATTATATGGTGTTAATTATTTATTATCATAGTCATATTATTTAGGATGCTGTTATAACCACTTTCATGCCAGTGCTCCAAGATGTTTCTAGGTAGCATTTTCCTCCCTCGTGCCTTGTATCATAGTGCCATCTGCTGGCCAACTTTGGAAATACATGTGAGTCCCGTTTGTTAGTGTTGGTAGCTCTGTCTACTGGATCCTAGTTTGAAGCCCTCCCATTCCCCATCTAGTTGCCAGAGAAGTCCCTCCCCGGGCCTGGACCACATCGCTAGTGGCAGCAACAGCAGCAGTGTGAGCAGTGTAGCCCCCGATGTCACCGTCAAACCCGTGTGCTCACTAACACCCTCTCTGGTGGCACACTTCAATGAAAATCTCATCAAACACGTTCAAGGCTGGCCGGCTGATGTTGCAGAGAAACAGGTCTGATGCCACATCCGCTGTCAGTGTCTGTACCCTGCTGATGCTCCCTCCCCCCCCCCCCCCCCCCCCCCCCCCCCCCACCAAAGTGAACATTTCTTGTCTCTACAGGCATCCAGATTACGTGAAGAGGCCCACAACATGGGCAGCATCTACATGTCCGAAAACTGCACAGAGCTGAAAAACTTGCGGTCCTTAGTTCGCGTTTGTGAAATCCAAGCTACATTACGCGAGCAGAGGTGGGTCACATGATAATGAAACGTGTGCGGAGATGCTGATTATTTTCCATTTGGTGTGTTTTTAGTCTTTCTCTGATTTGGCAGAAAGGTTAAACGGGAAAGTAAATATTTATCAAATACCTAAAGTGTTGCCTCTTGAATACTGCTTGCATTTCAGAGTTACCTCTGAGTTTAATGGCCAGTGCAGCCATTTTTCCTGGATTCTTTATAGGAAAAGTAACATAAAATAGCTGTTGAAATGTTTCATATTGCCAGTGTTTACCATGAAAACTGAAATTTGTTTGCTTCGGCATTTTTATTTTTGGACATACTTGGCAGTAAAAACTTGTTTCTCACCCCTTCATCCACCCCCATAGGATATTATTTTTGAGACAGCAAATTAAGGAACTTGAAAAGTTGAAGAACCAGAATTCCTTTATGGTCTGAGGCCCCGGAGAAGCGGAAGACATTGCACACAGCATATTGGACCCACCCCCCACCCCTCTGACTGGTGTTCCGAGCCTCAGGACCTGGTGTCCTGAGCCCAGTCTTAACACTTTCGAGCTGCCATTGTGCCGGCTTTGGACCGTTGGGCTGGGCACTGGGACGGTGGGGTGGGGGGGGGGAGCTTGGGGCGCAGGGAAAGGGTGGCTTTAGCAGTGGGGGTGCTGATATGCTTTCTAAAGCCCTCCATTTAGTTTTTCTCTCCCCCCCCCTACCTTGGATGTATTCATGTTGTAAATATATTTTGTAGAGTGAAGCCATGGAAAGCCATGCGAATTCAGCTTTGACACCCGAACTAATCAGCGCTGTGGTGGCTAAATGCGTAGCCTTTCTACATGTTAACTTGTCTGCAGATGTTGCGCTTTCGTCAGTAGATCTGTGAACCATTGCCTCGAGTCTGCGTGGGCAGCTGCATGTGAGCTGTGCAGCAGTTATGGCGTCATTCTGAAACTGGCTCATCTTTTTAATAACTATTAAACAATCTATCTGTTGGCTGCCTCTGACAGGACTCTAACTGTGTTGTTTTTTTTCTTTTTTTAACTCTTCCCATCTCCTATTCAGATGACCATGACTGATAACCCCATCCCTGTTACCCATTTGGGAGACTTGATGCCTGTTAGCAATAGTTCAGATATGTGCCCAACCACCAAGCTAGAAGTTTCTTAGAAATAAAACCATTGCCTGATGGTTTGCAGTCATGGGGACCCCCCCCCCCCCCTCCCCCGCACACACACCACACACACAGAAACACATAGTATGTTTATAACTCAGGAGCAAGGACTATTCCCAGGGCTACCCCTGCTCTCACCAGTGCTGAACACTTTCACCACCAATCTCAGCCCTTTCTTGGAAGGGTGATGCTGGCCTACACACCCCCTCTCTTTAGACTTTTGTTTGAGGTTTTTTTTTTTCAGTTGACTCCTTTGGGTCAAGCAAAATTTCATTCCTTTGTACAGTTACAACAATAATGGAGTAAAATATTATTAAAATTTTGCATTGATTACTGCTACATGACAAATGTCATTATGTTAAATTGAGACACTTGGTCCCTTGCCCCCTCTGTCAGTGTACTGGGGTCACTTGTGAGACATCCAAGATGGAGATCCGTTACTTTAAATCAAGCTACACTCGATGGCATACTTGGAGCTTTGTGGGGACACAAATATTTGGCTTGTATTGTAATAAGGTGAACTAAAGCAAGCGTGGGTTTTTAAGCAGCCAGGGTTTCGCAATGCAGAGCCCATGCTGAATTTGATTCCCCATAAGTGTCGTAACTTTTTCTGTTCTATTTTTTTGTATGCAAATTGAAGGCGGGCTGAAAGTATCTGACCTGACATCGCCCTGTTTTGTATTTGTCTTCAGCTTTATCGTCCTGCTCAGAACTTCTTCCTCGAATAGGGCATTTGTAAGTGTGACTCAAGAAACTGACCACAGATCAGCATCAAACACACGAGTAGCCTACGTCTGGTCGGACTGTACACCGCTGTTCAGAAATTATTGGAGAAGCTCGGCTTTGTATATTGTTTCCTAAAGTATATTAAAAATAAAAAATTATGCTACCACTTTATTCTTTTCCTCTACTTGTCCTTTGCATTGTAACGAATTTCTATTTAGAGATGAAAATCAAAATAGTTTGTGAAATACCTGTCCAGCCCTGGTAAGTTCTTAGCAAAACTTACGATTAAATACCGTTTTATATGATGAAGGGAATCTCATGCGGTCCCACCTCATGACAAAGTACTGGTTACGCATAAATGTTTTGGTATTTATTAATCTAAACGGCAGGAATGGTTCCGGATGGTTATTTTGCGATCGTAATTAAACTCTCGTACTTCCGCATAGTCTCTGGTTACACGTTGGTTTTTATCCTCGGGGGTCGCGGCGTTTATTTTCAGACTACCTTTAGATTGTGGTAACATAATTTAGTCTAGTGTCACATTGCTGAGGTTAGCGGTTTAAATGTATCTGGGGAACCCTAGGCAAACTGTGGCCCTCTAGCGGTTGGATTAATAACCGCTGACCTAGATCAAGTGTGAAGATATCCTGAAGGTGCCGTTTCGGCGTGACTGTGAACTGGAGTTTAATGGTAAAGTTCGGCGGAAAACTGGAACACGCTGCTGACAGGCAATATATGACTATGGAGCCGGTGAACGTCGACTATTAAAGCAAAGTTATGGGAGCTGCATATTTCACTGCATTATACCATTAGTGTGTACAGTAAAAGTACAGTGTGATTGTCAAAATAAATGTATTTAAGCTTCCTATAAATGGTGAAAACCATGATCAACTGTGTGGAACCTAGGGCAATTTAATTATAATAAGGGGCGATTTAAAATCGTGAAAGGTGTATATCATTTAGAATTAGTCCTGTATAATTGAACCGAAAACCTATGGGGGCATCTTTTCAGGTCCAGTAAGCAATCAGCTTTGTTGCTGTAGTCCTACCGTAGACCTACTAATCTAAACCAGTGCGTACTAGCCCAAGCTAGTTATTCAGTAGAACTGATTGACTCCTTGAATTCTGATAAAAGTAACGCAACGTATATATTTGAAGGTTAGACTAAACGCCTCTGGACATTTAATTATGAATGGTTTCCTCTCCTTCAGCGTTCTCCCCCCCCCCCCCCCCCCCTCCCCCAAGGCGTGAGAAATGCACACCTAGCATTTCTTCTTAAATATGGCCTTATGATACGGGCTTTCACACAGTATTGAATCATTTTCAGCAATAGCCTTCGATAAAGCCGTATGCTATTTTAGTACATTTAAGTGGTGCGCTATTTTATAATAACACCCGAATCTCTGCTGTGAACTACCAAAGAAGATTTTAAGCACTTTTACATATAATCGTGTTAGTTTAATATCCTTTACAAGTATACAGACATTTTCTTGGCGTAGATGAGATTTGGAATCTATTGATGAGTATAATTAACATTGTATTCCAGTGAATTTCTTTTGTACTGTTGCACGATTTTCCATCGTAAATATGTCACGGTAGATTCTGTTTTATTGAAATTAAGAAAAAATCGAGGGTCTGTAAGTCGGTTGAGCCGTGGGCCGAGTCCGTAACGGGGCAAAACAAACGCGGTCAATGAGTAAGTGGCCCTCAAATATTTCCCACCCCTTCACAAACCTGATATTCCACTTCAAAGCTATACTGAAAGAAAAGACATAAAGAGGCTGTCTGCTTTCGACTGGGCTGAACCTTAATGGGGGAGGCCTGGTGTGACATAGGCCGAGGCTCCGGTCCGATTCTTCGGGTGTGGCTACAGGCGCCCTCCTCCGTCCAGGGGCGCCCGTCTCAGGTGATCTGCTCTTATTTACGCCTACCTAATTTGCCTTTCAGAATACAAGACGTTCCCAGCAGGAATCCTCCCTTCCCAGCCTTTGAAGTGGTCTTATGGCAGCAATTACACGCCATATAGAGACGACGGCATGTCCCGATACGAGTGGCCCTCTAACACCTTTATTAATGGCTGGTTGACTTGTGTGCGAAGATTCACTCTCCAGTGGTAAAAATGAACCATTTATTAACTTCGTAAGGATTAAATATGATTAAATGTTAAGAATTTATTTAAAACACGACACTGCACGTTTTACATCGGGAAGGAAATGTTCATTTAAATCTTGTTTATTTTAAAACATTTTAATCGGACAAAACACTCATCGATTTGACAAGAAATACATGCACACTTCCGTTTTGTACCACTAGGTGTCAATATTGAGTCATATGACAACTAGGCAGTCCAAAACGGCCCTTAAATGCAAGAGCCTTGAGTGGAAGACTTGGAGGAAATTTATCACAACTTATAAAATAAATGCTCTAACGTAGTCGACATATAAACGAATATATAAATATGTTCAAATGTTTATGAACTTGTCAAACAATACAGCCTAAACTGGTTCGATTTCAAAAGCACTAAGAACTGAATAATTGCCGGGTCGCTTTCAGGGACAAACATGTATGAATCAGCTTTAACCGGTTTCGTGATAGCTAGAATTTTAAAAACGCAGTTTTACAAAGGGGGCATGGGAGATAATTGTAGGAGGGAAGACATGCAATTTCAGACAAGAATCCCATGCTTGTACTATCAGGAACTGACAGCGATCTATACAGCCGCCTGTGCGTGCGCCGAGATCACTGCTGATAACGACCAGTCAAGTATTTGTTCGCCCTTACTCTGCAAGGAGTGAAGGAAACAGCGACAGTCCACACGCAGACAAGGTTCCTGAAAGGCGGGCGTTTGCCGGAGCCCGACTTAAAAAAAAAAAAAGTATGGTTTAGTTAAAGAAGTTGGGCGGATGATGCAAAGCAGATTCTTGGCTGGCGCCTGAGCGTCATTACATACAATTACAATAATTGCCGCCTATCCAGCGTTATTTCTGTACGCCTGCGTCCCCCGGAGCGGAATCGCTGTCTTCAACCCGACTGACATCACGGTGATGACCATCTATCTATGACGCGTAATTTAAGCAGTAATAATAGAGGCATGCAAAGACGAAGCAAGAACACTTAACAACAAGGGTGTGTTTATGAAACAACGTGAAAAAAACATCGATAGGCTTTATAAATTAGTTTTAATTGTCTCTGGGAGCCTGATTATACAAAAATATGGCTGTATTATATTTCTTGTTTATAATACGTGTAATAGGTTTATTATGCTTCAGTATAATAAACGGAATCATTCAAGACCAAGCAAGAAACGTATTCGCTTCACTGAGTGGAGTTTATTGACAGCACTTGGCGCTTATAATCAGTTACGTTGTCTTCACTCTTTCACACTTCTATAAAAAATAATATTATGATTATCTTTTATGTTTATCTATAAGCATTCTGGATATTTGAAATGTGTTAAGATACACATTTGTAAGTGAAAGCATGTATGATGAACAATTTGTAAACCTATTAAAACACTACCAAGCACAGTTTGAGTATGACACAGTGAATTTAATTTGCTTGGTTTCACGTTTTCATGGCATAACTAGACGGTTAGGACTAGATCATACCTACATTAAATAAAAGCCTCGTTCTGTTCTGTCTTCTTCCTGGGTCCTTTACAAGCTTCGAGACATTACTCTAACAAAGTAATCAACATATCACTGAGCAGATCGGGTTTTGATATCGATCAGACTGTCTTGCGTTTTGCATTGGATTGCTTCGGGGATAATTGAGTGACAGTCTCTGTCTGCATCGTCTCGGTGGCGCCATGCGGTGTTTTGGATTGCTAATTTCACTAACCGCCTGCCTGCTCCGCCTACAACATCCATTCGCGAAAACTCAGTTAAATCGTACGCAGACACAGAAAGGCACTTACCTTTGCCCCCGACTCTCCTATACTACAAAAGCTATTTTACACCCAGCGATAAAATGACAAAGTAAACGTGGCAATTTTACGAATTCTTAGGTCAGTAAATACGTGGAGTCAGTTCATAAGGAAACCGGCTCATCCCTTGCCTTAAACAGAATTGCCAAAAAGTAATGTGAAAATGCATGTTATGCATGTTATATAATGTTATGATACCACTATACATGTGATAAACTAGAATCAATTAGACTTATATAACTTTGTCCAGGAGTTTGTGGTTACAGATTGCAGGGTTGGCGAATTTAAACAGTAATGATGTGCATTGCATCTGCAAAAATAATTATTGTACCTGGCGTCATACAGTTCATGCCCCCATCCCCCGCTCCTTTTCTAATGCAAAATAGGCGGAATTATGGACTGTCTGACGGCATCAGTAACCAATCATGGGTTTAGTTGCCCCGGCGCTCTAAGAAATTATCCAATGGGGGTTTTGGGGGGCGGGGCCATAGTTAGGTTGCAAAGTGAGACCCAGCTATTTCTTTAGGAGTGCAGCCTTCGCTGCTGGTGGCTGTTTCAGCGGAGTCTGCAGCGTTGACGAGCTCGCCGGCTTTTCTCTGGATTATTATATCGCTAAATGCAAACTCATGCCATGGTAAATGTTACCCCTGGCGGCAGCTCCCAGTCTTTACTCGTCACTTACGCATGGAATGTATTTTTGTAGCATCCAGCAGCGTTGGCTTTCTCGATAGCGAAGATACTTGGATTATGTAAACCTAGATGTAGTTTTGCATGTAAAACCATTAGGCGATTTTAAAAAACCCAACTGGAGGTTTGTGCCTGCGTGAATTCCAGCGTTAGTATTCCTAGTATTAATGTTACGTTAATTACGAGGTGAACGCTACGGACCAAGCGACAAGAGCGGAATAGGAGGCATATTTGTGTTTTAAATGGATCGCCATTCCAGCTTCATTTCTATTTTGCTTCAGCTGGAACTTTGCGCCATGGCTGTTCTCCTCACTAAAGGTAAGCGTTTATCTGCACCTATAATTAACATGAGGAGGGATCTTCAAAAGGTTGCTGTCGAGAGTTATTCTTACTCGTCATTTCTGGTATGTTACAAATACACTGGCTCACCAAGCGTGGTTTTAGGTGATTTAAGTTTTACTTGAGGAAACTGCTTAATCTGTTTTCCCCCATTCAGACAACATTAACTTAAGTGCAATGAACTGTATCTGTTTCCACACTTTTTTTTTCTCGGTGTAGCAGTTGGGTTCTTCCTTTACGTTCAGAATCACTTTTCCCATGCCCTTTTGAATAGGGAGAGAAAATCGTGACAGGCAGAAGATGGGAGATATGTTAAAATTTGGCTCCAAGTTCATCTAAATTTTTCTCCTCTGAGTAAATTTATAGCTTCGCATCTTAAAAACAACCATGACAGTCGGATTTATTAACAGGGATAGATGTAGAGAAGCTCACTGGATAGAACCAGCCAGATGCGATTCGTTTAAGTCGCCTGTTTTTTTTTTTTTTATAATTATTTCGTTTCTAGTAAAAGTTTTCAATTTCGTGGTTTCATCCCACGTCTAGGGTCCAGACGGGACATGACACCCTAACCTTTCTAAGCACACAAATCCAAACTAAAACTATCCTTTCATCTACCGAAAGGCCCGTGTTTGGGTCCCAGCCTATGTGGAAACGCAACAGTCAGGTAATCCGCAGATCGGATGCAGGATTGACTTGGTTGGGAAGAAAATTGTCTGAAGATTTCGAAATGTAGGAGAACATGCGTGCATCTGTTATTCTGCGTTTTAAACGAAATTAAGCGTCGGAAACCACGGCTCCAGTCGCTGTGTGTATGCGTCTTTTAAATCCTGTAATTCATGAAAGCGTTTCGGACGCGACCCGTCACCATCCCCCCGAATCAGCCTCGGCTGCGAACTTTGGGTGCATTCCGAAAAAGGAGAGCCCTGCGCGGCTCCTTCGCCTCACTTTTTTACGAGTTTCCATTTGGGTTAAAAGAGATTGACTTTGGCAAACAAACTATTAATTATAAGCTACACGGTTTCTGTTTTATTGTACTGACTATATGGGCCTTTTTGCACGGAAAGCGCTAAAGAAATCGTTTTCCTTCTCTGCAAATTTTTTCACCTCATATGTATTATTCAATTATGAAGTTGTTATCTTGCCCCAGCTTTTTCGGGCCATGTAGCTGAATCTGGCGAGTCGACGTCCACTAGTGAATAATCGGAGACATTTGGATAATTTGATTTCCTATCCCATAAATCACGGTTTAAATTAAGGTTTCTGGGGGACCACTAGTTAACCGATATCTAGTATACATTATGCACTGCTTTTGGGTATTGCACACCGCCCGTTAAGTTTAACTACCTTTTCCCGAACAATTCTAGCCTAAATTAACCGCACGTGTATTTGAAATGACAAACCCGAATTACACAGGAGCTGCCGGCGCTTGGGGAATCATCAAATTAAAATTGCACTTTTAATATGAAAATTGACCATGAAGGATTTCTCAAGTTCTGGCTGGGAGAAGGAAAAATCATAGTAAAATCGATGCTCTTAATGAAAATGCAGGCACAGGGCAATCTCGCAGACTTTGACGTTTTATTATTTATTTGCAGGTGAAATCCGGTGTTACTGCGACGCGCCGCACTGCGTGGCCACTGGCTACATGTGCAAATCCGAAGTGAACGCTTGCTTCACCCGGGTCCTGGACCCCCTAAACACGAACTCGCCACTGACCCACGGCTGCGTGGATCCAAGCGCCGCCCCGGCCGAAACCTGCGCCTCCAGAACGGACGATATGACTGCTGGCTCCCCGGCACTGGACTGCTGTCATGAGGACATGTGCAATTACCGCGGCCTCCACGACCTGGCGCACGGCAGAGACGCTGCAGGTAGAAGATCGCCGCTTAATCTCTTAACCCGCTTTTTAAACTCTTAGGTAATCGCGGCTTTGTCCACTGTGTACTCGGGACGGCTTAATCATATTAACTTTTAAAGAAATTCCATTCCAGAGTTAAGTCGCCCTTTTTAATGTCCCCTTCTGCCCTCCTAGCGAACTTTGCGGGAAGTGTATGAATCTGTTATTCAGGACGCTCGGATTTATTAAATGATGCATTTTAGGCAGCGGGGGTAGTCCTCTGGGTACGAACTCTGTTTACATTAGTATTAGGATATATCAGAATACCGCAGCTTGACAGATTGGTTATTCATATATTTATGCCTATGTGCGGTGTAATGTTTATGAGTCTTATTGCATGCGTGCCGTGCAGTTCCCGTGGTGTAAGGCATTGTTCAAGTAATGCCGTACAAGATTATGGGCATGATAACACGTGTGTGGTAAAGTGAATATGGCTTTTTCTGCTATCGGTGGGTTTGATTTCGGTCTCATTCCGTTTTTTCCCCCCCCTTCTTTTAACCTTAAAGAATACGGAAGCAAGTACCAGTCAGACGGCAGCAGGAACTTAATTACCAGAGTGCAGGACTTGGCGTCGGCCAAGGAGGTGTGGTTCCGGGCAGCAGTGATCGCGGTGCCTATTGCCGGTGGCCTCATCTTGGTGCTGCTGATCATGCTGGCCCTGCGCATGCTGCGCAGCGAGAACAAGCGTCTGCGCGCACAGCGGCTGCAGATGCTCTCACGGCTGCACTACAGTTTCCACGGACACCATGCCAAGAAGGGACATGTAGCCAAGCTGGACCTGGAGTGTATGGTTCCGGTGACGGGCCACGAGAACTGCTGCTTGACCTGCGACAAGATGCGACAGCCGGAGGCGGCAAACGAAAGGATGCTGTCGCTGGTCCACTGGGGGATGTACAGCGGCCAGGGAAAGCTGGAGTTCGTATGATCCCAAGGGCAGACTGCCCTGGAACTGCTTCTGACTTTTTTTTCTTTTTTTGATAATTTTAAATGATAAAAAAAACAGCAGCCATTGTGGTTTGCTGTGGGGCACTTTACTTGAAATAAAGACTCGAATCAACAAGAAGCTGTAATTTAACTTGAGATGGTGGGAGGTTGTTTTTTAGACCCAGAATGAATCCTGGACTCTTACTGATTGTTGAAGGATTCCAAATGTTTATTTGCACATTTTGTATAAAAAAACAACAACAACAAATGAACAATGTAGGTTTTTGTTTTTAAGAAGCTGAATAGAAGAAAATTCACACTGAGACCAGGGTACAAAGACTCTGAGGAGGATAAAATTGAATTCAGTGTTACTGTAGGTGACACACTCCTGTGTGTCTCGATTGTGCTTAATGTAAAGATTCAAAATATATTTTTGTCGGATAAGACTGGTGTTTGTGGCCTTCTGTGAATATGCAGTGCGTGTGGAGAGGGTGGAGTTATGGTCCGCATTTGCTGGCAGGCTAGCATGGGACCGCCATCTATGAGTAGGTACTTTGTGTAAGGACCCGGTTACAGGGAGCATGTCAGATTGCATTTGCAGGTTGCTCATATTGTTGACATTTCCATTCTTTGCAATTTTTATATATCCTTTTGAGACCTAGGCATAAAAGGTTTTTCTTTAAGTGTTGGGATGGTAAAAGCATACCCCACAGTTGTGATATCATATTAAAACCTGAACTGTCCATCTAAGGGACAATAGCACTAAACACAGTGTCATGTATCATATGAGCGATCGGTCAGAGGTCCATAAAGAGGTGGGAGTTGGGACAATTCCAAGGGGCCCTAATGGGACCCTAAAATATTTTGAACATAATTGGATTTGTCTGGATTGCGGGCCCAAAGTCTCTAGCGGCACCCCTGGATATAAAGAGGGGGAAAAAAAGTCCTCTCCAGAGGACAAACATGAAATACTGGGTCAGAAGGCTCTTGGGCTTTCCCTTCACGCCTTAGCAGCTTAATTTAATTTTGTAATGTTTTCGCTGACAGTGGCATAGTGTTTCTGTGTTTGGTATTTAGGCACCTTGTTTCCTGATGCTAAGGGGTATTTTTCGCATTATAACCTGGGCCGTGTTGGAACTAACCCCCGACATAATTATCCCGCTGTAGTTAGGGTGCCAAAGCGCACCGGGCTGCTGGCTGACTCCCTGACTCTGTTACCGAGGTCACATTGCAGAGCCCCAGCTTACTCTTAACAGCTCTGGCCCATTGGTTCATGAGCCCTATTAAACTGCTGCTTTGGGCCCCAGAAAAGCTCTATGTAAATTAAATGCATAATACATTATCATTATGTGCTATTTATCCTGTGCTCCCCCTGCGGCTCTGAGCCATACCCCTGTTTTTGGGTTTTCCTGCTCCATTTACTTAGCAGATGCTTTTGTCCAATGCAACAATTATTTTTTTTTTAGAATGCAGAGACCCTGTAGTAATTCATCATTTAAGAGCCTCACTCAATGGTCCAACAGTTAGGATTTGATCTAGCAACCTTCTGATTACCGGTACAGCACTGTAACCCTGCTCAGCCACACACCACCCCTCTGCCGCGTGGGCGGGCCGAAGCTCCATGTTTACCTTGTATGCTCGTCCCCAAAATGCGTAAAAGGCTGAATGAATTGGCTCTTGTTGGTTAAATGGGAAAAAAATGGCTCGGTGCGGCTGGAGTTGAAGTCGCCCTGCCGGTAACCCGGACAGTCACCACCTAGACCCCTTCTGCCAGCTTTGTGTTGGTCAGAGGGTGTGCTGTTGCCCAGGCTATTTTTGCACATGACCTGGTCATCACTTTAGCCGCAGACTGCAGTCCAGGAATCTGACTGGCGACGCTGAGGGTGCTGGACTGGGCGAGCCCGCTATCCGTGCCCGTCTCAAACGCGGCTTCCTTCGAGACACATTCTCCTCTAAGGCAGTGATTATTTTGCTTTAATTAGCTCAGTTACGGGCTGTGTTGCAACACAGGTGAATAAATTAAGATTAATGATGACAGGTAAAATTCAGACTTTGCGAAAGCACTAGCGGGTAAGTAATTTACTGTACAAAACAAGGAGAAGCATAAGAATGCAGCACCTGAGTGTCTTCCACGCTTCCTCGAGAAATAATAAAGTTCACAATATAAATGTGTAATGTTCATTTCAGGCTCCGACAGGATTAAATTGCCTGCAAAGGCTCCTGTGTCAGTGGCTGTTCTGAGCTGTCAGTCAGTTGTTTTGAGTGGTAGTTGGCATTTTAGAGAAGTTTTAACTCGCAGTGGGAGCTTACATTGGGGGGAGGGGGGCATTTAATATCTCCCCCTCCCTCCCGACACCACCTCATCCGGCCCAGGACTATTATCCTCATAATGATAACAAACTCTAGAGTTGGAAACCGCTAATGTGCTCAGTGTTTTCTTAGCACAGGCTTGATTGGATCACCTGCTGGCATGCGACAGCAGTGTGTGTGTGTGTGTGTGTGTGTGTGAGAGAGCCGAGCAGACCTTCTGGGCTGTGGCGGCCGCCTCCCGCCACATCTGAGCACACTCCTTTGTTTTGTCATCACAATGGGGGGGGGGGCAGTCATGCGTCGGCCATTTTGACGGGCGCCGGGTGGTCAAACTGTTTGCATTGACATGTAAATGCAGGTCGCTCACTCGATGTCTGCAATTTGTTTTGGAGAGACACCAAGCTGTCCCCTTTTTTTAACAAGACTTGGTCTATTTTGGACTTGGAACGTAATTTATGGACAGGGAAGGCAAGTAGTGTTATCAGATGCGTGAGCTAGAACTCAGTAACACTGCTCCTTTGTCATTGTTACAATATTCCAGCATGAGGAACCTGCTGTCTGCTCAGTTAAATTATCATGGTTTTTGCCCATTTCTCTGTATCAGTGCCCTTCGGCAGTCCAGCAGATAAATTGACAGTATTGTGTTATGCATGACTTTGCCTCTTTTTTACATAGTCATTCAAATAAAAGTGGAAAAGTTCGGTATTGGGGAGGATCTGAAAACATGGACCCATCTATCTCCCAATTGTTTATCCTGGTTAGGGTCACCAGTGGTCCTGGATCCTCCTCTTTCTGAAGATTTGACAAACATGAATATGATTTTCATGAAAGAATGTCCTGACATGGACAAGAAAAATAACTATTGGATTTAATCAATACACATATATACTAAATTCTTGATGTGCGTGCTACATGCCAGTATCAAGAATGCATTTGTAGGAGTGGATGCTTTGTTATCCAAAGTGGGTGGGATTTTGGTAATATGTCAATCACTGGAAAGTTTAACAAAAGAACCAATGGGAAGCGGAGAAAACCCAGCTGGTAACCGGCGGTATGTGTTAACCCCACCCACCACTGGTCTGAAAGTCTCATTCTTGCCATTGGGTCATTACATAAATTCTAACTCATGTTTTGTTAAACCTTCTAAAGGGAAGATGCCATGGTCACGTGGGCAGTTATTCCAGAACAAAATACCAGCCAGTTTTATAAGACGCGGTGCTATGAAAAGTGACAGGTAGCAGATTTATGCTCACCTAAGCGGCCGACCTGGTCGCCAGTAAATCCTGTCATCTTCAGCTACTCTTTAAAGGCCGCATTTCTGACATTATTCAATTACTGAAAACCCCCTTTTCATCTAAGGAATACTCATTGGTTTATTTAGCATTTATCCTCAAAAAAAAAACATAATCAGATCTTAGTCGTAGCCAAATGCATGAATCATTTTAATACAGCCTTCAAATGTTGTGTAATGTTTTTCTTCTCCCTGATGGGTGTCAGTTAAAAAGAGACAGTGTACATATTTATAGTATAATTTCCTTTTGTGCAAAACATGGCGTAAGTGCAGGTGTCATTTGCATGCTGCATTCGAACATTTGTCCATGTGCACTGTTAACATTTATACATAAATCTCCCCAAAACAAAAATAATAAAGGCAGGAATGTTAATGGAGCTGATTCTGAGCCCTTCAGGTTAAATGTCATCGTCCATAAACAGGTTCTCCTTTCAAAAGAGTATATTTTAACATGTTGGAACAGAGTATCTCAGAAACACTGAACGAGGAGACCTGGAGAGGAAGAAAATTACTCCAGTGAGCAAGAAGGCAAAGACATGATGCTGCTGTGTTTACAATCGATTTTGGCGGTCCTGGTCCTGGGAGGCAGTAGTCTCCATTGAGCAAGGTACTGAACCTGAATAACTCCAATAAAATGTGTGAACAATTAGAAGTTTCTGTGTAAAAGTGCCAGTTGAGTGACTGAAACTTAGCAGGCAAAATTATATCAGTAATGTGGAGGGATTAAGCCAAAGGGTGCCAAGTATGGGAGGGCGTGCCATGAGGAACACCTATAATGAACCAGCAAAAGGGAAGCAAAAAGGAAAGAGAGTGGCTATCAGAGCAATAAAAGAAGTTGTTAAGACTGCATGCATGCTAAAAATTAATAATGGATTTTGTTAAGCAGTCTGGGATTCTGCAAGGATGAAACAACATGGCATGCCTTGAATTGCAGAGTATGGCCCAAGGACTCCCGTGAAGGCCCGAGGTATCCACGTTGTGGATTAGCCAGATTGAAAGGAGAGATCTCTTTGTTGGCCAGACAGCATTCCTGCATATGCAGCATCAGAGTATTGATATACTTCGCCGTTTATATAGCTCAGCTGCAGACTGACCGTTCACGCCTCGGGTGAACAGGCCGACTCTTCTCTGAGCTCTCGTCCTTGTATCAGGTTGGGCTGATTAGATCAAGGCCGGTTAGGCAATTTAATCACATTGGGGTGACAATGCAACATCAAGGACAGCTATTCTTTAAGGTGAGTCAGAGATTGGACTGCATTCAAGGTGGGCAATATAAGTATGGAAACAAGCAAGTTGTACATTTTGTAGGAATTCTAGAGTCGGGAGTGTTTTGATGCGGCTGAAGAGCGCGGTAAACCCTGCTGACAAAGCCGATTGATATCGGATTGTTTTCAGCAGTTTAAGCTTCAGCGGAGCACGTGCAGAATTCTGTTGAAGGGCATGGACATGCTGAATGTGCCTTTCGAGCTCGACAAACCAGAGTACTTTTGTGCTTTGTAATTACGGTCCTCTGCCGCGTTAAGGTGTGTGATGGCGACAAATCAATCCCTTAAAAATAACAGAAGAGAAATAGAAACACATGGAAAGAACATGTGATGGCAGCCCTTTTATAACATTTTGAAGTATCTTTAATGTTTTGCCAACAAAACATCATGAGGGCAACAAGTAGGCAACCTCTGACATGGGCTATGGCTTCTTCTCTGTTGGATGAGTGTGTTCCTCAGCCCGACTGCTTCTGTCCAGGAGATAACCTGCTTCCTCTACTCAGAGAGTGCAGCATTTGATATCCAACAGGGCGTTTAGGGTGGTGGTTATGGGATAGGGGTTCAATGAGGCTGTGTGGGGAGGGTGACTGTTGGAAAAGCTAACTGAAAAACCCAACAGACTTCTCTTGGCTCGGGCTGAGCGTGATACTTAAGTGGAATTTCTTTTTGTCCAAGATGACGCTACTCTCCAGGGCAGGACCACGAATGTGGAGTAGTTTTCTCCCCACCGATGTGATGTAGCTGTTAGGAGCGAAGTTCACTTCCAAACGAAAACATGTTCTGAACCCCAGATCGGCCCGGGGGTCGCGGGGGTCGGGCAGGAAAAATAAATACGCAGCCAGTCTCATGTAAGCTGCCTTTGGTTCCTCAGAGCTCCCACTGAAAAAGACGGCGCACCCCCCTCCCCACACTAGAAACACAATACTCCTTTAATTAGAGCTGGAGGGCCAGAGAGGATTTACAGTAATCTAAGATTACCACTGTACTCCCCTTGTTTTCCAAGCCAGAAAATGGCAGAGAGTTTGAGAAATAGGCTCTTCTTCTCCCCTCCCAACCCTTTTACCGAGACCAGCCCTGCCATTTATCATCAGGGGGCGGGGGGGAACTGTTTACTGCTCTGGGTCAAAGTTCCATTCCTTGTTTATAGGCCTGCACAGAAAAGGGCTGCCTGTTAAACTTTACCCACTGCGCTGGTCATGCTCAAACCCGTCCCTGTCGGCCCACTGCCCTCTGCGGCGTCCCAAAATCCCGCATTGAATCCGATGGTCCACGTTAATGTTCACAAAGAGGGACCCCACTTCAGCATTGAAAGTTTCCAAGTAATTAATTTGTGTATGCTTGCTTGCGTGTGTGGAAAGAGGATAGGTGGTGAAGTGCATACTGGGAATTCAGGTGTCTTGCCAACGGAGCTCTCTCTCGCCATGTGAGAAATGAACTGACCTGAGAACATGGCAGTGGTGGTCAGGGATGGGGGATTCCAGTGTCTGCTTGACTCGTAGGTCATGCTCCAATCATCTTTGAAAAGTGTTTATGTGGGATTTTTAAATTTATTGCGGAATTCTGATAACTCTTAACTGCTTCCGCCTCCAATTTTAAAGCCCTTCAGAGACTTTTCTGCTCTGCTGTACAGCTTAACACTTCCCCACCCGCTCGACCTCGCACTATAGCCATTGTGTAGCCCCCCCCCC
>JAODKL010000001.1:18747356-18764258 GCA_026780765.1 Petrocephalus schoutedeni
TAGTCTTCTTGTATCCCACTATAGCCCAGTTGTATCCTGATCATAGTCTTCTTGTATCCCACTATAGCCCAGTTGTATCCTGATCATAGTCTTCTTGTATCCCACTATAGCCCAGTTGTACCCTAATCATAGTCTTCTTGTATCCCACTATAGCCTACTTGTATCCTGCTCACTGTCCTCTTGTAGTCCATTTGCATTTAGCTGACTTTTAGCCTCTGTTCGCAACCTGCTAGTAACTCATCATCTATGGTGGGAGATGCTGCACTCTGTTATTATCCTTTGATATCCCCAGCAGCCCAGTAAAACCAACAAAGATAACTAAAATGTATTAATTTATAACAGTGATACATGTCCAGTGACACCTCATTCTCTTCTACAGACAAGCACATAGTTATTCTTGCTAAATATACAAATGCAGTAGCAAGTGGGACTGAATCAGACATAGTTTACTCATCGGAGGTGAGACAATGTTACTTCTAGTAAACAACATACTAGTGAACATCTAGTAAACTGCGCAGTCTGGAACCGATTTGACATTGACCGGGACTGTTCTTCCTCGCCGAGTGATTGACATTCAGGTTTATGCTGTTATTAATGTGACCGTAAACACCCGGAGTGGGATTACTTACAGATTGGCTGTAGCCCTGCTGGCATGCAAGGATATGTGTTTTTGTGCCTTTTAAGAGCTTCTGGTTTTAATATCTTTCCTTAAGAGTCAGGGCCTTTCGCTCCTGTAAAGATCCCTTGTTAAACGTGCGGAGGGGGTGCGCTGGCGTTTCCCCTGCCATCCCAAAAATGGGTCCGGGGCCATCACTGAGTAGGGGGCTTAGTAGCTTTTTCCGAGGCCGATCGCCCTGATACAAGCTGTGTGCACTTTGTGGCGATGTTGGCCGGCTCCACTTCAATAAATATTGCAATTGCAATTCTAAGTATTATGAAATATTATTTAGATAAAGGGCATCCAGATCCCTGGGCCTGTTTTGCTTGGTTCGGTATCCTCTGTATGTGCAGGAAGTCACCGCTGCATTCATGTGGGGATCCCCCACACCCCCCATAGCCTGATCAGAATCTCTGCCTCTGTATTCAGCTAAGTCTCCTGTGTGTGTGTGTGTGTGTATGTGCATGGTGGGGGGGTCAGTCACTTCAGGCCGAGTGTGACAGCATTTTTCCCTGTTGCCAGAAACCCCATGGTTTCCTTGAAATAGGACACGTCTTCAGAGCATGTGAGAGAGAGTATGTGTGTGTGGGTGCGTCACTTGGTCCTCAGTAGGGTGCCCTGGAGTTTTTCACCAGGCTTGCGGTGTCAGTTGTGATGTCATGTATTATTAAAAAGACACGCAAAATCCATTTAAAGACTTCTCTCCCCCCCCACCCCCCCACCAAAAAAAATCATTGCGATTCTCCCATGCTTTGGGGGGGGGGGGGGGCTGTAGTGAAATGCCAAGTGCCGCTGGTTAGAATACAGCTGGTTCTTTTCCCCCCGCCTCAGCCAACAGCATGGTGCAGAGGATGCGCCTGCTAGTGGACGGGTGATCCATCTGATCTGGTAGAACCTCTGGTGGATGAGCAGTAGATTCTGGCAGTGGCTGGAGGTGATGACGGCCAAGCGGGTGCCGACAGAGAGTGAGTCACGGGCCGAGGCCCTTTGCGGCATTACGGGGACCTGCATGGGGCTCCCATGTCTGACACTAGAGATGGGGAGCTGACCAATCTCGTCTGAGAAACAGCAGGATAAATGAGCTATGTTCAGCTGGACGAACCCTGAAATGTGAGACACAGAGAGGCGCAGACTCCAGAAAGGAATCGTCGCACCTCCTTGATGGTAGCGTAGCTCAGTTAATTAGAGATCTTTGCCTATAATCAGAGGGGGGTGGGTTCAAATTCTATGTCCAGCAAAGTAATCACGTGATCTTTGGACCCCTGAGCAAGGATCCTAACCCAACTTCTCCAAGGTTGCTGGCTGGCCCTGGTTGCTAACCACAATGCTTTTCCCACATGAATGTTCACTGTACAAGATGGGGAGATGAAATGCTTTGTGGATCTGTGAGGATGAGAAGACCCACAACCCCACACCAGGACCGGAATCAGTGGGCCTTCCTGTTTCCTTTGCAGGGATAGATTGCTCTTCTGACACATTTTCTCCCTAGCTTTAGTCCTGGGAAAGGGATTGAAGAACAAACCTAGCAATGGAAAGTTTTCAGTCAGCGGTAGCCTTGAACACCTCAGAGATGCAAAGCGGCAATTAAACTGAGCTGGAGCATGGAGCAGAGACCCGTACGTCTGGAATGGCAAATGGATCGGAACCAGATGGCACCTAAACACCATGCCAGCTGATTCATAGCCACATTGGACACTTTGCAGGGCCTTAAGGAGGATCTGATGCCCCGAAAGCTTGCTTCCTGAAGAGCTATAGCTCATAAATTGGCTGAAATGGGTCAGACCACACAGGGCGGGCACATCAGTGGTCCGCATTCTCATCCTTAATGGTGCAATCGGTCGCTGCGGGGTGATGTGGCGGTGAAGCTTTGGTCAACTCACACCCTCCGTTCACCGTTCCGGCGGATTTTGAGTACATGCAAGGGCACAAATATTTAAGCACAGGACCCATTTCCAGTGACAGGTTGAGGGGCCGCCCTGCTGGTAATTACTTCTTAAATATACAATGTATCTGGAAGTGGGGGCTTGTTGGTCCCTGCTCTAGTGGGCTAATGGAAACAGAGGGGGTTCCGTGTTTTGGTAACAGGCGATCGGGGGCTGCGTCGTCCTCTCAGGTGGCAAAATTACATCCGGGTCTCTCGGGGGTGTGGAAAATGCACCAACTCTTCGCACGCACGAGAAAATCGCATGCAGTAGCTGTGGCTGTAACTGAGTAAAATGATTATTTTCATTTGGGAAAGGCCGCGCTGGTGGTAAAGCTTCGACTCCAGCCTCCTGCAACAAATAAGCCTGGAATTTCTTAAATTGGAGATCAGGAGAGAGGGGGGAAAAACACTTAATTACAAAGCTAACCACAACCCCTGCCAATAGAAACCTTGCGTCATCTTTTTTTTTGTGCTGTGAGGGTGGATACCAGCTCCAGCCATGTAATTACGTGGAAAAAAAACTATTTTTTGCCCCATTTTCCCCCCTGCTTAGCCGTCTGGAGTGAATCAGTATCAGTTTTGACTCGCTCTTTGTCACCATGGATTCCAGTTCCGTTGGCATCACAGGGCCGTGCCTATTTTGGAAGGAGGTGGTAGCCCATATTGGTGTTTCTGTCCGACCTGGCTGTGCCCTGTATTCCTGAGGACAGCAAATCAACAGAAGCAAGTCACTGGGAAACATAAAACACGGCTGCAAGATCCCCAAGGTGTGGCACTATGGTCCCTGGCTTCCCAGGTCACCCCTGGCACATGAGACAGCAGTGGGCATGAAGCGGCCAGTTCCCTAGGCATGTAGAAATGTGAGAATGAGAGGCCGATCTCCACCCACACCCACAGGATCAATAGCCATAAGATAATTAAAAAATGCAGGGGATTTCTGCAGTGAAGGGGAGAAGAGCTTTTCTGATGGGGCCTTGTCTTGTTATGGGAGGGATGGTATATCCTTGATGGGTTGGGTCTTTGCCTGGTTCAGCCCAAAGGGAACCAGTAAGAATTGGGCTCAACATGTGAGTGACAGCTAATAGTAATCCCACCCACCGTGGATCCTGAGGCCACGTCTGTCATAAATCTTAGCAAACGGCGTGCATTCCCTGTGAACCTGTGTTTTGTAAAAGTCAAAAGCTTCGCTGTAAGTACAGCTACATTCTCTGCATCGAAGAAGTTCACTTTTATTGCATTTTCTGATAGAAATGAAGGCGTCATTCTCTTCTGGCAAACGTCAAAGCTTCAGAAAATCCTTTACACGTGACAGAGCACGGGCCCTTAAAGCGGCTGCACATGGCCACCAGACCGATAATTGTCCAGAAGTCAAATATTTGAGAGCCAACGATCATGGAGCTGTGTCGTACCCTGGCTTTCAGAGCTCCCTTCCCAGCCCACCTCATTCACACCTGGACGTTCTGCCCGTTTAATCAGGCCATATCCCCCTCGCCCAGGACCTGTAATCTGAACCCGCGCTTTGGGCAGAGTGTTTACAGAGGCAGTCTGCATTAAGGACACCCTGCTGCTATCTGGTGGTCCTGGGCCGCTAAGGTGGTCCCAGGCAGAGGCTGCATGCGCTCATGAGCATGAGCAGGGGGCTGGATCATGCCTCCGCGGCGGCCCTCCGCTCCGGGTCAGAGACATCATCACTTACATTAAGGACAATTATGGGATTTAGCCATGGGCCAGCAGCTGGAGTCTTTTTTCATTTTTCTTGTTTCTTCATTGCACTGCCTAACCCCCCCCCCACCGCAAGCATCCACCTCTAACTGGGCCCTCTGTGTTGGTCAGCAAAGCCAAATCTCCTGCGTGATTTGTTGGACTGCGTATTCTCTCTCCATTCATTGCTCACAATGACATTTTTAGCATGCTGTAAACAAAGTTTCATTAATTAAAGTAGTGAAGTTGAATGAACTTCAATTAAACTGGTAGACGTTAATCCAGTGACACTTTGCTCGAGGGGACACAAATACTCTCAGTTGAAGTACAGATCATGAACAAATATAGTCACTGCTTAAGATGAAGGGTGTGTTATGATACATTAATGATGAGCAATTGTGACACCAGTATTTCACTTGTGTTATTCATCAACTGTTCTTTCAGTAGCTCCTTCAGTAGGTCACTAACATTTACAGAATTAGCAGATACAGTAACAAATATAGCAAAGTCTTGGGATAAAACATGCGCTATGATTTATTAATGATGAACGAACATGAGATCAGCATGGAACTACAACTTAGTTTATGGTTAATTAATACATAAGTAATAACATAATAATACAATATATCCCCCTTCAGTAAAGTGTTACTGCTAATCCTTCTATATATTTAAGCTGGACCAATCATAAGCCATGTACTATATTATATCTATATTTATAGTATAGTTTTGAATGTACTGTATATAAATTATTATACAGTATTATGTATATATGTGTGTACATATATGTACGTATGTATGTTCTTCAGAGATCTGCTTCCTTAAAGCGCCAGCAGCTCCTTTGAATGAAAGTTTCAGCCTGACGTTATCCTGGCCATGGCACTGTGGTCACATGTGGTCCAGAGCTCCTGCAGCCAGGCTGTCGGATGATGCCCATTGCCTAGCACTGAGGATACCTTTACAATGGCTAGGCTCTCACTAAAAGATTGATGGTGACAGTCCTGGTCTGGAATTGCGGGTGGACGCATATCTCCTGCAGTGAATCGTGGCCAAAACCTAAAGATAAATACTACTGTAAATCTTCCCCCCCAGAAACGGAACTGGGTTAAGCTGTAAGTGAAGTATCCTCAGAGGGATCGGGGTGGCTGGACTGCTATTCGGGGACTTTTTGAAGTATCACAATATAATACCAGACTGCGGATGAGTTAGGGCGACAATAAGCCGTTTGTTTTGTTCAGATGGTGTTTTGTTTAACCCACGAACGGATGAGGCTCAGTGATCCATTCCAGACACTGCAACAGAACCTGACATGTCTGAAATTAGTCCTGGCCAGTGCCACGAACAAACTGTGGAGGGGTGGGGGAGGAGCCGGGGGGAGCACCGTGCAGTGGTCTACACAATCCATATGTATGATGGGGGAGGGGGGGGGGTTCATTACCAGGAGCACTTGGCTGCATGCCAGAATGGATAACCCAAGACATCACTTTATCTCTGCACTTGAGGCTCACGGCGTAAAAAAGGGTTAGGTCCGAGTGCGGGAGCACAAGCAGGCCATTCCAAACCAGGTCACATCCAGCTGTTTGTTTTCTTTAATTAAACTTTTCTCTCCTACTGGAGAGCGTAGTCTGCCCTAGAATTACATACACCACCCCCAATGGGGCATCCATCCAGGGGAAGAGAGGTAGGTGACCACAGCTTTATTTTGTCCCCAGTACTCTGGTTTCCTCTTTCATTCCAAATCCAGATTCCAAAAAAAGAATCTTTGTGGCGATATCTTCTCCCTAGTGCCTGAACATGTCACAATGATAATGTCATTTTTGTACCCCGACTTCAGTCCCCATGTCACAACAACGTCCCCATGGGAGACGAGTTATTGAGCAGTTATTGAGGCAGGCAGTTGGTGTAGAGGTTAGTGATGCAACTGTGTAATCCAAAGATTGCCGGTTTTGAGTCCTCGACCTGCAAGTACCGCTGCGGTACCCTGAGCAAGGTACAGTACCCTAGCACTGCTCCCTGGGTGCTCATGTAGCTGTGTCAGGATGTCACATGGGTTAGAAGCAGAGGACACATTTTGTTGTTGCGTGCCGTGGTGAGTCATCAATGACGATTACTTCACCTGTACTCATATGATGGTGTTTGTCCATAGACTTATCGTAGGGCCAAAGGCTGTTTTTGTGGTGTCTCTTCATAAGTGGCTAGTGCAATTGTAGTTTTTATGGGTCTTTGACTGTAAGTTTGCATGAATCATTTCCTTTGGCTGGTCTTTTATGGTCAAAGTTTTTAAAAACCCTTGGTTTCGCGAGTCTTGGGTGGACAGGGAATCAGTGGGATGTTGACCAAATATTTACCTTTCACCCTTTTCAGAATGTCCAATTAGCGTCTCCAAACAAGAAACTTGTGAGAGACAGCATTTCACAGACAAAAACTCTTTATTACACTTGGGGGGTGGTTGGGTGGAGGGTGTAATTTAAACACCAGCATGCAATTTGCTTCCCAAGCAATAACCTGAAGAATTATTTCAACATTGTTTACTTCTGACATTGAGGATATGGGGATGGAATTTAACAGAATCACCATTGCAGCTGGAGATCTCACAGTCAGCATCTGACTGGATCAGAGACAACCCCAAGTTGTTTTGGGGGTGATTAGGCCCTGTCCTGCACCCATCTATAGCAGATGTCCATTCCATGATGTGATGTTCATGATATCATTAAATGTCATCAAAGATACAAATATAACAAAGAACACTGAGATGCATGCTATGTTATCAGCTCACCCCTCACAGAACAACAGAACAATCAGTGTTTAAATACATTATGCTCATATTGTTCTAATCCACCCCCTACACTCAGCTACATGCAGTGTTTGATTATTAAACAATATGAATGAATGTTGCTCATATGGCAAAGATCCATGACAGACTATACTGGTGACCCTTGTTGAATTTTTGCAGGATTAAAAGTGCACCTTGAAAATGCTGTTGGATATTAGCCTTGCAGTTTCTTTGATCTGGAAGAGGTCACAGTGAGCGTTCCTTGTGAGTTACTGTACACTGTTTCTTGGTTATTTTTAAGGGGAGTTTGTTATCATTTCATACATTCTCATCATGGGTGGAGTTTGGGAAGGCGGGGGGGGGGGGGGGGGCCCTCCTAGTCTATGCCAGTCAGGGGATGACATCTCCTGCATTAGGTAAATTGTGTTTTATGTATTTTATCTGGCTAGCTAACAGAAGGTATTATACATGGCTTTTTGAAAGCAGTTGTTTACTGTCCAGGCTCAGTCAATCAGTGGTGGTGTCAGGTTATAATTGTGTTCTGTTCTGGCACTTTGTACCTTTACATAAGGGGTTTGCTGCTACTCTATACGTCTGGGGTGCCCAACCTGTTCACAGTGAGAACGACTTTAACAAAAAAATACTCAAATAACTCAATTGTGCTGGTATACTTTGCCGCAGACAGGAGAAGAGGTCTTCCCTTGGTTTATTTTGCTGATCAAACCAGTTTGGCACCAATGAAATAAAATATTAACCATTTTCTCATGATTGAGATACAGGTAGACATGATAATAGGTTATGAGGGTTATGCGTGAACACATGGAGTAAGCAACATGCATTTTGTTTTATATTGAAATGCTTGCGTTACTGACAGACTATGGTTATTTGGCAGCACACTTCATTATTGATTTGTTTTTCATAAACACTTCATACTCTTCACTATCTCACCTTTAGGTGAGCAATCAAATTTGTCTACATTTCTCTAACCATTTAGTATGCGGGTGTGCAAAGCAATATGGGTCACCATATTAAAAGGAATGATTAATAGTGAATGTTTGCTCATTTTTAACTGTCAGCCAAAGACCGATTGGTGCAGTATCAGCTGACACAGATAGCTGGCCGATAAAATTGGTCCATCTGTCAAAGTCAAAGTCATTCGCATCCCTACCACCAGTCCTAATGCTAATCAGAAATTCAATAATGGAAAGTGGAGCTTTTAGCGAGGAGAGCATGGATGTCAAACCAAAGTAAGATCTGAAGAACATTGAAAGTTCCCAGGCCTGACACACAAGTTTAGACATCGCCCTAAGTATTCTGGACAAATGTACATGCGCTTTCACAACATCAACAGTGATAACTTTGCTGTTCTCATAAAGGGTGCCCAAATTTGAGATGTAGCAAGTACAGAACCAAAGGAGACAGTCATCCCACGACTAAGTGTCTCTGTCATAAGACAGCAGACATTTGTGACGATGGCTTC
The DNA here is from genome assembly GCA_026780765.1 of Petrocephalus schoutedeni. Classification (NCBI taxonomy): domain Eukaryota; kingdom Metazoa; phylum Chordata; class Actinopteri; order Osteoglossiformes; family Mormyridae; genus Petrocephalus; species Petrocephalus schoutedeni. The sequence continues at coordinate 18,755,890 of JAODKL010000001.1, forward strand.
CCACAGAGCATGACTGGTAATAACATCATCGGGGTGCATTTTGACAGGAGAATGACATGCAACGGGAAGGAGCAGTCAGGCTAACCTAAGTCAGCATCTGAGAAATGCAAACGCTTAAATAGAAAGAGGCATGCAGTTACCCAGAATGCACTTAAAGGCTGCCATTCTATATAAAGTCAAGTAGATGCTTGCCACACCATTGTTTTTACTAGCCGACTGGCTGCATTTTGCACTTCCTCTGGTTGACAAAGTTTCAATATAAATGCCAGCTTCTTATGGTTCTTGGATTTAAAAGCTTGTAGCAGAATCCATGGACGTCAGTGCGGTTGATTAGGCCAGTGTTTCCCAATCCACTCCTTGGGGACCCACAGTTGGTCCATGTTTTTGCTCCCTCTGAACTCCCTGCCAGACAGTCCACATTTTTGCTTCTTTCCAGTTCCTGTGGACTGTCTGTGGGTCCCCAAGGAATAAATCCCAGGCTATACCACTCTCACAAACAGGTCCCTCTGCTAGGGGTATCTGATCACAACCTGGATTCACAATACCAAGAAAGTATCAAATTCGCCTGAGCCTCCCAGTAGCCCATGATGAGTTGAGGGACCTACAGCAGGGTCAAGAATCAAAGTCCCAAATAACAGGAGAGACAGCTGAGTTCATACACAAATCTGAGCTGACATCAGGCACAGAAATCTCAAGCGATCTAATACTTTTCAATCTGCTTTATAACCAAAAGGAAATGTGAAGATACTCCTGCGAAGATCTGAAGTTCAGCTGGCTTTAATACAGTCTTGTATGAAGCCCAGTGGCCTGTGGTTCTCGCAGTGCCTTCATGACATATTTTGCCCGTTTCCGCAGCCTGAGACATAAAGAGGACCCCACAGTACCTGGCCTATGGCTCTGAACTCCCACTGAACCCGTGCTGCTCCATCAGATGTGAGCGAATAGAGATATTTACAAAGCGGGGCCTCACCCTGATCTCCACTAACAAATGGACTGCCCTCGCAGCCAAGGAGCTAATCACTCCCAGCCATATTTGGAGTGGAGAACTGGATGGGAGTATCAGCAGGGACATAGATGCACATAAACGTACACGCGAACATGCATCCAGATGCACACACCATGCAGACACATGCACGCTGAGAGATGGGACAGGGATAACTCCAGGGCCGCTCTGGAGATAATGGTCTCATCGCCCCAGAGAGCGCTGTCCTGCTCATACTTACCACAGCGAGGACCAATCCCAGATCCGACCTCCTCTCCTTAATATGGGGATCAGTGGGTCACATTACATGATCTTGTCATAGCCACTGTTCGGGGAGGGTTTAGTGGTCCAGTGTGTCAAGGTCCAGTGTGGCTCCATGAACAGGCCGGAGGAATACTGCAGTGTCTTACCATTGGGCACAGCCATTGGATGTTTGTCTTGGCACCCGCTTCACTCTGCCTGACTCCATTCTCAGGCTGCTGTATGGGAGCTTTTTCACTGCAAGAAGTTTGGTACTTTTGGTACTTTCGCTTTTCCACTGACTTCCGGTCGAGTACCAGTACCAAAAATTCAAATACTGAAAGTGCAACGCTTTCGGTTTTCAGTTTTCGGTATGCAAATAGCCCGATTCTGAAACACAATACGATCGCTGTCTTGACAAAACTGAGAAAACAGCAATTAACGACGTAAAAGAAAAACTGAGATCTGGTCAGAAGAACAGATACAACTAAATCTAGATGGCATAACAAGAAATTTAAGAGGGATTTCATATAATATATACTACTGCAGCACGGTACTGGAGAGTCTCCAGATATAGCGATGTGATTTTGTTGTAATAATTATAGGGGCACTTATAAGTTAGTTAACATAAAATAAAGAAATTAGTCAAGATAAATTTAATAAATTTCTCACAAGCCTGTCTAGGAGGGATTTAAATAGCAAGGGTGAGAATGATTATGATCATCTCGGAGAACGCATGCAGTGCCCAAGCAAAATGGGTGGAGGTAAACTTTAAACTGATTTTAAAAACATATATTGGATATAAATATAATATATGGAAGGAATAATCATTAACATTAAAAGTTAGCTAAAAAGCAAGCTTCTCCCCTATGTCAAAGTAAACATGTTTTAGCAAAACATTAACCACCTGTGCCCTCCGTAATGTCCGTACAAAACCGAAAGTAAGAAAAAGTCTGATCTTAATGTAGCTCACTAGCGATGTAAAAGCTGCATGTGCATAACATGCAATGTTAAATTTAATATCCAACATCGTCCAGCTGAATATTACAGCCATTTTTCGAATTAAGTACAAAATGCCCCGCCTCACGTTGTGCTTTGATTCAGCGCCGGTACAGTATAAAACGAACACAAAAGAAGTATCGAACTTTTGGTACTTTATTGAGGTACCAAAAATACAGTACTTGCTGCGATGGAAAAACCCCCTATAAGTACCCAGATTGCTATATAAGTTCTCAGTTGCCTGTTAGCAAAGTTTAGCCAGTTAGCATCCCTGTACTCCCAAAACTTAAATGGTCTTTTATGAGTTGTAAAAATTCCACAAACACAACAAGAACGCCCCTCCCCATTTTGCAATACTTCCATATCGCCATTGGGTGTTTGAGGAAGCCTTCTGAGACTGCGTGCATTCAGTTCCAAACCTAATAAACACAAACACAGATGCAGCAGTAATGAAAAGGCCCCCCGGTTCATTAAGAAACCCATGTCTTTGTTTTGTCTCGCCATCTGAGGCTGTCTATGTGCTGTAATATCCCCATAAGTACTGCTGTTTTCATTTCTTGGCCAACATAGACGCTGATGTCGACATCGTGGCCCACAAACTCAATAACTTTACCGTGAAACACAGAGGGGTACTATAGAATATTTTTGCAGGAAAAATGCCAGTTTTAAACAATGCTGAGCCAATAAAACAACATCTATGAAGGAGTAGTACATTAAAATGTAACTCAATGGCCCGTTATTATAACAAAAGGACAGTTTTCAATATGTATGCAATTTTTAGAGTGAAATGCCTTTCTGGCTTCGTGGTTAGGCCTCTATCCCCCAATCAGATGATTGCTGGTGCAATTCCCATAGCTACCAGTGAAATTTGGGCCTATGAACAACAGCCTTAACCCCAGTTGTGCTTGGAACTGGCTGGCCCAGCTTTGTCAGTTGCATTGCGCTTTGGACAAAAGCACCTAGTAAAAAAATGTTTTCATATCACATTATACAAACAACAGTGACCGGCTGTCGGATACAAAACTGCAGAAACAGTTGTGTGGGACGAGAAAATGTTTTCAGGAGAAACAAGTCTCCATTGGGCTTTCTTATCGTGTGCTGATATCATACCTTTTCTCGCCTCTATCTTGAGCATGCCTGATATTTATTTTTAGCCAGTCAGACTTTATGGGTCAGCGTCAGGAACCCAGGCCACAAGTTATCAATAGTAAGAGCCTCTTAGCGCCAAACAAGGTCACAAGCCATTTTGCTAAACAAACATGGACAGCCCATAGCCATCTGGGTTATCATTGGATGCAGGTCGATGATCAGGACAGAGTCCACCATCCGCTGGAGCCGCTCAGCCGGCCTTCGGGAATATAGATAATTCCCAGACAGAATTATCTGTGGAGCCCTGCGTCACATGCACTATCACCGACCCGGCGCCGGCAGCCTTGGGGGTCTGCAAAAGGCGCCGTCTGCCCCTGCGTCCACGGTTTGGGGGGGAGGGTCATCCCCACAGCTGAACCGGTTCAGCTGGCAGAACACCTCCTGCCCCCATAGTCTGAGATCCACGAGATTAATGAGCACGATCAAGCACTACGACACCAATGAATTGTTTCTTCGCGTTTCAGTTTTTTATTACATTACAAGTATGGTAACTCTTTTGTCAAGATTCATAGAGTACAGGTTTCTACAACATGGTACTTTGATGTAGGGTGTTTAAAAATATGATATAATATTTGGGTGAATATAAGTGTATTTCGGCAAACAGCCTGAAGCAGAAAGCCACGAGGACCCGTCTGAACAAGCCGCAATGCGATCCAGGTTACAAGGTCGACAGTTTCTGAGCTGTTTAACCTGGCAGCGAGGACACCCGCCTGGGTGACGCCTGGCCTGTAGCCCTAAGAGACAGATAAACAGCAAAGGACGAGGCCCTGTACCTTAACACCCTGTCCCCAGCACTGGCAAAAACAGGGGCTTCGCGGCCCAGGAAGACGCAGCGGTTTGGCTCAGGGGGTGAGGCCTGTGATCGGAGGGTTGTCAGTTTGAATCTTCTTCCCAGTTAGATAGCCACATTACCAAAGGGCCCAGAGCAAGGTCCTTAGCCCAAGAGTGCTGGATGGAAGGCTGACCCTGTGCTCAGACGCCAAGCTTCTCTATCACCTCTACATGTCTTCATCTTAAAAAAGTGAGCATGATAGGATATGCAAAGCCTAATGCATTCATATCTGCCTTTATCTTATACTCACATAGTAAACAAAGCTTCCCAGACTCCCCCCCCCTCACCCCCCACACACAATCGCACACTCACATGGCCAGTATGAGGAATTTCAGGTGCTCCTTGGACCTACCCCACTGCTGAAAGCCCCTTCAGGCCAGGAGTCATTCCCTGAATTCTCTAATACTGGAGAACCATTGCCCCTCCCCGCACCAACCCCCCCAAGGTGAGAAGTGGTAATTAGGGGTAAGGACACAGCACCAACGGCACTCTGACACAGCTCAGCACGTGCCGCTGGGGAGCGTTGCCCCCTTACGCCCCCATAAGCCTGAGTCATATGCCGTGACCTGCACAAGTGGCCTTTCCTGTCGTGAACATTCATACCTGTGCATTGGAGTGTTGCACGCTCAGTGTGCATCCTCTAAAATGAGCATTTTTAGACTTGTAAGGTACAAATAAACTTAATGGAGGTGAATGATATTGCCGCTGTCATCCTGAGCATTTCATAGACCTGTTGTGGAGAAGCCTGGGGTGGGTTATTTAATGCTAAATATGAATAGCAGTCCAGTTTTAATCAGCGATATAAGTACTCCTGGGATTTATGCTTTCGTTGCTTCCTTTTAAAATGGGAATGCTACCAAGTGGACCAGTCTGCATCGCCTCGACGTGTATCTGCGTTTCTGGGGGGGGGGGGGGGGGTGCACGTCAGGCTATGGCGAGGGCTTCCACGTAGGGTCCTCAGCTACGCCGTAGTTACGTGCCTGCTGCGTTTGTCCTGCATAGGGGGTGCGTTCCCAAGCCCCCCCCCCATTCCGTCTCTATGCTCATGATGGGCTCCTTAATTCCAGAGTTTTCTCCATGGATGTGTGTACTCGTTAGTGTTGTGAAAGAGGCATGGGAAATGAATGTTGAATTTAATTATAATTGGATGAAGAGCAATTTGAAGGTTCAAGGTCTAATTAAAAGCATTATTAGATCGATGTATTTTGGGCAGGCCAGTTCATGTCAGCTTCATATCCGATCACCCACTGCATGAGTTTCACACTCTTATTGTCTTCTTAAGCTCGTCTGCATATACCCCAGGGTGTTTGTGCCTTATGTTTGGTTTGTCTCTATTTATTTCTCTTCATGTTTATTTAGTATTTGCATATTTATTTTACTACCTCTATTCTACTTCTATTTTACTTGTAGCATATTTAACGTTTTCTGTATTTTTCGGCATTCTTGACTATATGTTTAATTCTATGTTTGGTTGTTAATGTCATGATTATACCTTACTGGTATGTTTAATTGTTTACGTTATGCCACCACCTGCACCGAAAGAAATTCCTTGTATCTTTTGTACTCAGTGAATAAACATTCTCATTCTGATTCTCTAAAACAACATACTAGTATGTCTAAAAATGTAGTTTTCTGAAATCTTGTGGGTATTTTTGTCTTAGTTTTTTCATCTTTGTTCTTCGCTCTGTGCTGTCTCATAACTAACCTAGTTCCCCACGCTACTATGGGATGACGAGCAAATGTCCTCCTATATGATGAACATGTCCTAAACTCAGGCCTCAGACCTGACCTGCGGTTGCACCCGGCTCCCAGGCCACACCCCCCTACCCCCTCCCTCCCCCCAGGCGGCCCCTCCCACTTCAGTGTCTCCTCTCTGTCTAGCGGGTGAGGGGCCTACGCCTTCCCTGAGGGTGAAGGGCAAGAGGTGTCATGCATATATTTTTTCATCCTTCAGTTTCTTTTTTTGTACAAGGCTGGGACAGAAGGAGCACATCCAGGACACTGGTCTTATAGGGATGCGATTCTGAGAGTGTGCTCAGGGAGGGAGCGGACAGACCAGACACAAATAAACACCGACGGTGTAAAATTAGCTTTCATTTAAAAACGGCATCTGAGTGTTTGGGTAGGTTTCATTCTGGCCTAGTGTGTAGCTGCACCTAGTTTATGAAGAGAAATGGCCTTTCAAGCCTGTGGTGGACGTGTTTATTGCATGAGGGCCTCCTGGCTGAAGGCCCCGGGAAGCTCAGCAGGCTGGATGTTGGTTTTGGTGTGTTTGAAGCTTTGGGGTTCAAGTGTGGGATGGGCCTGAAAACTTCTTGAACGGTGTGTGGCTTTGCTAATTAGACCTCGGTGTTTGTGATCAGAGGGCTGCTGGTTCAAATTCCATAGTTGCAACGTCGCGAGGCCCATAATTAAAAAACAGAGTGTCAAATAAATTGCCGGTTCTGCACTCTGCCCTCATCTGTATGTATCAACAGAGAATAAAATGGATTATTAATGTCAGCCAGAACTTAATTCAATGAATACAAAGTAACCAATTACAGGAGGGGTTGATAGAACCACATGATCCCGCCTGCCTCCTGTTACCTATCAATTAATACATCAATTTTAGGGGATAAATGACATAAGAATTTAACTCCGGGAACCCACTCATCAAAGTGAAGACCTTACTTTTGTTTTTGGGTCGTTTATGGTACACTGGGCTGTAAGGCAAAAAAAAATTTTTACTTTACTTTACTTTGATGAATGTAAGGCAGAAATAAGGTAGGGTCAAATATGACCAGAATCGGTCATCTAGTTTAATCGCTTAGCAAAGCAAGAATAAATGACACCACGCCCCACTCCAAAACATCCTCTGGCTCTTGTAATCCACTTAAATTGCGATTTAAGAATACGTTGGTTCATATAAACAATTAAGCTAATGATAGGCAGGGGCCGTGTGGCTATAATGTGCTCTGGAATTCCCTTTGGCCTTCAGGGTGACTTATTTTGGTCCTGGATGGGGGGAGCTAAGTCGTTTTTAAGGTCAACTCATCACGGTGCTGGTGACTCCAATGTAACTAGCAGATCAAGATGAAACTGAAGAGAAAATACCCCCCCCCCCCCACTTCCCCCCATAACCACCATGTGCCAGTTGGCATTTTGGCATTTTCCAGCTATCATTTCCTCTTCTGCCCCCTAACTTCCCCCATCCAGCAAAAATCTTTTGAAAAAGTGTCAGTGATTTCTGTAAAAAATCTGTAAAATTACAAGTCTGGTCTATTTTTCAGTAGCTATGAGCAAGCATGCAAGTGCGACATCTGTGTGCATGCGCTGGGAGGATCGCGCTGGTCACATGACCGCGCCACGTTTGAACACGGCAGCACATGGATGGCGCCTCTCACTTCCCAGGATGAGACTTCTCCCAAAACCCACCGTGATAGAATATTGGAATTTGTACATTGTTTCTTAAAACGTTAAAAAGTAATTTCAGGTAATCCAATAATCCAAACAATCCATGTGTTTTTTTTGCCATTGCATTACTTCAGCCTTTTTGTTTATTGTTTCTCCATCGTATGGGGGAAAGTGGAATAGCACAATGAAGCAGGTCGATCTAGGTTCAGGTGAGGCAGCATGACATCTGGAGGCCTATCTAGCAGTGTACAGGAGAGAAGGATGAGGAATTAGCCAAAATAATGCAGCCGGTTTCCAGGAGCAGGGTTAGTGTATCTGTGCTCGGGACTTTGTCCTGAAATTACAGACAGTCAGCGGAGAGGCAGGAAAAGCAAACTGGTCATTTACACAATATATGCAGACACCAAAAGGTTAACAATTAATAATTCAATAAGAAATATTGTAACTGAGCAGCAGAACTAATATTGCCCGCATTACGTTTTATTCATTGTACACCCCAGTGCTTTTATTCGGGGGTCCTGCTTCCTGGGAATTAAACCGACAACCTACTGATAGCACAACTAGTCATTTGCCTGAGCTATCAGTGCTAGTGTTAGTTGGGGGGGTGCATAGGAGATGAAAGAGCTGCCCCAGAGAGAGACACCCCAGGGCAGATGTTCCTCTCCATGTCCTATCACGCTTGAAAATTGCATGGTGCTGTTAGCTGCCCACCCCCAGGCTGTCCACCCCCCCCCCCGTACCCTAAATGACCTGACAGTGCCGGGGGTGCTCCAC
>JAODKL010000001.1:18803449-18823018 GCA_026780765.1 Petrocephalus schoutedeni
CCACGAAGGATTAAGGCAGTTCTGAAGGCAAAAGGGGGTCCAACCCGGTACTAGCAAGGTCTACCTAATAAAGTGGCCAGTGAGTGTATGTATTGCTTACATTATTTGTGAAAACTTTTTTTTTTGTGAAAAAAAATCATTCATATTGTAATATAAAGGCTAGTGATTCTCCCAGACTGCATAATGTGTTAAAATGAAAGCAGGTATTTTCCGATTTTGCTTCAGTCTGAGTTTCCCTATTTTTTACAGTCTGCGTTTATGTTGCAATCATAGTCCGACCCAAAGTGAGTTTGGTCTCTAGGGAAGGGGCCCAACCATCAGCTTGATGCCCAGTAACCTGCCCCCGCAGTGAAGGGAGGAGTCCTCTTTGCTCTAAATGGTTTCAGGCCACAATAATGTACGGATATTTCCAAGGAACCAAACAGAAAAATGAAAAAAGCCCATAATAATGATATAAATATTTCAAATACGACCACCCCATTGCATAAAAACTCAGGAAGTCTCTTATTGTCAAAGAAAACCATTTTTTATTTACATAATACATCAACACTTTCCATATGTGGTTTTACTGCCTTTATGTTTATATAGTTGCAGCATTCAATTCTATATAAAAAAAAAATAATAATATTGTCCAGAATAACATTATACTATGCATAGACGTATAACATTTAGTTTTATCTAGGTAAGCCTGCAGATGGGTTTCATTTTCCTGAAAAAGTGCCTCCACTATCTGGGAACCAAGCTGGATGTTCGGCTGGGGGCTGTGCTTATCTGCCAGTCAGAGTGTCGCAGCCTCCTGCTGTGTTCCTGTCCAGTCAGTCTGCTTAGGGGTGTGTGTGTGTGTGTGTGTTTATATGGGAAGGCAGGGGAGCAGTTCATTTGCACCTACTTTGGACGCTTGCCCCCTCCCAGACGGCCCCAGGGCCTGCCCCTCTTATCTTCTACCCCCTATCCAGCCTCCCCCCCCCCATCCTCCCCCACCGCCCATCTTCAAAGAGCCTTCTATCTGTCCCACCCAGAGGTAAGGGGGGGTATCTGGGAGACGACGGTCAGGCGCCGGTGGCTCCATCCGCTGCCTGGCACCCCCCCCCCCCCACCCCCCCAGGCTTACGCATCTGTCTCCCTCACTCAGGCAAGGTCCGGCCGCCTGGCCGCCTGGCCTGGTGCGTCACAACAGCGACTGTCTGACACTCCTCTACAGACCTCCGAGTTCATCCAGTTAGAGACGCACACGGCAGGGTAGCCGTGTTAGCTGCTAATGGGGGGCCATCAGTCAGAGTCCCGCTGGAGGCTGGACGAAGGGCCCACAAGTCCGAACAGACCTGGAAAATCTAATTCTGGGACTTCTGGGGAATAAATATTTAGTTATATGGTCATTCAGTATAAGTTGGTTTGTTCGCTGTACGATAGCGGCGAGGGGCACTTTGTGCTGCTTCGGTCGTGTTTTCAGCATAACGACTTCACTAGTCGCTTTACAGATGTGGTGCTCAGGATTCAAAAAGCATTAAAAGTCATATTGTCAGTTATACAACTATAAGTACAATGAAATACTTGCTTGCATATCTCCCAGTACATTTAAATGACATATAATGATAAAGAGCAATGGATAGCAAATAACAGAATAGTGAAAACAATAATGCACATGCAGTATATATACAAAATATGGTATACATACAATATACTGTAACATAGAAGCAGAACAACATGGTGCAGAGGCCTCATGTGAACAGCATTAGCTACCTTCCTTCTGCCTGCAAATTATTAACCAAAAACTCATAAAGACCTTGAGATAGGGGAGCGTCTGTAAGGGACTTACTGGGATGAGTGCATGACGACACAGGGTAAACAGAGCACTGGTCCTGGGCGCACTTAAGCCTTAATTAATAACGAGGGCCATAAAGTGAATGTGCGTGCGTTTGGAATTTAAACTATATGTTTGGGATTTTATGTGGGCCGCAAAGTAAATTGTAGAGCATTTTCTATGGATGCTGGGCCTTTATGAATCCCGCATGCCAAAGCTCAACGGGGCACCAAGAGTTTTGGCACAAATGTGTTAACTCCCATGCACCCCCGCCTTGCTTTGGCAGCGATCGCGTGCCATGGCCTTTTAACAGCCATGCTCTAGCCAAACGCGCAGGTCAGGAGCTGCAAGACACTTACATTCAGAAGCTGAGTGCTGTGATTTCATCCTCCAACATAATCTGGGAGCTCCTTCTCCAAACTCTCCTCCACTATCACACAGAGTAAATCAAAGTAATTTCTTTGAAAGCCTCCCCCTCCCCTTCTCACCCGGTGGAGGTCTGCATCCTGCCCTCCAGGTGAGAAGGGTCATCTGGGATCTATTTAGATGTCAGTCTCAGGAGAACTGACCCGTTTCCCCAGCAGCCCCTATTTTAAGAATACCACCCCCCCCATCCCTGCCCAGCCTTTAATGGTACGATCCAATGCTTACCCAAGGGCTGTATATCTGTGTCTCCTCCTGTGATTCCCCTGACTGACCTCTTGCAGTATGAGGTCATAGGTCAGTGGTCACCTCAGAGACCAGAAATGATGACTGGTGAGAGAAGATGCATTTTCACTGCAGTTTTGGAACAGTAGTAGAGATTTCAGAACAGTAGGATTTGGTATCATGTGAAACGTACCATCTCCTTAGGCAAGTCCTATTTTGGAGGCCCATTGGGACCTTCTTGTAGAACCAACAGCAGCTGTTTCCATGGGCGATGAGGACCTGAGATAGAGCTGTCCCAGACAAACTCACCCACTCATCCAGTCCATAAAGCTCATATGTGCTGGGAGATAATCCCTGCCTCTGGGCCCCCCAGCTGACAGCTGAGACCTGTCGCCCAGGCTGGGGTGGAGGGGGGGTGTCAGACTAGGTCCAGCCAGATTTTGAGGGAGTTCAACATCTAGAAAAGTGTGTCAACGTGTCGCGTTCCACCTACCGCATTACCCCTCCCCATCCCAAGCCCCCCGTCTTCATTTCAGGTCCTTTGGGGTTACATGTATGGATTTGTGTTGGCGTGACCAGGCTGTCTGGGGTTTCTGCAAAGGCTTCGTGACCCCCCCTTCAGCCCTGTACTACCTCCCACGACACCCTCTCACAGGGCGCCTTATCTCCAGATCCTGAAGAAGGGCTTCCAGGCCCCACCTCCGTCTACCCTCTACCGCACAGACACACACACACACACACACACTCGCACTAAAGTGCACTCCTCCACGGTTACAGGCATGTATCCAGTTGCACCCTCGACCTAAACTACATCCCCCCTGGGGACCCATGTTGGGGACGGCGGGGGTGAAAAAATACGTAACCGGCACTTTCTCCACCACCTCAGGCACTGAGCAGCGCTACTTAGGAGACGAAAATAGTGCGTGAGGTCTGGCACGAGCAGACAGGCTATCTCAGCACAGTGACACGAGCAAATGTACCCCATGAGCTTGGCTGGGCGTCTCAAACATGCCATAACATACCTAGCTCTGCTGCTACTGTACAGTCAACGATCCACCTAAATAGTCATATATAAAGATTTCATGGGGAATCAGGGCAAAAGAAAGCCCTAGAGTCTCAGACTGGTTCTTAGTCTCTCCTCCCAACCAATCAACATTCTTGCTTTCTTACATCTACAGACCAATTGATCAATTCGTTATTGCGATACCTGGCTCACCTTAACGAGCAACCAGCATCAATCACAGTGTTTAGTTGCTATCTTGGTTACCTCATCAGGGGGTTTCCCAGGAATATCCTGGTACATAGCTGGAGAATTCCAGCCAGCAATGAAACAGACTATTCTAGCACTGTTTTTTAACATTAATTTGCTCACAGGGAAAAGTAAATGTTTGTAAACTGAAATGAAATTGAAAGAACCATGCATTTTGAGGAAGAATGCTTGTTCCTGCAAATAAAAAAAAACAACTGCTCATAATGTGTTGAACGATGGTTTATGGTTTGGAGAAACTGATTGAAAATATATGCCAGCATATTTTTAAAACTTATATACATGTAAAGCTAATATACATGTCTCAGTTTCAGAAGGGAATTCTCCCATGAGCCACCCCAAAACTTGGCACTCAAAGCAGATGTGGGTCTGGGTCTGCAGTGGGGCAGGACCAGTGCCGGTCGACCCATTAGAAGCTTATTGGGGCAGGGCTGAAACCTAGTGTACCACATGGACTTTGACTGGCGTTGGTTTGGACCCCTTGAGTGACAACGCAACCAGGGGTCAGACACCGGGGGAGCTGGTTTCGACCCCTGACTGAACACTGTTTCTCGATCCTCTCCTCATACTGGTCCTACAGGATCACAAACTCCACCTCCAAACTCCCAGGAACTCCCCACAAAGGCGACATGTCAAGTTCGTACCACAAAGACTGGAATGTTTTTCACTCAACGGTGTGTTCCATTTCAGAGCCTTGTTAATATATATATATTTTTTTTTTTTTTTCCAAAGTATGCCAAAATCCACAAGATGATGAACACTGGGAGTGAGCTTTGAAAATGACCCTCGCTCATGTCACTGATGTGATTATTTCCTTGTTGAGGGACTTGGCCATTTACGCAGCATAACTGCTGTATTAGGTTTTCAAAAGTATACATTTCACATGGATCCTGTCTCCTCCTTCTTGTGTAAATGGGAGAACAGGCTTGGGGTACAGGCTGCCATTTCGACTGCAATAAGCAAAAACACAAATGGGGGGAAGGATAAATATTTATCCTTTATCTGTTAGCTTTCGTGACAGCAAGCCTGTAAAATTGAGGTTTAAAATATCGTGCAAAAGTTTATAGGATCAAACAACTTAATAGGATCCTTTCAAGGATCATGTGCAATAACTTTTAGTATGCAAAAAAAATTTTTAAAGTTTCGAATGTTTAGTCATCTATACTCAGAAAATGAAAGCTGGACAAAATAAATGAACAATACTCACAAAATGGCAAATCTCATCTTCGTCCTCATGTCTTGATGGTTATCTCTCTTTAGCTGGGAGCCTGTAGGCATGTAATGTTTCTGAAGAGCATAATGGAACATGACTGTGGGCTAAAAAGCTTCATGTATCATCAATTAAAGTGCCGTGTAGAAAACATGGAATGCTTGTCTGTGCGTCCATGGTAACCGCAGGGCATTCTGGAACTAATGGAGAACTCCAGTCAAAGGGAGACTGACATCTACAGTGCAAAGCTGGACATCCAGACTCCATCTGAATTACGTTTTACATACATTTGCATCACATCTCATGATCTCGTACTTCAAATATAAGCTATTCATTCTAAGCGATTCAAAATGTATGGAATTCATTTTTCCATGAAGTCAGACTTTAAATGACATGAAGATGTTGTGGTTTATTACTTATGACAAGCCAACAAAAGTTCAAAGCTTCCAAATATGATTATTACTGAGAAATTCCTTCATGATGCATAAACAATGTAGAAACGGTTCTTACAATAAATCCTTTGAGCCACCTTGCAATCACAAACTTCATTTAGTGAAATACTATAATATATGTAAGTTTAGTAATGACTTTTATTTTTATTTTTTATTATTTTAATTAGCAGAATATATTAGAACTAATATTAAACTGGCAGAAATGTTAACAGGGCTACATCATAATTTTATGTGTCGACAGTCCAAGAAGATGAGTAGAGGTAGTAATTCAAGATTCATGAGAGATACAATGTATTGATTCTTGTTCAAGCTGGTCTTGGCTTAGTCATGGATGCTGTTAGGGGTCAGTTTTGCAGATCTCTGTGCTGTGGGTCCTGTCTACCATCCTTGCCACTCAGGCAGCAAGCCGATTTCAGCTTGCCTAGGGCACCACGCAGGCCTCTGCCCATGCTGCTGGATCCCGGGCATACAAGATGCTGGTTCCCGGGCCGTTATTGGTGACCGCCTGCCTGCCTCTCTGTCGTTTCAATGGCCTCTTTGTCAAACTTCAGGGTGGTTTCCCCACAGCAGGCAGCAAGGGACTCAGGGAGGGTGTTGCTGACTCCAAAGAGACGACATGTGTGACCTCCCCAGCCCTGCACCACACCCACCCCCCCCAAGCCACACTCCCATCCACCCGCCACACGACTGGGATAATGGCAGCCACTCCCCAATGAGGACCGAGTACAGCCGACTCATTATCCTTCCGATTCTTCCTCTCAGAGCTAACGTCTTGTTCCCCTCCCTCGAATCTGCACTTCCCATGAAAAGACTTGGCAGAGCCCTGCCGTTGTGAATTGCGTCGGTAGCCACACACGGTGTAGCGAGGCTCCTGCTCCCATTGGCTTTACACGTCCTGGGTTCAGTCCTGGTTTCCGAGAACATGCCGTGCCCTCGAATCTGCCCCATAAACTCCCTGAACCAACACCAACATCGCCGTTGTTTTATCCCGACTGACTTTGATGGGATACTGGACCAAGTTATAGATAATCTAGCCCAAGATAAATGGCTCAGAAAAAGCAACAGACTGCAAATGAAGACAAAGGTTTACTGTACAGCTTAACAAATCAGAAAGTGAATCGGGGCTTTCGGTAGAATCACATGATGCTGCAATATCCTTCCATGAATGATATCGTAGATCTATAAATAGGATAAACACAGTTGCCTGGTGTGTATGAAAAATCCAAATGAATCACTTGGGATAATATCAAATTGTACTGTTTAAAGTAAGAGCCAGTTTTAAAAATCACTGAAGCCTGCTGAATAAATGTTCTGTAGACGGCCCATTACAATTTATTTAGCAGATGCTTTTATACAAAACAAAATACCTTTTTGAGAAAACAGGGTGAGTCAGTCCCAGGAACCACTGGGCGGGAATGTACAGACCAGGCTCATGGGCCCAACAGTAACAAGCCTCAGCTCAAGGGATTAGAACCAGGAACCTTCTGATCACATAGACAGAATCTTAACCCACTAAGCCAAACCCCAATGATAAATCTGTTAAGTAAATGGATTTTGGGGTCCTCCATGGCCCCACAATATATCGCACTCATGGGGGGGAGGGGGGTCTCAAGAACTTTTACAGTGTGATAAAATTAGCCAAAAATGCCCGGCATGCCAGACACCCAGTCCAGTCGTGCTGGCATCCCAAGCAAGGTAAGCCCCAATCTGTGCTACGCCACCCCACCCCACCCTGCCCTACAACCCTGACTTGGATTAGCAGTTGAGCAGATGAATTAAGTAAAACCAATCCTGTTTAAATGAAGAAATTCTCCCATTTTAACATCTTTTTCGCTTTTGGCTGCTCACGGTAGCATGGCCAGCCATTTAAAGGGAGGTAACAGACCAGATAGAAGCGTGACCAACAGCTGGAGATCTGCTTCACATCTACAGGAAACCCTCAACTTTCACACAAATGCAGTATTAAATCACACCAACATGGTTTTTCCGGGGGAATCTGGGAACCCTGACAGGGTAATAGGGCTACTTTTTGGGTCTACCTGCACCAGGACTTAATCCCCCAGAGGAGTTCAATTAAGACAGGGTTCCTGGAGGTCTCCTTGCCCCATTTTTCACTCCCTTTTCCTTTTCCTGTCTTCCACACACACTCATTCAGTCACTCAGCCACGCTTCATCACACAAACCCTGTAAATGGTGACACGACGTCACGTCAACAATGGCTGACCTTGTCCTAAATTAGCAATAGCGTAACGCCAGTATGGTGTCTGAAACAGCCTGGGGAAAAAAAAACATCATCTCCTTCCTCCGGCCGTCAGCCGGCCCTTCATCTGTCGCCAGTCTGCTGGAGCGCCAAGCTGCCAGGGCCAGATTTCAGGAATAGTTGTGAAATTAGGTTTTTCCAAGCATGTTCCCGGGACTGCGCTGTTCCCACACTGGGGTGCCAAAGTGTGCCCGCTCTGCCCCTCTTTGCTGCGTAACTGACATGCAGATTCACACTCTGATAAATGCTACAAGGCACCATCTGATGCATGTAAAATGAAGAAAAACGTGGGCACTTTAAGGGAAAGAAAAGGGGGCAGGGTAAAGCTACGTTCCATTGGAACTCGGAAGTCGGAATTTCCGAGTTTGTAGAGGAACCTCTCCAACGCTGACTTCAGAATTCAAGATGGCTCTTCATCAACAAAAGTGAAAGCTGTAGTTATGACTGTTTATTAGCACTTTCTTGTTTATATCTCATTAAACCGGTCATACACACAGTGCTATCCAACTGTATCTGTGGACATGTTGCTATGGTTTTTGGGTATGTGCAAAATACTGCCTAATGCATTATTATGATTTGGTATTGCTAATGATGGCTAACAATTAACTTGGCTAGAACTGGTATTGCTAAATGATTTTCTGACTTGTTGTACTAGAATATGGTTAGCAGGGTCAGGCAACAAGGGAGAGGGGAAAGGGGGCGGAGTCAGGAAACAAGTGAAAGGGGTGGAATCAGGCAGCAAGGCAGAGGGAAAAGGAGGTGGAGTTAGGCAACAAGGGTAAAGGGAAAAGAGAGTGGAGTAAGGTAACAAGGGGAAGGGGGAGTTGGTGGCTCAGGGAACAAGAAAGGAATGGGGTCAGACAATAAGTGAGAGGGGAAAGCGGGTGGAGTTAGGCAACAGAGGAGAGGGGGAAGGGGCGGAGTCAGGCACAAGGGAATGGGGAAGACGAGAGGAAACAGGCAACAAGAGAATGGGGAAAGGAGTGAGGTCATGCGACAATCAGGAAATGGGAAAGGGGCAGAGTCAGGTAACAAAGGAGAGGGGAAAGGGGGTGGAGCCAGGTACAAGGGTAAAGGGAAAATGGATGGAGACAGAAAACTAGACAAAGGGAAAATGAGTGGGGTCAAGCAACAAGGGTGAAGAGAAGTGGTGGAGTCAGTCAATGAGGAAAATGGGCGGAGTCAGGCAACAAGAGAAATGGGTGGAGTCAGGCAACAAGGGAAAGGCAGAACTGGGTGGAGTCAGCCAAGAGGAGGGGGGAGAATGGGGGAGAGTCAGGCAAAAAAGGAAAAAGGAAAAGAAAGTAGAGTAAGGCAACAAGGGCAAGGGGGAGTGGGCAGAATCAGGTAACAAGGGAAAGGGGCAGAGTCAGGGAACAAGCCCCTCATTTGCAATCAGTTTTTTTATTACTGATTAAAAGCAGGGTAAGTACATTCTGTCAAATTAAAAAAAACACTCTCAAAACAAAATCACTGCAAAGACGAATCGGAGGAGTCTAAGGTTCCTGCCTGTCAGAATTACCCATAATGCTCCATTAGAAACCATTATTCCCATATACACCTAAAAGTGCACGTCATTGAATGTACCCATTCTCATTCATTCACATGAGAGACGTGTTGTGGGTTCACAGGAGCGCACCAGCAGGGGGTCCAACATATTTCAGTGTAATTACAGAGCTTACTCACCCCCCTGCCCCATCGCCTGGATCGCCTTGTATTTCTCGCTCTCAGCTTCTCACCCGTCACTGGTGACAAAGATTCATATTTTGGCCACCATGTCTAATTTCGATAAGTGCTGGACCTGAATGACAAGGGCTTTTGAGGCAGGACTGAAGACAAAAGACATTAAAAAAAGAAAAACACCACCTCACTGTTTCCAGGATTTGTATAGACCCGGGAGGGCAGGGAGTTCTGTAATTACCCCGTTTACTGTTCCGTTTGAGATGGCGACGTGCCTTTTTCACATGGCAGGTGCCCAGGCTCGTGTCCCCAGGCGCCACATGAGCTCCCAATGGTCCTTCCGGGCCGCCGCTTACCTTAGCCAAGCCGGACGGGTCGTGCAGGCATCAGGAAGGAGGTCACTGATTTCATCATCTTGAACGATTCCCCCAAGCATGACCTGAGCCATAGCCAAGCTCCCGCACAAAAAAAAGCAATAAAAACAACAAACCTACTGAAACATCTCATGAAATGCCTCAGTTTGCATAGTTCTTTTCACGGAAGGGGTTTCATTCCCAGTGAAATGAAGACATATGCACCACATGTACAACCTGAAAACACAGTAAAACACAGTAAATAGTTTCTTTCACGACGTCTGAGTGGTGAAAATCCCAAGTTCCCAGGAACTGATGTTATTCCGTGACTAATTCTTTGAATACTGACTACTCACCCATCCTAGCTACAGTGACAATATTTACTAACTACTCAAAACAAACATTTCCATGCCCCCCCCCCCCCCCCCAAGATGGGCCCCCCATTGACCACAAACAGCCGCTACACTAAATATTAAATAAGCATATTCCTTATTTTATTCCTTATCTAGCAAATGTGGAAGCATCATGTTCTGCTCACTGGCTAGCTAGCTATGACCTTCTGACTCTATTCACTAGCTGTTGATTTAGTTTTTGAAACATCTGTGGGGCGGGGGGGGGGGGGGGCTTTTTGAGTGGGGTCCCAGAAACAGCAACCCCCCACCTATCTAGCTACTGCTTTTACACTGTTGAGTGGTTAAAACTGTCCACGTCCATTTAACGGACGTGGCTGCACTTTGAAATTTTATTATTGCTGAAAAGGCAAGTTAATAATATTAGGGATAATTACAGGATGTGTAGCCTTGGCATTAGTGACCCATTCCCGAAAGTGATTTACTTCATTAGGGACTCAGAGTTAAAATCCCATTAAACTCTGTATTTTCCACCATCTAGCCATATCAGGTATCCTGGGACAGCTGGACTTGTTCGGCGTGACGGTTTCCTTGTCATTGCTTGACGCAGATCAGTCTGAAGTGTGTCACATGATCCGCGGGGGTCCCGCCACTTCCTTTCACAAACACTCACCTAAGTACCCCGGGGGGGCTGCAGTGAAAAATCCAGAGCGGTTTTGGTGAAGTAAACACTTTGTCTACGAAGAGGCCTTTACCCAGTTACAAAACGTGGGGCCCAAGGGCAGCTTGTTTGCTCACAGGACAAGTATCGGCCCCAGAAACAAGAAGGAACAAACTTTCGACATTTTGAAAAGCACGCTCCTGGCCGCAGAGGAAGAAACAGAAGTGACTGCATGGGATTAAACAACAGTATTGCATTTCATCACATATTCCCTACAGTGCTGCATCACTTGGAAAGTTTGCTAAACTGACTCCCAGAGCAAAATGAAGCTTTACTTCATTCCCAAGTCAATTCCTGTCATCCCAATACAGGCCAAAGGTGTTGAATTCTGGGTAATCCCAATACTGACCCAGGGTGTGTAATTCTGGGTAATTCATCCCAGAACAGGCCCAGGGTGCAGATTTCTGGGTGATTCATTGCAGAGTGTTGCTCCCTGTGTTGTAATGAGCACAATAATCTTGTTATTTTTTTGACTGGCTTTGTAATACTGGTACCATGAGAGGACCGCAGTGCAATTTAACGCTGCAAGATTCTGCTGATGTTGAGCTGCTATGTGTCACATGTTGTATTACAGGCATACAAATATGTTCAGCAATGTCAACATCCCTCCATACACCATGGGGTGAGGCCACAGTTATTTGAAAGAGAAACAAATGTATTCATTTCCAAGCTGACTTTTGGTACAAAATTAACTTCTGTTATGTCTGACCAGGGCTGTTCTTATTTTAAGGCACTTGGGAAGGGCACATTATCAAGATAAACTACACTGAGTGTTTACTATGCACTCAGCTGAAATCAACTGAAAGCCTGTCATAGGAAAATCTATCTATCCACCCATCCAATTTTTATTGTTGTTTATTTAATATGGGGTCTTGGCAGCGTGAGATCAATTATAAGAGATGCAGAAGGAAAGCCAATTACAACAGGAATATTGTAAAACAGGGTAAATTGTTATAAATACTAAAGTAGAGTCTGTACCATAACCTGCTTATGCAACAAACTCTGAGAGAACAGGAAGCTGGAATTAAGGACAAGTCGTGAGTCTGAAGGGGTACTTGTTCCCATCACTGGGTCTTCAACTGGGACATCAGGTATCTTAGGCAAAACAAAACGGAATTAAAACCCACAACCCGTTGAGGTTTGAGGTGTGGGATCCATGTGGGGGTGGTATGTGGTTCAGTGGGTTAGGATGTTGTGATCAGAAGGTTGATGGGTCAAATCCCAGGGTCAGCAGAGTAATTTCACTGACCCTTCTCCCCCAGTTGCTCCAAAGACTAATTGAACCTGCTTTCTAAAGTGGATTTTGGATAGCAACATCTGCTAAATAGATATATGTAAAAGATCTCAAAGTGGTCCTATGTTCCTGCACTCTGAATATCAAAGTAGCAAACGTTATTTTTAAAGATCCAGTGGTAGGAAGCATATTCCAGAGCCGTCCTGATGAGGAAGACACTCTCAACCAGCTGTCAGCTGCAGCAGCAGACCTGACCAGAGCAGACCTAAAATAGTCGATTCCGACCGGACTTTCCATCCCTCTGATGGCCTGGTGGAAAGCTATGAACTCTCCTAATTATCAAAAAGAGCCTTCCTCGGGAGCCAGGCTGCGGAAAAGGCGTCGGGCTGGAGTGCGCCAGTGCTGGCCTGTCGTCTTCTGCACTTCCGTGGTTGATGTGTATCTGCTAGGTCAGTCGTGGGTAGCACCAGGCCTGGAGACATTCCAGCCAAGCTCCTTATTGGTCAGTCCTGATCACATAATTCAGATGAGCAGTGCTTGCTGTCGTTTTCCAAATTGCTTTCTGCTAGGAATAGCTACTTAATGCTTTTGTGTTTCATAAATTGAGCACAGGCCTTATTGATTATCTGATTATTTAATAGTTAATTGGCCATGCCTCTAAAGGAATGAGTCATCCGGCAATTATAAGTGTACTGTTTTATAATGCAAATAAGGTAAAGGTGCTGAAATGGAAACTGGTTCCACATCACAAGCAGCTGCCACCTAAAGCTGACAAAGAGCAGATACCTTTGGTGACAGATTTAACACTGACAATCCATCTATCCTTTTCTGTGATGCTTAGGCTGGTGTGGAGAGTGTGAAGGATCAGATCGTGTGGCCTAAATATTATCCTTTCCTCTGGTAATGGAGAACCCCCCACCCCCCACCCCCCATTAGAGTTTATCAATCCAGGGACTTGTGGCATTTATTTTTCTCTGCATAACAAATGAATTTGGCTGCTACCATCTCACAGATCCTGTGCCAGTGGCTGGCTGGGTGTCCTCTCTCAGAGGACGCGGGCCCTGCCACCACAGCCTCGCGGCTTTGGCTTTATTTCCCCTTTCCCAACCCGTGCTGAATCAGCACGGCCGAAAACGGGAATGTGTGGCCCAGAGCCCATGTGCCCCCCCCCCCCCCCCCCCCCCGCTCACTCGTGGCCCCGCGGACTGGAACCTGGGGATGCATCCGCTCGCCGCTTCTACTTATAGAGTCATATACCGGTGGTGAAGGAAGCCTGCGGTGGTAAACATCGCCCGTGGCGGCCCCTCTCCCGGCCAGAGGGACGTCAGCGTGGCTTGGAAACCAGATCAGCAATCTGGAGAATTATAGGGTATGTGTTATTCGATGGCTTGGAGGCAGTCTCATTGTCTGTCTTTTTTTCCCTATTTTCAATCGCTTAAAATACTTGCAGGCAAGAATTCGTGCCCCCCCCCCCATCTTTCATACAGTAAATAGTTTTAATAGAAAACGCAAAGGGTGGCATTTCAGTAACATGTTCGCTGGCCTGAACCTAAATGGGCTTTTGTAATTGACCCAGCTGGTCTTGGAATTTGGCCCAATCAGACCCACAGAAGGGAAGGACAGGTCACTAATAGCTCTGGGGTAGGCCTGACTTTTCCCGCTTCTGGTTGCGTCGTAAATTAAATATTTACATCCATGAGCTTCGCCTTCCAGGGTAACTTAAGCCGTTAAGCTGTGATTCACGGGGGCCCCGTTGGTGGTGCCTGACAGGAGCAGAGCAGCTGGGCCCAGTCCTGCGGGCCTGGTGCCGACTCAGAGTCCTGAACGCCACACTGCTTCCCCGGCCATAATGTTCCAGACGGGCTTGGAATCCGCTCCTGCTGCGGTAGCGGGGAGCCTCTGCTTCCTCCCCTAGGAGACAAGTCCCAGCTGGGGCCCCTCTGCCTTGCTGGGGTCCCTCTGCCTTGCTGGGACCATAGGGTCAGACAATTGCTTAGAGGGGGGTGATAAATGAGGGATAGTCTGGGAAAACAGTAGATAATCCCCCCAGCTCGTGTCCCACCCCCTTTATCAGATAGAGCTCTCACATATAGTTCCAGCCTCCACCATGGGCCCTCGAAGAGCACCTGGGGCCCATGGCCTGCATTTCACTGATAACAACATTGAAGGGCCGATTGGTCAGAATCAGAGGTGGGTAATCCAGGTCCAAAGAGTAAAAATCCCAACCAGGATTTTGTTTCAACTAACTAGTTGAGCACTCAGTGACGGAGACGCTTAATACTCAACTGGTTGGTTGAAACAAAGTCATGGTTTGGATTTTTACTCTTTGGACCTGAATGGTCAGAACTTGTCTTTTAAAGAGGCGAATCTGGTGTTCCGTAATAGAAAAACAAGGTGTAAGAAACCGACAATCAAAAAACATGTGGCTATCAAATGCTATAATGGCATTATAATATGCCATTAATACAGTAAAACATTATCAAAAGTTGGCAAATAAATACTTTGGCTTGTTTACATTTATTGCTTCTCGTTTCTGAATACAGTCACCGTGCATCGAGTCAACTCAGCACTGTCTGCTGGACAGGCCTAATATATAAATTGCCTGAAAATTAATAGTTCAATACAACAGGAAGAATCCTCATTATTGCTTATACCTCAGTGTCTCTGGTATGGAATATGTGGGTGTTTGCTAAAGGCTTGCAGTCTAGAGGGAACTGACAGGTAAAATAAATGTTAAGCTAAACCCAAGCTCCGAAAACACAGGCAATTATATACCGCTTTTTATTCCCCCATGTGAGTTTATCTCCAATGTGCCACCCCCCAGTGATCACATGTGGTCGAGGACCCTAGTGGACCGGGCTATCTGCGCCTGGTGAGATTTTTCATCTTTAACGTTACTGACAGATATTATGAGCCACAAGGCATCGCTTTGCAGGAATGCAGGGCGAAACGTAGTAATTTAGTTTGCTATGAATAGAGCGGGTGGAGACAGAGGGGACCTTTTTATCCCGGAGAGTGCAGCAGAGGGTTGGAGGACGAATAGAAAAAGGAGGAATTTGCAGGTCCCAGGAAAGCTAATATTTATCACCGCATGGGTTCATTGGCCATGCTGGGTGGTCATGTGACTCCAGTACGGACAATCCGCAATTCTGGTGATACATGCTGAACATACTAGTAACATGAGGAAGCCAAAACAGTGACTTCACTTCTGGCTCCTTGATACCTTGCCGATGGACAAATTCCTTAACAGCAAAGAATTCAAATGGGGGCTTGCAGTTAACAGTTAAGAATGGTTCTTCATAATGGTTGAGATTGGGATTTTCAGTCATTTTCAGGCAGTCACTGGCAGGGAGGATCCAGAGGCGGGGCCACAGAGGCACTGGCCCCAGCTGAAAGCTGATTGGCTCCCATAATGCCCGCTCCCCTGTCACTCACTGATTGAACATATATTTGGCTAATTAGTTTGGTCCCTCTATATGAATTATGGCCCCACATATCCCCCCACCTTAATAAAGTCCTAAAATTGCCCCTTGTTGGAAGTTCACATTAGCTGGCTGCTAAATGTTAAAATATCTTAATGAACTTACACTGGTGAAAGCCATCAGCATAGGTCAGGTCTAGTGGTTGATATCTGTGTTCCATATGGTGTCTTAATGTTTAAACACATCATAATCTCTTAATTGGTTTCTGCACCCTTTGGAATGGAACCAAGCCATATAAGTAAAATCAGAGAAGGGTTAAAGAGCTAGACTGACAGCCAGGCTCTTGGACTCATGTCATGCAGTGATTACAGAGCTCGAGGTGGAATCGGTACCTAGTTAAAATCAGAAAGTTAAAATCCACTTCTGTAATACAGTTAGCGTGCAGCCTGTATATTTAGGGTAATTGAATCTGGTCACACACAATCTCCCAGCTATGTGAAGCACGGTTATGTCATCATTAATTACATGGAACTTAGATTCCCTATAGACCCTGTATTTAACACTGTATTGGTAGTTAAATTTCTCCAGATCACATAATATTTTCTGTGCGAAACCAGTAACTGTGAAGGGGCATGGTAAAATTTGGAGTGATTATGGCAGATGGATATATGGATGTTTTCTTGTACCCACAATTTATTTGCTAATTTATTTCACCCTTTATTCCATCCCCTGCTGTTTCTGACTGTAGGTAGACGGTCTACTGGTATGTGTAATTTTTTGAAAAATATTTAGAAAATTATGAAAATTATCTTGAAGTTGTCTTGCATGTTATATGTTAGACACACCAAGTCCTTATATGTTTAATATACTCGGTCAGTAAAGATCTTTCTGTTTTTTATTATGGATTCTTTTTCTGTTTGGGATGGGCATGTGGTTCACAGATTCTCCTCTGTGTATCTGATACATCTGACTTCACCACCAGCACAAACTGACATCATAACAGAAAAGCAACAATACAACGATTCCTCGTTTAGCGACTGAGCTCCATTCAAACGATCAGGTCATTTAGTGAAAAGGTCGCCGAGTGACGAGCACGGTATCCTAGGTGTGGCCTGTGCTTTAAACCTTACTTCAGCCTTTAGCACATTCTCCTTCAAAGATCTCTCTGACAATGGTGCTCGTTGTTGTGGGGCGTACAAAATTTGGTCATAAATATACGCATTGGTCAGAAAATTACTTTTCTATCATGAACATTTTTGTGAATGGTCACTACCAGAGGTAGCTGCTAAACGGGGAGTGGCTATATTAATAATGGCTAAGCTGAATATTAATAACTAGGGTTGCAGGGCACTGAAAAACAGAAAGATACAAAGGAGCATGCTGGGAAAAAACTGAGTGACGGGCGGCAGAGCCTCGGCTGGCAGGGCCGGAAGCCCATGGGGATCACGGAGACGTAACATCGAGTATCCTGACCACCTCTTGTAAGCGGATCTGCTTCCTTTGTCTGCCTGGGGAGGCCATGCTTGGTTTCAAAGGCCTCAGCTGGCTGACAGGCTTACCTGTTTGTACAGGTGAATAGCTATTAAAGCAATCCAGCTGAAGTGTCTTGCTCAGCAGCACAATAGCTATGGCCCCTCCTGGGACTTGAACTTCAGTCACCCAGCCCCCTTCCCTGGCGACCTTTTTCTTTTTCTTTTTAGATCCAAGTCCTCAAGTAGGATAACCGGAACCAGCAAAGTGGATTTCGAGTTTAACACATTTTTAACACAGAAATTAACCAAAAAAAAATAATAATAATACAATCTGACAACAGCCTTTTGTTTAACTACCACAATCTTTTCAAATCAGTAATAGGCTGATCCTCAGTTGTGTTCTACGAAAAAGCCTGGTATTTAACAATCCTTATTTCCCTCAAACTTCAATCAGTTGACATCAAATAACACGTAGCAAAAACTATTGGAAAAAGACTATTCTGGTATAATTTGCCTCACTATTCTAAAGCCTGATTCTCAAGACTCTCAAAGACGTAATCTAGCGTGCACCCACAACGTGAGAGCTTTCATTGAATGTCACAAAATAATCAACGGATCAATTGTTCACATCAATTTTTTACATTAATGGCGTAATTACAGCTTGTGAACCAGTGCAGTTGTGGTGCATTTTATTAATAACAGAAAGTGAGTCAGTTAGCTTTTTTATCTCTGTCCACTGGACACGGATCATTCGCCCCTGGCGAGAGGCTAATGGCTTTTCATGCGTCTACCGCAGAATACAATGAGAGGTTCAGTAACGAGCCCCGGGGCCGGCAGAGCCTGGAGCGCCACAGCAAAAGAGCACTTTTCCACAACAGAAGGATTCCATTTGTTATAAACAGCCTCTTCAGTTCAGCTCCCTGCCAGGGATTTGAGGTTTAATGTTTTGTTTTTTTTTCGTCCGATGGATGAAACCAGCCTTCCAGACACGCCAGTAGAGGCTCGTCTCCGCCGTGGACATACTGTCAGAATCAAGCAGGACTTAGTGAGACGCACCAATTACAAATACCAGAATCTGAATCGGAATCAGAATCCACTTTATTGGCCAGGTACAACTGCATGTACTAGGAATTTGTATTGGCAGTGTTGCTGCAAAATTCTCAGAAAACACAGAACATAACTTAAGTAGAATTAGTAGAAATAAGATGCTAATACAGTGCAAACAATGCAAAGTTGCACAATTTGTCACGATCGTGCCGGGTGCGGAGCGGGAAAGCAGGATCAGGACTCAAAAGGTAATGTGAACGAGGATTTATTTCAGACAAACAGGGAACACCACGACACAACCTTACGTCAGTGACCGGACCGGACCAGACTAAAATACAAAGGACTGATGACATAAACGAGATACAGCTGGTGAATCTCGAATACTTAAAGGGAAAGGTGACTATTGAAATGTTAGAATATATGATGCCAAGTAAAATAGATGTGCAAAAATTGTGTAGTCAGTAGGTGAGGGTTAGAGGGGGGAACTTTATCAACAGGGGTCAGGGGCTTGTTGATGATATCATCTGCAGAACTGAAGAAGCTGTGTGGTCCTGGTCTTGATAGACCTCAGTCTCTTGCCGGAGGGTAGTGCCATAAACAGTCCATGTCCAGGATGGGATGGGTCTGCCACAAACTTCCATGCTTGCGTCAGGGTCCTGGAGGTTAGCAGGTGCTGGAGGGATGGCAGATTGCAGCCTGTCACCTTCTCTGCAGAGCTGGCCTTGTCCTTGGCAGTGGCAGCGGCATACCAAATGGTGATGGAGCAGGTGAGGATGGACTCGATGATGGCTGTGTAGAGATACACCATCATTGCCCTTTGCAGGTTGAACTTCTTCAGCTGCTGTAGGAAGTACATCCTATTTTGGGCTTTTTTGAAGTTGGAGCAGATTTTCAGCTCCTACTTGAGATCCTGGGAGATGATAATACCCAGGAAGCAGAAGGCCTGCACTGTATTGACCAGGGAGTCACACCGTACCATTAAGAAATGCCACAAGACCAGTGTGTTCCAGAACACATGACATCCAGAGCTCATCCAATCACTGATCTCTTCCATGGCTGATCTCTTACATATCCTGAATGCTCTCGTTTTTTGTCTTTGATTTGAAGAGCTTGGTGTTTAGCTTTTCGCTAGGTTTGGGTTTCATCCCGGAAGTGAGCACATAAGGCAATTTGGACATATCTTGATAATTATAGGGGAGAGATCAAATATACTGTGCAACATAAGATACGATATCACACACAGTTAACTAAACCTCTATAGTGGCAGCATCATCAGTTTCTTTTGGTTCTTGTTGCATGTCACACACATGGTAAAATACATCAGCTAACATCCACTACATAAATTTTATTAAGGCTCCTATGAGATGTATGTCCAATTGGAAATTACTCAATGGAACATTCAATGGATGACTGTATTTATATCATAATATATATCATATCTCTTACTCCAGTTCTATCTTGCCCTTTAACTTATGATCACTTTAACTTATTTAACTATGTATGCAGTCCTCCATATTTATTCCAACTCTTTTATGCTGCTGTATTTGTTTACATGGACATTGCACTAATGTACATTCACCGGCCACTTTATTAGGCAAACCTGTCCAACTGCTCGTTGACGCAAATTACTGATCAGCCAATCACATGGTGGC
>JAODKL010000001.1:18853930-18914127 GCA_026780765.1 Petrocephalus schoutedeni
AGTATTAGATCGATGGTATTCATAGGCTTGGTTTTATTGAGCTAGTACTGGGAAAATTTCATTGTAGAGTCTTAAAGTACTTATGTAAGTCGCTCTGGTTAAGGGCGTCTGCCAAATGCTGTAAATGTAAATGTAAGTATAGACCATATGTCATCTCCTAATTAAGATTTCTGCCCTTCACTGTAGATTCATGTAAATCTAACTGAAGTGAGCAGAAAAATAATTTAAATGATTATCTGTACAGAATTACACACGATTACATTCTCAAAGAGAACGACACCAGCTCAGAAGAGCAGAAATACTCTGTCATTTTAAGACTTCTGAGGAAGCTGTAATCCAGTTGCTCGGTCTCAGGGGAAAGGTGTAATACGATTGTAATTAGCGTTGTTTGTAGCCTTCGCTGCAGCCTCATTGAGGGATAGGAACCAACATCTGGCAACCTCATGTGACGTGCTGGCAGCATAGTCAGAGGCTCACTGTGGCCTGTTTAATATTTCTAGTATTTATTATAGTATTATTGATATTATCAGGGCAATTAAAGGGCAATGACTCCGTGTTGGGGACTGCAGGGGCGGCTCTATAGGCTCGTGGCTGCCCTGGGCAGAGGAAGAATCGGTGGCCCCCTCGCCTGCCAATGTCACTATGGCATCTTAAGCACGGCGGATGGCCACGTCACTGCGGACACTGCATAGCCGCCTCGTGCTCATGGCACAAGCGTTTAACTTTTGCCGAAATTTGCCGCAGCGTTTTGCCAGCTTTCGCTGTTCCCACCGGGCACCACGTGGCGGTAGCAGCAATGCCCAGCTGAGCAGCTTGTTCATTCTTTTAATTTTCTTTTATTCTTAATTTTTTTTTAGTTTTTCCTTTTACTTTTGTATTCCTTTGTTTTTATTGTTTGCTATTTATTCTATTGTTTTCACTTTTCCATTTTCTGTTATCTTAGCACTGAGTTTCTCATTTCTGCAGAACGTTATAATGCTACATACAGCTTACTGCTCCGAGGCTACCGATATTAGTAAACACACTGTACAACATATTAACTAATAAGAAACACAATGTTTTTCGGCCACGTTGCCGTCAGCTGTGTCGTTAATTTCACTTTCTCTTTTATATAAAATACACATGTATATTGGGATGAGGCCTGGCGGCCCCCGGGATTTGGCGGCCCCGTGCAGGTGCACAGTTTGCACACGCCTAAGGCCGCCCCTGGGGACTGGGCCAACCAATGTTCAGATTTCAAATGAATTACCCACTTCGTTTGAAAACGTACTGAAAACGCATCACTGCGACACTGTTTTTTTCCAGTTGACACTGTATTTCTAGGGTACTTACCCTAAGGGAAAAAAAAACTTCGTAAAGGCAGAAATTGCACACCAGGGAGATTTCACAGTAGCGGGTACTTTCAGTGCTGTGCATGGGGTAAATGGAAGTCGGCTGCACCTCTTGTAGGAAACCTCAGAATATTTCGTTTCCGTATTAATGTTGGAAAAAAATAGAACTGGGCTTATCAAAAGCAAACGTGAAACTCCTCGGACGTTGGCAATACTCGTTTCAGAAATGCTTCCTGTGATTATTTGGCCATTGTCTTATACGTCTCAGCGCAGTCGGTGTCTGGCGTGATCACTTTGTGTAGACCTGCCATATGCCTATAGACGTTGTGGGATCGCTGTCACCGCGCATTGCAGGAAAACAGTGACATTCAGCGATGGCTGTCAAGGTCACTTTGAAACCGTGCAGCTGCGCCGGAACCCAGACCAGCGGCTGCCTGTCACGTATCTCCTGCCCGCGGTACGCCGGACTCCGCCAGCGCCGTTTCCTCTTTCCGACTCGTGTGCGTAATTATTCGGGGTGTGTCATGCCGACTGCAAACGCTGGAAAATAGCCCCGGCTTTGCTGCGCTTGAAGATCCGTGTGCGTTATAGCATGCAAATCAACGCAGTACTGGGTTGGTGTGCTGATGTGTGCGAAAATACATAACATCGGCCTTCACTTAACTTGATGTCCCGCTATTAATGCTGTTGAGTAAAGACTGATGGGGAGGATGTTTCTTAAACAACAAATCCGGTCTCGTTCATTTGCGTTTTTATGGTAACACTTTACTTGAGGGCACACAAATACTTAGTAGTAACTCAGTCACTACTGAAGAACAAATAGTGAACAAATATAGTCGCAATTTAAGACGAAAGATGTGTCATGATTCATCAACGATGAACATGAGATCAGTATTTCATGTGGGTTGTTTATCACTTCTTCCTAGAAAGGTTATTTGGTTGTTCCTTCAGTAGTTCATTTACACAATTAACAGATATAGTAACAAAAATAGGAACTGGTTGGGATAAATGATGCATAATGATTCATTAACAATGAACAAACATAACATCAGTATTTTACCAGTATTATTCATTATTTGTTCCTTCAGCAGTTCACTAAGATATACAAAATGAACAGACATAGTAACAAATACAGTAATTGCTTGGGATATTGCTTGCGTCATGATTCATTAATGCTGAACAAACATGACACTTTGCTAGAAACACTTAATTTGTGGTTAATGAATACATGTGGTACAATGAACACAAGTAATAGTACATTACTACATTATTTGTGTACCCTCAAGGAAAGTGTGACCATTTTTATTTATTATTATTGAAGCTTGTATTTTGGCATTTTTGGTAACATACAGCAAGGAAGTCTGGTCTGAAAAGTAATTTATTTCAGCAATGCTCGGCAGACATTACTTGTCAACTCATCACACTTGATGTATACAGAACAGCGGAGATTAGCATTTGCTTAACAATTACTTAACGTTTCCATTGGAAAAAACAGTGACTGCATACCACTGATTTATCGGGCCAAGTCTGTTTTCTTTGTGGGGGGGGGGGGGGGGCATTTTTAGTAGTATGTAAGAGGGGCACAAATGGTCTTTCACTTCTACAAACCTGCAAACGAGCATGATCGCAGATAGTGATTGCCTTGTTATAATGATGGTCTGTCAAGACAGGGTTACAGAAACTCACTGAATGTTATTAAAAATCACGTTTTTTATGGGCAGATTTTATGTAGGTGAATTAAACCCACAAAACAACATTTACTGCATCTAATGTTCACAAATATACACAATTAAAGTGTCCCATATCATCTTCTAGGCACGCTGTATGAGTACTTTAGAGAAAATCACGTGTCCTGTTTAAAGCAAACGCCTGTAAGCCACAATCGGGTATACCCCATACAAACAGTCTGCAGTGAAATCCACTATGGATTCTTAAGCCTTTCTAGTGCAATGTGCAGGACTTTCTGTTCGACTGTCCCTGCCTTGGGCACCGCATGCACCGGACCTGCTGGCGTCACGCTGGATGACTCACATGCTGCCACCCTGCATGTGGTGGGGTGGGACAAGGCGGGGCTAACTCCAAGGAGAAGGTCTGGCCCAATTTAGCCGATCCCCGATCTCTTCGTGAGCAAATCCAAGGCCCCTGCCCAGTCTCTCATCTGTATTCAGATTCAGGGGGACCTTGGACAATGTTGTAGTATCCAGCCAGAGATCCCAGGTCAACATAGTGGGACCCCCTCTTTCTAGGGGATGCAGAGTCTTCGTGGCTGTAGAGGACGGAGTCTGCAAGGACATAGAGGTGTCTGAGAAAAGGGGACTCACACCCACAGGTGGTCCAAGCCCCAAGGTGGCAATCAAGGAACGGCATCACGGGCATATAGAGGTGGAGCCAATTAGACACCGGCCTCAAAGTTGTCTGACCCCCGGAGTGCCCCCTTTCCTGTCATTCACAGATTCCAAACACATCATTGGCTAATGAGGCTCCTAATAAAGATATCCCCTCTTAGGCCCCCATCTTAAAAAATCCTAAAAATCACCCCTGAACAGGAAGGTACTACACAAATGTCCCATAACATGAAAATTGCTGGTTTGAGTCCCACGATAGACCTTGCCCCCAAAAACGAAGATCCTACTTTTCCATTGAGAAGAAAAGTAAAAACAGATTAAAAACAGTAACGGGACAGAGAGACATCCAAGCAACTAAAATCCAAATAAGAACAAACAGGTGCAGCATGACTCACAAACTGCTTCAAAAAATATTCCCCGGTCCACTTCCGAAGAGCCATGGCAAACTGACCATCCGCACCCCCCCCCCCCCCCCCCCCCCCCCCCATCCTGGAGCAGAGCCATGATGGCGTGACCTGTGTAGGTATTTTACAGAATGACACACAAGAAGACATGTAGGAAGCCACTTTGGCTACCTGATCACCGGCCCTTATTTACCACTAACTTAACAACGGGAAATTTGAGTAAGTCACCAGGTTGATCAACACAATTGTTCACTTCCGGGGAAAACCCATTGGATATATAATCTCAGAAGGCCCCTATTCTACACTGTACACTGGCCTTTATTAATAGGAATTTGTGCAATGTAGGCAAACATGTTTACTTGTATATGTGTCAAGCTCGTTTTCCCACTCAGGTACTGGAAACTGGCTATGTGTGCAGATTTTCACACCCTCACCCCCCAGGCAGCCTATGGGAGCCTACCCTGCAGCGTATCTGGCAGCTGGCTGAGCTGCCTCAGCAGGCCATGGGAGACGTCCACCATCCCCGAGTCGAGGCTCCAGCAGCGCGGCTGATCCTCGCGGGGGGGATTCAGTGCCTCATCTCGCATCAGCTCTGCTGCCGAACTCCGCTGCTGGGGGTTCCGTGCCAGCGACCGCTCCAGGAAGGCTCGCATGGCTGGACTGCAGTCCTCTGCAATGTCCTCCACTGGGGGAGCCTGCTTATGGATCTGTGGAAGGGCAGTTTGGCAACAGCGCCAAACACAGGTCAAGGGTTGGTATTACAGCACAGGAGAAAACAAGGAATCTAACATAATGCACATAGTCTTAAAATACTGACCTGAATTAGTAATAGCAGACTGAATTCAGGCTTAAAGGAACAACATTATAAGAGGCCAGCAGGGTGTGTTTTCAGGTATAAATCACAAGCTAACTGACAAGGACCACGTGAAAACCTGCTAGACTGTCTAAGACTAGAGTTAGCAGAATGGCAAGCTCCCCTTCAGTGCTTAAAAATTAGAGGAACCTATTTAAAAAGGGCCTGGTCAATGTGAAACTGTCGAGCGGATGCAGTTCCTACTTCAGCAGTTTGCCATTTCACAACACAAAGTAATTCGGATGGTTTGAAAAGGAGAACATGTGACCTGTAAGACTTTCCACAATTCTCAGCAATCTTACATGGCAAGTATTGATCAAGTTCTAGTTCGTTCTGTGGCTTCACAGTTAACAAATTATCATAAATACAGATTATGTAATTCCTTATTTAAGTAACAGGCTGGTAAATACCCAGCTTTAATATGCCTTATTTTCAGTAGTTGGTAGAGTAATTGAAGAACAGAACTTTTCACTAGATGGTGGTATGTTCAGATCCCCTGAGTGGTCTAACATAGTGGGTCACTCAAGGGTACAGCAGCATCAGCTCTTAATATTTATGTAACGATATAATACTTGTGACCCACAGAGACTCCTGAAGGCTCAGAGGACACCTACAATGTAGAGGTACGAGGGGTAGGCAGAGGGCGGGTATCTTCGAACCCAAGGGGGGAATCCAGTCTGCATGTGAATGATGGTGGTGCCCAAGCTGTAGATGTCAGCTTTGGTGTCATGACCCCAGCAGAGCACCACCTCGGGACTCATGTAGATCTGCAGAAGACAACGCAGAGAATTTCATTACCCACAAGGCAATATTTGAAATCCTTTTTTCGGGCACAATGGTAAATGTTTTATCCTATCCATTTAGAACAAAATGTTTGCAGGGAAATGTACACCAGCTGTGGCCGGATATGGGCCAGGCTCACACCCCAGTCACTTTCTGAACCGGCTTGCAAGTCCCTTTATCAGATAATCAGGCCTACTGACATGTAGCTCGCAGGGTGGAGAGGAGTGTGAGACAGATCGAGTACAACAGAAGCCAGAGAAGAAGGCTGCAGTATTACACAAGTGTGCTGGAAAACCCCCTCATCTTCCTGAATATCACCAAGCAGCTAAAACATTTATATCATAGGATATATTTAAAAGACTGTCTATATCACTGCAGGTCTCAAAGTAGGTGAAATTTCAAATGGAAGATTAAAGTCTCTGCTGGGAATTTGTGTCATGCCAGCCAAAATGTCACCTGCCAAACAACACGCTCTCTGCAGAGACTGAGAATTCCCCTGTTATCATTTCCCCAGGCTGGGGGGGGGGGGGTGGTGTCATCTTAGAAAGCAGCCTGTGTTGGGCTCAGGGGCGGCCCAACCAGGATGGGCTTCCTGCCCTAGCCAATCACTGTCCTGCTGGGAGCTAAGTGGAAACATTTACAAATTATGAAAGCAGCTCAAAGGTTCATCTGATAGGTAGAAGGAAAGTCCAGCATAGACCCCCCCAAAACAGGTCAGGACCTGAATGCAACCTAAACTAAAATATCCTAAAATACCAGGGAATAGAACCACAAACCAAACTAATAAACCTCTGCAGACATGGAACTCTGTGCTTTTGCTCATGGGAGTTTTACTTACACAAAAATGCATGGTAGAACAAAAAATATTTGGTTCAGAGAGATAACCAATCAGATCATATATCCGATGTCAGACCAGCCAATCAGATGTTTAGGTCCCTCATCCTCTAGTTGCTTGCACCTGCCTGGCTCTACAATCTGATGGGTTATCTCTCAGAACCAATCATTTTTCGCTCTTCGCTTAGAATATTTTTGTGTAAATAAAACTCCCACAAACCGTATTTTTAGTGTTGTTCCCCCTTACCTCCGTCCCACGCATGTCTCTGGGTGTGTACACCTCCTCTGTCATCTGCACAGCAAGCCCAAAGTCCACCAGAACAGCCTTTGTTGACATTAGGACAATATTGCTGGCTGTTGGCCAAAAAGAAGGAAGATCGACCCTCAGAACAGATCCTGCATGCGATGGTTACATTGAACACTGTGGCTACTGCTGTAACCTAAAGGATCTATAACCATGGGATGCTTTAATTTCCTGGAGGCAGCATTTCTTATGAACAGAACCTCCCTCAATACTTTGACCCTTGCATCTACAGTATTTCCTGTAACACTTCTCTCGCTTGACAAAAGATGCTGAAAAGCTGCCATTTTACCAACACTCCACTTGTGTAGCTTCCATCTAAATGGCCTACGTATAGCAAATTCTCGGCAGTAAACGGATTTTTGCTAGTCACCTTTTCCCTGCTTGTTCCTGAAGGAAATGGTGAAAAATAACCAACATGGACACTGAAACACTCAGTAATTCCTGCCCCCCACAGTCCCTCAGAAAGACCAGAGAAACTCACGCTTAATGTCATGGTGTATTATGTCCTTGGAGTGCAGATATTCCAGCCCCCGAAGCACCTGCTTGGTCACCCAGATGATCTCGAAGTCTCTCATGGGCCCACAGCTCTCCAGCTTCTCCATGACAGAGCCGCCCTCGCCGGCTTCCATGAAAAGATAAATGGTCTGCTGCCAGAGCAGGACACCGTAGAGCTCGGCGATGTTCTCGTGTCGAAACACGGCCTGGATCTCCACGTCGGCTGGCTTGAAGTGCTCCAGGGGGATCTTGAGAAGTGAAGATTAATCATCAAAGAGGGCAAAACATCAAAAATATAAATTACTCTATTGAAAAACTACAGTGCGCATATTATTACACCTGTGCAATGGGGCCAAGTCTGAGAGAATGGTGGAAGATCTGCTTTTAATTTGGAAACTACAAAATTTCCTTCATATTTTGAGAAAACAAGGAGGCGCAGAAGCTGCTGCTTCTGAATAAAACACATGCACAAGAGCATGTGATGTCCAGACTGCGAAATCGCAGCCATATTTCCAGGAAATCCCCTTCTATCCTGACCCAAACTGCCCCAAATGCTCCACCGCAGTGTCAGCTGCCTGACATGAGATTTTTAATTCGAGACAAGTCTGCACACTCATTTACGTATGCACGTGAGACTTGTATTACCTTTAAAATAGTTTGTAGGGATTGCAAACTACCCCAATGCTTTTGAGGCAGCTAATTTGAGGTTTGTATTGGATTAATATAGATTTACTGTAAGATTTCTTGCGTGAGCGTGAGAGTTTGAAGGCATGGGAGTCAGACCAGATGCGTGACAGTTGGCGACCCTGCCAGTGGTATATTTAGAAACTGCTTCGAAAGTCCCGGAGCTTTACGTCACAGGCTGCGTCCCCCAGGCTGCCATCGCTCCCATTTGTTCGGGTAGTTTCCCGCTCCCCCCTTTCCTCATGGCGGCCGTGGGTTGTTTCTGTCTGGTTACCTGACTGCTTAGTCAAAAAACTGCATCTCGCGCTAGGCTTCCTGAAGGGCGACAAAGCCCGGTTTCAGGTCTTTCCGCGCGCTGTTCCCCTTTTATTCTTTTACGGTGCTCTTTTTTGTCTGCTACCATCTTAATATACTTATTTTCACCCCAAGTGTGACTTGATGTGCGGCCAAGAAGGAAGGCGTCTCGATCGGGAAATAAGCGATCATTGGGACAAGCCAGGAACGTCAGACATCCATCTGGCACGTACATACTGTAGGATTCCCAAAACTACTAACCAGCTTGCATGCCATTCGCTTCCTGGTCTCTCCGTCTTGAGCCAAGTGCACGGCCCCGAATGATCCTTTAGGCACGTGTCCGGAGCTGTGGCTCCTGTAGGTCAGTTTCCATGGAAACAGGAAAACTTCCAGGCCGACGCGATAGCGGCCGTCCAGGATCGCCATCTCGGTCTGCTCGGGGCACAGAGAGAGCCGGGATTAAGGGAGACATCCCCACATAAGTGCAACTGCAGATGTGTGCAGACACCTGCAGTCGCCCGGCATGGAGGCTAATGAACCCTGAAGCCACATTTCTTCTCAAAACACAGCCACAGCTCTGCGTAGCTACCGGTCTCGGAAAGGAATGCAAATCTTAGAACGATTCCGATAAAACTCCGAAGGAGTCACGCGTGGAATCTGAGAACGTTTTACTTCTCGTTTAACAGAGGATCGCGGCATTTTTAAGGCTTCAGGTTATTCTTGGCAGTGCATCTCAAAATATTTGGATGGCAGACATTGAGTAATTGCTATTAATAGTTAACTTGCGAGTTGAAAAATGTTTGCAAAGGTTTACGATACTAACCACTAACGGGACATTTTCGAACTGGTCTCACTCGCCGAACCACAATGCGCAGACTTTGCGACACATGCCAGGTTCCCATAACGCATTATGACGCTCTACGATGGACTCACCTTGTTCAGAAACACGCCCATCTCCTCCGACAGTCCCGTGTCAAACTGGGAGCTGCAAATCTCATTCACAAAAGACAGCAGTTCAGTCACCGGTGCATATCTGACCCTGCCAAGAGCCAGGGTCCCACAAGTTGAATCTCCAGTGCTCCTCAAGTCCGTGTTCTCCTCGTCCTCCATCTCATCCCGCGACGAAGTCTCCCTGGAAGATGCTCCGCTCTCAATGGAAGGGAACAGTGTTTCCGCGGCGTTGATGATGTCCTCAATCTTCATGTGAGCCAGCAGCATTTCGATTTGGTCGCTCTGACAATCCATAATGACGGCTTCCTCAAGCCCACCTGAGATCGGACATTCACACAACACCATCACTAGGAAGCACGAAACGCCGTGTCCTTCATGTGTCGCTCTTTCTCATGTGACAGCAAGCAAACCTGTTATAAGTTATATGGTGACGTACAACTGGTAACTAAGGCGGAGTTTACATGATAATGAACCCTTTAGACAGAAATTTGCATTGCAAATGAGGGAATTTCACAAACAAGAGGGAAGCCCCAAAAATTAATACCCACACTTAAGAAAATGTTTTAAAAAAAAAAGAAAAAAAGCAGGGATCCCCTGCTTTGGTTGGGGGAGCACTCAAGGAGTTAAAGTCTCACTTTTGTCTCAGTTTCTCTTTGACACCCATATCTCATCAGCATTGTAAACTATATGTAACTGTTAAAAGTACACCTAACAAAAGATCGAGAAAGCTACACAGGTTATACATGACAAGCGAAGTTGTATATATAAGCGCAGCTGGAAGGGTGTATAGGCTGTCATTCGGGAGATTCGGGAGACGTTAAGGCGTTAGTATGAAGTGTTCGGAGACGACGAAGCGCGCCTGCCGTACCTTACCGATCCAGAGGCCAACAGTTACCAGCAGCAGTCCCAGATCCCGGCTTTGACCTTCTGCTTTACAGATAGAAACATCATTAATGTAGAGGAAATCGGTTAGATTCTGTCCTCAAGTCCATTTCGCATTGCTCCTACTGAGTCCGAATTCCTTTCCGAATTGCTTCTATCTTACAGTATTTCATCCGTTTTAAAAATCCCATAATAATGCAGTTTTTACTTTCTTTGCTGCCGTCACGGTATATTTACTCAGCCCCTTTCCGTTCTAAATAACAAATAGCAGGTACTCCTCCTCCCCCGCCCCGACTCGGAGTTTCAGTTTCACTGGTCATCTCTCCCTTTCATTTCCGAACGTGCAAGATATCAGCCCCGAAACAACGTCTATTTAAGATTTTTGTGAACGTGAATTCATTTGTAGATAACCTCCCCTGAGATGTCTTAGTAGGCTAACCCAATTTTTTTTCGTTTGATTCTTTCATTTTTCATTGTCATTTTCTGTTACACTTAAATTCGAATCTGAAGAAATTTCTGCTGCTAACACTATTGCTTGTATGTTTCCCTATGTTAAATAAAAAGTTTTTTAATGACAACAAATGCTTGTAATGAATTAGTCGTGCGATTAAAAACATACACACAGTTACTATGTTCCTAACATTGTGGGAACTCTAGCTTTTATTTCTATTGACATAAGCCTAATCCTAACAACCCTAACCCTTACTCAGCCTTAACCGTAACTATAAGTAAACAAAATACAAGACTTTCGGCTATTGTAGTTTTTCATTGCATTCACAGCTTATAACTAAAAATGAGGTTTATATTGTGGGGTCCTGAAAAACAAGCTAAATGTTTTAACACGTTTTACGACGTTGTGAGGATATTTGGTCGATGTGTTAAATATAAACCCACACACAGGTTAGCGCAAGTATTCCGCATAAACTAATTCTCAAAAATGTGATACTTCTTGGTACATCCCTCTTGCCGTATTTCAGACAAGCTGCGCAGGCGCAAAATATCTCACGCGCACCGTGATGGCGGCCCCCATGCATCACTTAAGTATAATGAGGCGAGGAGGATTTTTAAAGCACTTTTTGGGGGTTAAATATTGTTCGTCGAAAAGAGCTAGTACTAAAACTGCTGCTGCCAAGAAAGAGCCTTCCATTACGAAAGACCAATATGGTAGGTTAGACCCCGTAAATGTCTTAATGTAAACGACCTAGCTTCAAATTGCACTTTCTCAATTTAATGTAACTGTAGTGGTACAACGCTCACGTTATCGTTTTAAGCTTCAGATTTCCTATGCGGAAATGCATTGTTACACTTAGTGAAATGTTACTGTAAGAACTGAGTGAGCTACCAGTTTGTCAACTCTCGTTGCCAGTTTAATAGTAATGATTATATGCAATTTCCAGGGTGATTAACGGAAGATATAGTAATTGAATGGGTATTTTGCACATACTTTAACATTAAT
The DNA here is from genome assembly GCA_026780765.1 of Petrocephalus schoutedeni. NCBI lineage: Eukaryota > Metazoa > Chordata > Actinopteri > Osteoglossiformes > Mormyridae > Petrocephalus > Petrocephalus schoutedeni. Next base: position 18,865,547 of record JAODKL010000001.1, read on the forward strand.
AAACCGCAAACAGGAGTAGCTAACGAGTTATTTTAGGCTGTTTTATTTATTGGCGGCATTATCTGTTTCACTGACGCTTCGGTCAAACGGTATTTACACGCCTTAATCCACTGTTTAAACCTCGTTATTTAATGAATACATTGCGGTCGAGTAACTACTGATGGAGCCTTTGTATTATTCTGCTTGTTATCATCTGACAACTGGGCAGCTGATCAAATTCATTTCTGTTTGTCAAATTTTTTTGTTTCGTTCTAGAAAATATTGAAAGAAAACCCTTCTATAAGCTTTTAGAAGAAAGAAATGAACAAGCAGAAAGATCTGTTCTCGTGAGCTGCCCCACGAATACATCAGAGAAACGGTTTTTAAAACACATGTCCAAGCATGGAGACGTAAACAACTGCTTTTTCTATGAAAGTTTCGTAAGTATCGACAGGATCACATTGCTGAATGTTACGGAAACTATATAGAGAGCAGATCACATGTCACATTGTCTTTGATTTCTCTTTTCTTTGCAGGGAACATATGCGGTGGTGGAGTTTTCCAAACGAGACAGTGTTCTTTCGGTTTTCGAAAGCGCCGCCATACCGAACTTCCAGCACGAAGCGGCTGTGCCTTTCAAATCCAGGCTACTCTCTTTAAAAACCAATAGTCCAAGTGACCTGGCGAACAACCAACCGTCTGTTAAAGTACTCAGTCAGACTGCCCTTCCCATGGACGAGCTTGTCAGGCAACTGACTAAAGTAGAGAGTGTGAGTGAGCATGCCTGTCCGTGCCTGTGTGTGTGGTGGGGCTTCGGGGTGCAGCTTTTTTTTGCCATTATTAAATTTACATGAGCAACATGGTGATGCATTGGTTGGCTCCATGTGTATGGAGTCTGCTTGTTAGGGGTCTCCTCCCAAGGACTAAAAATGTCCTAACATGAACTGTAATTAGCAGATTGGTCATAGATATGAATGATGTATATTCCCGTTGATTGGTTGGCACCCCCTTCCCCCGTAGCTTCTGTGATAGGCTCCGGACCCCTGCCATCCTAAATGGGACAAGCGGGTATATAATGGATGGATGGGTGTCCTTAATGGCAACGGAAACTCCCACAAAATCTTATAGAATCAGGGCCCTGTTCTTACAAAAAACACAATTCAAGTTAAAAAAGTTGCATCAGTTTAACTCAGATGCATGTACAAAAATTGTCTAAGGAGATTTCCTTTCAGAATTAAAACTTTTATGCCAAAAGCAATTCACTGCCCCTGGCTACAGGGTGCAAGGAGTGCGGCCCTCACTGGGAGGACGTAAGGCGGGCTGGGGAGGTGGAGCAGCTGTCCCTGTGTCGTCACGCTGTTCCTGGCCTTTCTCTCCATCCCATCCCAGATAGACCAGCAGCTGCTGCTCCTCACGAACCTGCTGCAGCTGACTGAAGAGAACATCCGCCTGCGCTTCCTGGTCTGCTCCTTGCTAAGGGACATCGCCGCCTCTTATTTCCCCAAATGCGTGGTGAAGCCCTTCGGCTCCTCCGTCAACGGCTTCGGAAAGCTTGGCTGCGACCTGGATATGTTTCTGGACCTGGATGGCATCAGTGGGATTAGCCAAGAGAAGGTAATGTCCTGACACTCACTGGCTGTAGCTGAATAATGGGGGGGAAAGTAGGCCGTCGTTTAATGTGGGCATTTTATGCAGTTCCGCTTCACAGCCCTCCAGTAAAGTAAAGTAGCAAAGCCTCATGGGAATTGTGTTCAGTTAAACTAGCCAAACAGATTTAAGGCTATAATTTTATCTTTTTAAATATGACTCCACCTACTGCCACAGTAGCTGAAAGCTAAATTATGGTATAACATAATGCAGTGTTTCCGAACCCTGTCCATATTTTTGTTCTCTCCCAGGTCTTAATGCACTCATACTGGGAATTCTCAATTTTTGATTGGCTGGGAGCTGGGTGTGAGTAAAAGTATTGACTCACTGGAGGTCCCCCAGGGGATTGGTTTTATAAGCACTGACATAATGTACCAACACATATGCAGTGAAGCATGGCATCATTTGGGCTGGTCTAACATGCCCTAAAAATTAAGCCTTGATCAGAAATAGCTATTGAATTTTTTTAATTGGAGTTGATTACCTTTTTTTTTTTTAAGATGCAGATAGTTACTTGCAATAAAATATTTGTTCTAGATGATGAGTGTTTAATTACAGGTTAAATAAATTAATACTTTTTCTCCAGCATTTGCCTCAAGAATGTTAATGAGCATTTTGTGTATTTAAAAGCAAGATTTTCTTGAGTGTAGTTTTTTTTATTTGTTAAATAGCATGTGGGGGTTAAATCAGTTATATTTTTAATGACGCTGTGCAGCTTTAGTATGTCTTGGATATTTTGTTCAGTGCATTACCATTTAATACTGATGTACAAGCGTGTGATTCGCTTGCTTTTCTGCTCATTAGACATAATCTCCCTTGCGTTGTGATTCCTGCAGCTGCAGCAGGGATTCCACAGTTTCTGTTTAAGCATTCAGATCTCATGCAGTTCCAGAGAACACCGTGGGTTAAACTGTCACTTTAACCCATTTAATCCCACCTCCAACAGTTGATAAGATGAAATGGGGGAAAAAAAATCATACGTCTTATTTGCTAGGGAGGTCTAAGGAGTGAAATGCATGTACTTGTTTTGCAAGGGAAAATTTGGGATTAAACTGGTTAAAGACAGCATGTTTCAGGTAGCGCTGGGTACACCAGATTTCGAGTAACCAGGAGAGACATGGTTATCTTTGTGACAAGTGGATGTCACACATCTCCTTGTGGGTCGCTGAGTGAAGTACAGGTACCATGGCTGTCACCTTTAGGGGGCACTTCGAGTGGCAGCCTCATGTTCCTGTGTGTCGGCCCGCAGACAGGAAGCAGCTACTTCCTGGAGTACCAGCTGAAGCGGACATCCACGGAGCGGGCGGCCACACAGAGCATCCTGTCTGTCATTGGCGAGTGCGTGGATCAGTTTGGCCCAGGTTGCGTGGGCATTCAGAGGATCCTCAACGCCCGCTGCCCTCTGGTCCGTTTTTCCCATCAGCCGTCTGGCTTCCAGTGTGACCTCACGGCCAACAACAGGTAGCTAAACCCCTGTGGCATTTTCCTCTAAAGGTCAGAAGGCGTGGGGGCTGGCTGGCCACATTTCCCTGACGTCTGTGCCATTCCGGCGCGTTGTACTCTCTGGCCAACAGGGGGGGCGGCGAGGGGGGCTCAGCACGTTTCGCTTCTGCTTCTCACCGCCCAAGATGGGTACTGCTGCAGCTAAAAATAGCCAGGAGTTGTCATGGGTGGAGCTGTTAAAATGAAAGGGGGGGGGGGGGGTCTTCAACGGTTTCTGCGGAAACCAGGGTGTGCGGCTCCCAGTGAGCGTGTGCGTCAGTAGGGGAAGTCTGAATGTGAATTGATAAGAGGAGGTGAAGTGGGTTTGAAAACCCAAAGTGAAACCCCTTTTACCGAGAGTGAAAATGACACCCAAAAATTGTCATTCTTGTGTTTTTGAAAACAAACCCCTTAATGAAACTGTGTGAATGCTGCCCTCTCCTGGCTACACTTTGAATAGCGTTTTTTCCTGTTTAGTTTTCTTTCTGCATGCATATACCACTCAAGAATATCAATTGTCAGATATTTTACGAAATATTATACACTGAAATTTAGTCTGGGAAAATTACAATATTTTTCGTCCTTCTTGCTTCAGAATCAGCGCACCCTAGCTGTTGTTCTTGTGTCCACAGGGTGGCAATGAAGAGCTCGGAGCTGCTATATCTGTACGGCCAGCTGGATGAACGCATGCGTGCCCTGGTGTTCAGCGTGCGCTGCTGGGCACGGGTCCAGGGTGTCACCAGCAACATTCCAGGGGCCTGGCTCACCAACTTCACCCTCACCATGATGGTTGTCTTCTTCCTGCAGAAGAGGAGTCCACCCCTAATCCCCACACTGGACCACCTCCAGGCACTAGCAGGTGGGAGCACCCCTCAGAGCCCATGTCTCCTCCTCCTCCTTCTTCTCCTCCTTCTTCTTCTTCTTCTTCTTCTTCTTAATAACTCAATGCATGTATTCCAAAAAATGTTGGTTATGGACTGGAAAATTATTAAAAGGCTGGTATTAATATCAGGCTGTGTATGAAACTGTCACTGCTTCTGCAGAAGCTATGCTGGGATCCCCAGATGTAAAAAGGTTTTCCAGTTAAAGGCCAACGTAAGCGTTGCCCAGCAAGCTGGGCGGCGATCTACACGAATGCACTGATAAACCTCTGGGGACCCCTCCCCCCAATCAGATCACCGCCTATAAATACTCCTATAAATATGGTTTGAAATGCTAAGCAAGAAGTGAGTCAGTCTAGATCTGGCCTGACCTGGCTCTGTATATAGCTACATTTTTTATGTGTGTGTGTTTGTTTTTTATATATATATATATATATATATATATATAATTAGTAATTTTGTTCTTATGCGTCCTTCACTTTTAAAAATACTCCCTATAGCCGTGTCATTACTAATAGCAGGCTGTCACGTTGACCATGATGTCAGGGAGCATTGGGTCTAGCATCAAAATCTATATAGCTGTTTGTTAATAACTTTTATCGTTGTTGCTACTTATGTAATCTTTATTGTATTTCATTCTAGGGGTCTTTTTATTTTAACCTTACTTTAGATCCACCCTGGCCTCTGCTATGAATATATCATTAATTGCTGAAATGGTGTAAAACTTGAACCAGCCAATAAAATACAGGGGCGTCTTGGTAGGGGACAGAAGACAGTCATGTGACCCTGGTTGCCCAGGAGGTGGTTACCTGGCGATAGACTGCCAGGTTTCCATGGTTTTTAGACTCCTAGTGATGAATGTGCTCTGACTGAAATACTCATATTTCTTGTCTTCCTCTGCAAGTACCCATGGATAAAAGCGTCATAGAAGGGAACGACTGTACTTTCGTTAGCGACCTAACGAAGGTCAAACTGCAGGACAACAGTGACTCATTGGGTGAGTGGATCACCCGCTGGGATTTTACTGTACAATTTTTTTATTTCCTTCAAACGCCATGGAACCTTTCCCTGCTTTTTTCTCTAACAGAACATTTGCTGCTGGAATTCTTTGAGTTTTATGGCAACTTTGACTTCACAAAACTGTCCATCAACATCAGAAAGGTAATCGACCCTTCCTCTTTATGAGTTAGCGAAGGGTTGGGTGCGGTAGGAAACTTGGATGTAGTTTTGCTGGTGAATGGAGTTTGAAGGACTGACACTATAACTACAGCAGTTCAGACCCAGCCTTCCAGATGCCGTCACTGGTTTAGTTTTACTAATTACTTTTGCTAATTACAGTTCTAAGTTACTGTCATTTGCAGTTGCAAAGTTTAGGAGGGTTGGGGTTGGAGCTGGGGGAAACTTCTGTACTGTCTTAGCCAGTACGGGGCCTTGCTGATTACAGGTGACATAGGGCAATGGACACATGGCACAGTCATTCACAGACACTATCATACACCTGCTTAAGCTGTGTTTTTGGATTCTGGGCAGGTACTGAAGTGAGTGAGTGAAGTGAATAATTGTCATTGTTGCCACACCACAGCACACAACAATGAAATGTGTCCTCTGCACTTAACCCATATGTGACATTGTGACACCACTAATTCAGCTGCATGGGAGCAGTGCCATGCTCAGGTACTACCTCGGTGGTACCTTGGTGGTTGGGGAATTGAACCAGCAACCTTTCAGTCATAGGTGCGCAGGGCTCACAAAATTTCAAAATCCCTGATAGCCCTTTGGGCAGGCACTTTTCAGTTTTTGGTAGCCCAAAATAAATTTAAGTAGCCTGAATAAAAAAGAGATTATTTTTAACGTATAATATTGCGCGATCGCAAAGTGAAAGTGAATGTAAAAAAACAAGGTCAAATTCAAACGCGATTTCAATATTTCACACATTGACAGTGGCTCATTGATGCCCAGAAATGACATAATTACCCAGAGACATTTGCGAAAGAATGCAAAAGCATTGACATATATTTTTCTTTCCTATGATAGCCCGACGGGCTAGGCTGAGATAGATTTTGGTAGCCCGACTGGAAGACACAATAGCCCCGGAACGTCGGGCTAGCGATTTTGCGAGCCCTGGTGCGCTTCCGTAACTGTTTGGCAAAGATGCCTTTTAGCTGACTATAGCTGTTAACTGGCTGTTCATCTGTCAGCCATATTTAACTGACTTAACATTTAGATTTGGATTTGATTAGATTCACCTTTGTCATTGTACAAGTTCTCAGTCTCGTTATTGCTGTTTGTGTGTTTTAAGGATTTACCTCCTTGTTTTTCTTCTTTTTAATAATGAGCTTTTATATCTAAGAAACAGCTGAAAATATGTACATGTCTGATAACTAGTGAATGCACATCTAAAATACAGAACTCTCATTACCACAGTCATAGATGCTGTAAATAATCATATTTACAGCATCTATGACTGTGGTAATGAGAGTTCTGTACTAGATAGGTGGATGGATGGATGGATATATTGACTAGATTAGGTAGATCGATTGGATGGATGGGTACATTAATTATCCCAGGAGGGAAATTCGGTATATATTCTATACTACGTATAGTATTTTATATAGTACAGGATTGAAGAATATTTTTCTGATTATAAGGTTAGAACATAGCCTAGCTGTGCAGTGAATACTGATCTGGTCTGCTCGGCCTGAGTGCATTCTGATTGGCCAATTTTCGTCCAATCAGGGGAAGGAGCAGGGCAAGCCGGAGGCAGCTCCACTGCACATCCAGAACCCTTTCCAACCAGCACTGAATGTCAGCAAGAACGTCAACGGCACACAGCTGCAGCGCTTTGTCTCGCTCTGCCAGGAGAGTGCCTGGCTGGCCCAGCAGCCAGAGGTCCGGGACCGCAGTGACACCCCCTGGGGCCTGGCCGCCCTCCTGGCACCCCTCAATGCCATCGGCAAGGGGAAGAAGAGCAAGAGGCGTCGGGCGGAGGCCCCCAGTGCAAGGATTAAAGGCCTCCTGGAGTCCTTGAGAATTGGCAAGGCCAGCACTAACGGGGGAAGCGCTTCCTAAAATTCCCACTAGAGGGCAACATCTGAAGGCAGGGACTCTCCATATCCTGCCTCCCAGAGGCAGGCATCACCTTGACCACCTAGAGGGTGCATGAGGCTTTCTTAAAGGGACGGTGTACACTTTGCCAAATGCGCAGAACTTTCACGTTGTGGTGGGTCTTACCTCACCAGTTTTAATGTAGGTCCACATTAAAAACATCATGAGGAATTATGATGGTCTCATTCCACATGCAAAAAGCCTTTAGAGACTTCTTTGAAAATGTTTGGATGTGGTTTTAGAATTGTAACTAATTGCTCCCACTTCATAATGGGGGATTTGTATTCTGCTTATTGGAATGTTATAAAGTAGTAATAGGCTTTTATTACAGTTGTGACCCTAATGTGTTGGGGCAAATGTATGCAGGCGAGCTATGTTAATGTATGAAGGATGTGCTCGTGGTGTTTTCATCTGTTCAGCCTGAAGGACCCAGAAGGAGAGCCTGAGGTGTCTCAGATGTGCCTGTATGGTCAGTAAGCATGTTGGTCGCATGCAGGTCAGCCAGAATCCCGGGCTGACACGTGCCGTAGGCCAATCCCAGAATGCAGTGGAAGGAGCAGTTGGTCCCTGAGGATGGAGAAATGTGAAGTACGTTCCTGACAAATTGTTCTTCAGCTAGGTGGGCGTGGGAGGAGTTCAGGGTGTGGTGATGGGTTAGGGGTGTAGCATATGAGTTGACAGCCCCGCCCCCATCCCACGTCTGGTTTCAATTTTGTGGGAGCCTATAGCCAAGGAACGAATTGTCTTGTTCTTGCGATGTATGAATTTGGGGGTGGGGGTCATTTCCCTCCCCAGTGTGATTCGGGTGCAGTCCTACTGTCTGCCTGTATAAATGCAGCTGCGGTACGTGGGTGGGCGTTCAACCCTGATTCCGGTGGGACGGGGGGTGGTGTTGTGGTTATGATTCAGAGTTTCCTTGTCGTGCTGACAGCGTCAACAATGCATGTCCTCTGGGGACTGTGTGCCGTGACCCTGGACCCCTCGTCGTTCTACTCCAACCCCCCCCCCACACACACATGCGCACACACCTCAGGCCTGGGCTCCACCCACGGGTCTCTCTGTTCAAGCTTGGGTCAGTGGTGGTGTTTATCTCCTCTAAAACCGTGCCGAGGTTTATCAAACAGACGCTACAGTTTGGCGGGGGAGAGGGGGGCACGTGAAGGTTTCGGGTCAATGGGACAATAGGCCCTGGGTCTTCCAGTTGGACCCTTTGCGTGCCCTATCCGGCTGGGAGGAAGGGGGGGTGTGTTTTATTACTGCCCCAAGGGTCCCAGATGGATTGGCACATTCTGAATGGCCACTGCTGGTGGGCCTCGAACCCTGACGTGTTTTCTTTTTAAAGCTTTCTGCTGGCGCTCGCGCCTTCCCGGGAGGGGTGAGGAATTTCTCAAAAGAGGTGCTGAGGGGTTTGTGAGTGGGGGGGGGCTACTTTAAAAGTCCAATCTTGGTTTGTGCTGGAGTTGGGCCAGAGCTGTTTTGCAGAGCTTACAGAGCATGGTCTTCAGGGTAATGTCTATATGATGATGATGGGAAATGTAACCCCAAACCTTCTCACTTTTGTTTAATAGCCTTTAATAGGTGCTGTGTACAGATGGGGGGAGCATGTCTCCATCGGCTTCCTCTTCTCAGTTCCTCGAATTGTCCCCATGCCATTGAGCAAATCCGTTACTTCGCCTTCCGCCATTGGTGGAGCATGGGTATTCCTTCCTCTTAGCCCCACCCCCTTATCTGATGCATCTCTCCAGTGCAGTCTGGCTTGGCCGGGCACCTAACCTGCATGGGTGAGTTCCTCAGCTTTTCAGCTGCATTCTGTGGTGCGTTTTCCCCGCCAGCCTAGTAGCTGCTTCCGGGCTCGAGTGGCTTTGACTGTGGGCCTTATTGCATCATGGGCTTCTCCCTGTAGCGCTGTGAGTCCTGGGCTGGGCATGGGCCATGAGCTGACAGGGTGGGTGCTGACATTGTTCCAGGAGTTGGGTGCCTTCTCCTTTACCTGGCATCAAGTGGATGGCATTGTGAAAATGACATTGATGATGTCCCTGCCATTCTCTCTTGGCGGGGGATCAGCAGTGTGTTGACAATGAGCCTTGACTCTCCACGAATTGAAACTGTAGTAGTCAACCACCATGCCCCCTTGCTGGCTTTGCACCAAATAACCTCAAACTTTAGAGGTCTCGGTGTGAAATGTCATCCAGTTCTGTAATGGTTTGAGATGCTCTGTGGTCTTGTCCTTGCATATGTTGATGTTTACCACACGTTCCTGTCACTGTTGTCTTTACGGTACACTTTTCAGAAGTGATGTTTCCAGAAATGTCAGACGGCAGATTCCTGAAGGACGTCGGGCTTGATAAAATGAGCCGTAACTGGTGGTTTGCTATTTGCCCACGCACTGGAGGCTTTCTGCATACATAACAGGGCTTCTGTTTCCCTGGACATGTCTGGCCCGTCTCTTTCGAGCAGTTGGTATCGTTAAGGCTCTAATTCCTGCTGTTGTGTAAAGCCGGCATGGGTCAAAGAGAGGCCAGGCGCATGAAAGTAAATATTTGCTACTGGGGTTGCTTATGTGGTCGTTCCTGGCGGGTGGTTTTGATCAGTTGCTCATATGGCCATTCCTGGCGGGAGATTTTGATTGGTCATTGTGGTGTCTGGGGCTTAGTGGCACTGGGTCTCAGTCTCAGATCCTGTGTGTGTGTGATCTGGAATCCAGGCCAGATGCTCAGCTCATACCCCCATCGGGCAATGTGGGATGTTGGGAAGGGGCACAGGGATCTCTGCACTGGGGGCCCATTGTCACAGGCTAGGCTGGATGCCCCCCCGCCCCCATCTGACCTGGTGGCAGCATCCCAGCTTCAGTTCTGCTGGAGCACGGTCCAGCTGTACCAGTCTGCCTATAGCTCAGCATCTCTATCCTTTTAGTGCTCTGGTACATTTAATTCCTCTACCCCGCCCCGTAAGTTCAGCTATACATGAACTCCCCCACACCATTTGAATTCCAGTAATTTCCAGGTTTTTACTGTTTTCCATCTAGTGCGTTGGAATTCTCGGAATAGCGTTCATGGTGAGTGTGGTTGATGCGGTCCTCATCTGACTAAAAGTCCTGTGTGTAGAAATATGGTGCTCTTGTGATGCATCTGACATCCTAACAAAATATTTTTTTTAGTTTTGAACTTCATTTGACTGTGAAAGAGACCGAGGGTAAGAGGGTGGCCTGGTAGACAAAGGGGTTTGAGGAGCACAATGCTGTCTCTGCCTTCATGGTGTTGCACCCACCCCTACGCCGCCCTCTCTGGGCCAGGAGGAATGTCTGCGCCAAGACGTCTGTAAAGGTCACGGTTTTCATTGCTGGAAGCTGGGTGCCACACAGGAAGCCTTTAATGGTAAAATGGAGCTCCATGTAATGCTTGCGAGTGAACACTTGGCTGCGGCAGGGCTGCTAATTAGCTACTTTGTGTCATAGTTGTTTTTGTTTGTTGTTAGTTTTATTTGCCACCCTCACTGAAAGATGGTTTTGATTTGTCTTTGTTTCAGGAAATGAAGTTCACACGTTGTAAATGCTGGTCGGAAGCCTTTGAGGCTCCGCCTTGTGGCTGCAGTTGGCTTTCGCGGTGGTGTTTAGCTGGACATGTCGGCCTAATGGTTCTCCTCTATTACACACGTGAGCTCATGAGCTTCTTAGTGCTCTCAGTAGAATTGGGTCAGCCGGCCTAGTGTTCTGCTGGTGTCGACTGAGGGCCCGAGTTTAACACAGGGGCCCGGGGGCACATTGAGAGGCATGTTTAACCACAAAGCCCACCCGTGAGCACTGGATTTTGAAATTTTGGTTCTCCAAATTCCACTCTTCTCCGAAGAAAAGGGATGTTGATTTGATAAAATGCACGTCAGTGCCTTGCTGGTTAGCCATGGCCAGCTGCTCCTGAGGATCGTGTCTTAGATTTGTAAGGCGGCAGGGTCTCCCTAAACCTTTGGTATGCGCTGCGGGGGTTGGGGGGTGTTTTGCATGGCGCTCTTGACTTCAGGCGTATGAGTTTGTTTTTGTAATTTATAGTTTTTACATTCCAGGTGGGTTTTCTTGTTATTTGAGCCACAAATTCAGAAGAACTTCGCGGCAGAATGCAGGGGACGTTAATTCCCCCCAGATAGAATAATCTCCCGGAGCTAAGAGGTCAGGATCCCCCCCGGACCCCTGTCCTAGAGCCCTCAAAATTCCCTGCAGTTCTGGGAGCCGTCTGGACCCGAGGCCTCGGCCCACTTGTCCCGTCATTCTCTCTCATTTCTCGTTGCATTTTGCTCATTGGGATTTATAGTGAATTTGAGTTTCTGAGATGATGCACTGTGTGGCCAAAAGTATGTGAACACTAGCTTGTCTAACGTCTCATTTCTAAACCAAGGGTATTAAGATGAAGTTGGTCATGCATTGTTGCATTGCTGCTGTAGTGGCCTCTGCCCTTCTGGGAAGACTTTCCATTAAATGTTGGAACACTGCTGGTGGGACTTGCTGCCATTCAGGTTGGGTGTTGATGTTGGGAGACCAGGTCCCTTTCTGTGAACTCGTGTGACTGACCACTTTACAGCTGAACTTGCTTCTAGACCTTTGCATTTCAGAGTCACCTCACTTGTGGGCAGAAATGTGGCGAACAGACTTGCTGGAAAGATGGAAGATGGAGCCCTATGATGGTGCCAAGTGGAAAGTCACCAACCTCTCCTGTACAACCACCAACCTGCTGCTAAGGTTGCAGGGGATTGTGTGACTATCAGCAAAGGGTTTGGTTTAATATGGCAGTTTGTCTAAATCACATGTGTCAAACTCCAGTCCTAGAGGGCCAGTGCTCTGTGTAGTTTAGTTCTTTCCCTGTTCCACCACAAACGATTGAGCTGAAGAGCTGTGGGGTAATTAGCATAAGGAGCTGCGAGGAGTTGAATCAGGTGTGTTAAATGAGGGTAAACCCAAAAATGTGCAGGGCTCCGGCCCTCCAGGACTGGAGTTTGACACCCCTGGTCTAAATAATAGGGGTGCCCACATACCTTTGGTCATGTAGCATTTGTTTACTGGTCTATTACTTCAGGTTTCCCCTGGGATTGCTTGAGCGATGTGGGGGATTAGACCTCACTAGCCTTTGCTTTCGAGTGACGCACTTCAATCTAGCTGTCTATCATCTAGCTGGGCCTGAGTAAAACCATGTGATTTGAGCCGAAAATCCGTTATCGTGTCAGTGGTGGCCAGAGCATGGAATATATGGCCCAAGGTGCTTTCTAAGGAAAAACCTGTTCTTTTTCCAATTCTGATTGGCGAGGCATTGAAATGGGACAAGAGCCAGTCGGACAGCTAGTAGGGTATTTATATGAATATATGTTGTTTATACACATTCTTGGGACTTTTGGGGTGTCACGGTATGCCTGCTTAATTTGAGATGCTCCTCCAGTGTTTCATGAATACGTAGGCCTGATGAACTCGTTGCAACCTAGATGCAGCCAGAACCTTCCTGGCCACTTGTTAATCTCTGCTGTTTCCAGACACTCCTCCAGCAGCTGCTAACAAGACCCGTCTTCCCAAATACCTTGACGGGTAGAAGAGCAGACCAGTAGTCACGGTCCAGTGGACAAGGTCCAAGTTCTCCCTGTACTGGTCCAGCTCCAGGCGGTAGTTTCCAGCTGGCAAACCTCAGCAGGGAGTGGGGATCCATTTATGTCACAATGAACATTTGAACACCCCAATCCTACTATGAATCCCCCCCCCACCACCACCACCACCACCATACTACCTTTTATTTTCTTTTGATTAAATCTGCATTTGAGTTATGTGTAGCCAGGACTGTATCCCACAATGCATTTCTGTGTTGGGGGCGGGGGGGTGGATAGATAACGCTCCATTCACCCCCCACCCCAGCGTCTGGCACAAAATTCCACACATGCATTTAATTTTGGGGAAGGAGCCCAGGAGTGAAGTTATCTTAGTGCTCTGGAATTTTCCGACCCTTCCACTTCCAGTGTCAGACCCAGATGTAATTAAAAGCCTTGGGGCTGGGGGGTGTCGGAATGTGCAGTAGCAGAGTAGCCCCCTCCTTCAAGTGCCGCACTGTTTGCCCTCTTCCCGCCCCTCCGCCCCGAGTTGTCCTCCATGCGGCTTCAAAGGATCCGCAGCAGTGCAGCGAGATTCCGAGTCTCCCGCGGACCCGGGTTCAGCCCAACCCCTTTCCAGGGCTTGAAGCAATATCTAATTAACCAGGTTAATCATTTGTCACCTTAGTTCTCATTCTGACAGGCTGATCAGATGACAGGCTGCCCCCTACTGGTCTCTGGACTCCCAGCAGCTACTGGGTTTACTTATGACGTGGGTCGACCTTGTGTGAACTTTCGACGGGTGGGGAGGGGGCAGCGGCGGCCTCCTCGTTTGAAGGGCAGCCTGAGCAGACCCACGTGGGGCGAAGCAGTGCCCCTGACCTGTTATAAGATGGTTCTGATGGTGTTTGACGGGGGAGTGTCACTGGGGAGTTTTGCTGGGGCCTCTAGATTCCACTAGCTGGCCCGTCCCATGTTTTGTGCCCCTCCCTCAAAGGGATGTCACATGTATATCACATCTCTGTCACATGTCTATCCTAACGGGACTGGCCTGAGTATGTGGGACTGGGCCTGGGGAAGATTGCTGAGGAAATGGCTTCAGAGGAAGATGTTTTAGAAAACCATTTAACCATTTTAGGCCTTAAACTAGGGCTCACAGCCCTGAAAGCAGTTATCTGGGTGTCTTATTGAGCAGGCAATGAGACCTGCGCGTGGTGTGCAGGTGCCCGTTAGCACGTCCTATGGCGGCAGACCTGTGCTTTCGCATATGATAGTGTAAGTGTGTGTGTGCGCGCAGTTGTCCCCACAATGTGATAAAAAAAAAAAACCTGTAACAGTTTACCTTGTGGGTACAATTTTTTGGTCCTTAGAAGGATAACCTTAATTTTCTAAAAATTTGTGAATACAATCAAAAAACTAAAGATGGCTTGTATTTTATTTAACTACTTATGATTAAGGTTCGAGCTGGGCAGGGGGTTAAGGTTGTCATAGATTAGGCTTATGGCCATAAATGAATTGAGCGTCCCCATAAAGACATGAACTATGTTGAAACTGAGTGTGTGTGTGTGTGTCCATGTCCATTGGCTTCGGCCCATCCGAAATACCATGAACAATCTTAATATCTTTACCTTAGTTCAGTTTATATAATTTGAGCTTCATCTGGGTATGCCTGCAACCACTGCCTTATGCAAAAATTTATATTTAATTTTTAACACTCTTCATAAGTATAAAACTTGTATTGCAAAAGGGTTTCTGTTCAAATCAATTGTTGAAAAAGTTGCAGCCTTAAACTTAGTCAGTCACAGTATTGTAGGTAATCTACAAGTATATCATAGTTTCTTTGATTTAACCAGTCCTGTGGGAGATGGTGGATTCATATAAGAACCGGAAATGGCCAATGTTTTCAGCTTGTTCTGGGGGCATGAAAACCTTGTTTTGTTACATACAGCCAATGGCCCCTGCATTTCCGCCTCTGTGATCTCGTTTTCCTGTTTTCAAACACTCCACTGGCTCTCCGCCCATCTGAAGACTCTGAAGGCTCTGAAACCGCACATCCCTCTCTGTTCATTGGATGAAGACACCATTCCCACCAAAATCAAAATTAGTGATAGCAGACCCAGATGTTAGAGTCCACCTTCTGTGGAAGCAAGTATCACTCTCAGTGTGATTCTGCCAGAACATCTGTATTTTTCATGCAGTGTTTGATAGTAATAATTCCTTAGGGGTTTAATTAAGTGTCTGCATGCTATTAGGTGTTAGGAAGAAAAAAAAGCCAACTCAACAAAAATCCACTTTACAAATCAAAGGTTTCTTCATAGCTACTTTTACCCAGCTGGCATGTTATAGGATGGGTGGTATAGTCTCATATTGCAGGGAAACATCTGTACGTACAAATAAATATGCCAGGAGCGGCACTGAGCTTGATTTAGTGGTCTGTGTGAAGCAGCCTGGTTTCCGTGGTTCCTCGTCATGGTGTCCAGAACAACGATGTGTCAAAAAAATAAAAAATAAACGTTGCTGAGCTTCTCTCGGACCCTAGCCTTTCTATACGGTACTATAAGGTACTGCCAGGCTGCCCTGTCACATGACCTACTCTGCGGGTTGCTCTGACATTTTAACAGGAATCATGGGAGGCTCCTGCAGAAAGATGGGCTCACTGTCTGGCTCCCTGAGGAGGGCGCTCTCCTCAAGGCCCAGTTGGAAGGCAGTTCAGCACCATTTTCAGAAGAAGATGAAGGGGGGCTCCACTTTTGATTGCACTTTTATTCTGAAATTTTTTGTTTTGTTTTGTTTTGGCAAGGAGTACGTGCCAAGATATGTTCTCTTCCCGCGGCCCCACACAGATTCCAATGTTTCTCAGCTCGTGGCCAATATGAGAGGCGGCCGGCCCCTCCTTGACAAACATGTTCTCTCCTTGGGGAGGAATTGTGTCATTTGATGACTTGGTTTATTGTTCATTGGGTAAGGAGTGGAAAAAAAGCTCCGTGCATAGTATCAGAGCTGGGCAGCAGCCTTAGGAACCCCTACGAGATTCCTTGATGATCTGACAGACACATTTTGGGAGTGGGCATCATTGGGGGGAGGCAAGGCCGATCTGAACTGCACCCCAGCTAAAGAGGGCAGGCACAACACCACAGACATTCTTGGTAATCACAAAGGGAAACTGTATCTGGAAACTGTGGAAAGGGGCAGTCATATCTTTCCTCACTTCTGAATGGTGCAGTTTGGAGTTCTGCATAAAATACATTTATCCAGGATAAAGTTGCAGGTTGCTGCTTGGATTGTTTGACCTGGGAGGGTTTTTTTTCCCCTTTTCTTAGATGTTCTGCTATTAAAGCTTTGGTGAATGAGTCTCTCCGTCAGTAAATTGGATGAAATTCTGATTCTGCTGGAGGCAGTGAGAGTCTGGGAACGCGAAAGGGAACAATCTGTAAAACATGTGAAATGTTTTGTAAAACATTTTCCAGAGTGTTCCATAGACTGGAAAAATGAAGCCCTTCATCCTTTTAAAAATTAATAAAAGCCTCATAAATGCTCTTATGTGAGCTCTGCTGTGCAACCATTTGCAACCAAGCTGGCGGCGACAGTCGGGAGACACTCCATGCAGGGGTCGGCCTTGACCCTCTTTCCCTTTTTCTGATGTTCTTTAACAGAACTGCAAAAATTCCAGGAACAGTGGTTCCTGATTCCCGCTGCGGTCCGATTCCAAAGTGCATGACAAGGGTAGCATCTGGAAAGCGTGGAATCCGGGGAGACATTTAATGTGGAAAGCACAACAGGCTCACGCGTGAATTGTTTTAAGCTGGGTCCACCTCCCACCCCCAAAAGGACCGCCCCCCCAGGCCACACGGATGAAGCATAAAAAAAAATATCTGGATGACATAATACCCCAAAACCTCAAAGTGAAACCTGGAATCTGTTGTGGTTCCTCGTAGCTCTCGTTCTCCTCCTGCCCAGCATTTGGGGACAGCCTAATCAAAATGTTTCCCTTCTAACAGTGGATCCACGGTGGGGCTCCCCACCCTCCTGGCAGGGAGCGGCTCGCCTGGCTTGGAGGAGACCACCCTGTGGATGGCACCCTGGTGGGCAGGGTCTCCTCCAGTCAGACTACCTTGGTGCTAAATTGCCTGCTTACTCCCAAACAGCAAAGTAAACATTTGAGTAGAAGTGTGGCATCCGGCCTGGGGGAACATTTCCATGGTGCCACGGGATGGCGGTCAAACAGTCGTTTGGCCGGACGACTCTCTAATTAGCCGCATCCAGGTTCTGACGAGACACACAGGGGCTGCTGTGTGAAGCAGGAATTCTAGAAAAATACATTACGGCTCACCAATCCCCTCATAGACTTTGTAAAGAGTCGAATGTTTACGTTGGAAGCAATGGTGACAGATGATTTTTACTCCCCTGGAGCAGATCATGGTCATAATTCATTTCTAGTGGCTGCTTATTTCAAAAAATGCCTGGTGCGGGAAGGCTGTGGTTCCTCTGAAGAAGCAGATGGAGGGAGTAGGGAGTCGCGGTTCGATTTTAGCCAGCTGTGTCTTAAAATGTCTAGATTTGTGATTTGAAAGAGGGTGAAAGTTTTTCAGCACTGTTGAACTTTGTGTAGTCATGTGGGGTTTTTGTCCTCCGTGAATGCGTTGCTGTTGTGGTAGCATGCACACACACACACACACACACATACACACAGAGCAGTGTGAGGTCCCCGCTGTCCCCCTCTGCGTGTGACATGCTGGTACAGTACACAATGCTAGCATTCAAGACAGGCAGGGCGCCAGGGGATCGGAGCTGAAAACACAAAGATGGAGATGGTGGTGTCGTCGCACGGTGAGGGAGGGGGGTTGGTGTTGTAGTAAATCCAATTCTATGCAGTCTTTGTCCCCCCCCACCCATCCCAATACTGGAGAGCCATCCTTATTGTTACAGCTGAAATGAATAATTCAGGCAAAGTTTGTTGTCATTTGTGAGGTGATGCTCTTTTCGGCCAGGGTTGGCGGAAGTGGTCCAGTCCAGCTCACTTCGTGTTTGGACCAGACAGGGACACTCCCACGTGGCTAACGGAAACCCCCCCCCTCCACGTGGTGGAATGATGCCAGTGATAATCGCTTGGTAGCCTTCTCTTTTATTTTCCAGTTTGTAGCAGGAACATGTGGATAGTCCTGCATGGTAATGTACGTGAGCATTTAGCATGATGCTGACTTACCCTTGGATTCCCTGTTGGTGTCTTTGGTTTGTTTATTTGTTTATTTTCTAAGCTGTTGGCCAGGGCAGCACGAGGACAGCAGATGCTAATTCAGGACATATGGCTGAAGCAGGACAAATGTGGGAGGGTGTCTGCTCACCACGCCTGCTTCAACTAGGCTCCTGAAGAGCAGAAGGCCCAGTTGCTTTGTTTTTCACCTTGACTGTTAATTGCTTAATTGGTGTCAGGAGTGACTTATATATGTGTGTGTAAACCCTGCCCCCCCAGCTGCTTTCTCTAACTGCTTGTCCTATTCAGGGTCACAGGGGGAATGGATCCTATCCCGGAGGCTATGGGTACAAGGCAGGGAATAACCTAGGATGGGGTACCAACTGGCCCCTTCCATTTTATTTTATTTATTTTGCAGACACTTTTATCCAAAGTGATGCACATTATTTAAGCAGCAGGGTCAGAAAGTTCTAGGAAAAAATTTGAGGTTAAGGCCATTGCTCAATGGCCCAACAAAGTAATCATTCTGCTGACCTTGAGATCTGAACCGGCGACCTTCCGATAGCAGACTAGTTAGTATCACAGGCATGGCTCCTGCCTTGTGTTGCCCTCACTGTCTTTCTGTGATACCACCCCCAGTGGCAGACATGTGTTATAACGTCACGTGTCAGTATGTTGATAAGGACTGAGAGCAGACTGCTCCTCTCTCTTGATCGTGATTCGCTGGTGCCAACCCGTGCCCTGTAAGATGACATCACTAGTTACCGGGTCCACTGTACAGGCAATAAAATAAAGGCAGACTTGTGTGTCTGAATTCACGCTCTACTCCAACACCTTCCTTGCCTCTTTCCCCAGTGTTGCCAAGCCTGGATGCCCCTTAGTAGACCTTCTGCAGGACGTATCTGGGAATAATGCCTTATCCCAGCTCACACAGATTAAGGGCACATAGCAGATTTTATGTAACTGTAAGACAGAGCTGGGTTCACTCACCACTACACACTTAGACATGAACCGGTGTATTAACTCACTTTATTTACACCCTCTTCAAGCTCAGATTCACAAAAGCAATTCTGGGGTCAAGTGAACAAACACGCAAAAAGATGAGTGAGATTATAGGCCCCCATAGTCTTGTCTGTTTTTAATGGATGGTTTGCTGATGTTTCATTAAGAATGCTTCACTTTCATATTATTTAAACACAATGCTGCCATCACATTATACCACTGAAGTGTGTTTTCAATCCATCACATTTTATAACCAATGAGATCACTCTGAGATTCCTCCTTAGAAATAATCCCGTTACCCCATTTGACTTTTTCCAGATTTGGCATCGTAATCTGGTTTCTTCCAGGAAGTTCTTCTCAGCCCTACATTGATTGGTCATGGAAGGAATGGAGTTAAGCTCATGAATTACAGCAGTTTGTTTTTGAAGTTCAAGGTGTTTGGGTCTGACCAAACTAACGAAGAATGTGCAGCTGGAGCTTGTGTTTTGGGCCCCCTGGGGCTAGCAGGTTCCCTCTGCACCCTCCAAAAGGCTCCGATATCATAACTGCCATGTGGAGACCTGAACTGGACATAATTAATTAGCCATGCTTTCTGGGTGAGTATCCCAGTGAGGTCACAGACACTGAAGCCCCACCCTCTTACATCCCTTTGGCATTTTATACTTTTATACTTCGATATGAAGGGTTAAAATGTACACTAAATTTATCATCTCATATGCCGCATTATTTTGCCTGAGATTTTGTTTTGTTGTGTTTTCGCCACAACTGGCCATCCCTGCTTGATTAATAATAACTAAAATATAAAATTCTATCATCAACAGAACTAGTTGCTGATTAATGTAGAATATTTCCTTTCTGACTATTTTAGTCGATTGGAATTCATGTTAAGTTACTTCCAGCATATGTTGATTTTTTTTTTTTTGGGGGGGGGGCGTGTTTTTCTAAACATATGTAGGTCTTTATAACGGACGGCTATGTGTGCAACCGAGAGGGAACTAGTGGAGGGGAGGGGGGTTACGTGTGTTTTGAGGACACCACCTGCCACACCGCGGGAGCTCCTGATCTGCCCGGTGACCTGGACAGTGGGTGCTGAAGGGGGCATTACTACATATTTGGCCCTGTGCTTCTATAATTGGCCACGGGCAGCATAGTGCCACGTCTCGTAATTAGGCCTTTATTTTCTGGAGCAGAGATGGCTTCTTACCATGCAGAGATGGTGCACATGTGCTCCTTAAACCAGCCCACCTCAGAAATCACACCTCAAAGGTAGCGGTACTTTGGATTACCATTGCAGAAATGCTAATCACAATGCTAATCACCCAAAGGCAACTTTGTCTAGCCTGGCATGTGGATCCGCAACCCATAAGCCTGTGACCTTAGTGGCCACGATTCCAGTGCCACTCAGCTCAATTGGACAGGGACCCCAAGACAGTCCACATTTTTTCTTTCTCTTAGCTTCCAGCCAATCAAGAGCACCAAATACCTAGTACAGGTGTGTTGGCAACTGTGATGGAGAAGAAAATGTGCTGTTTGGGTAGATGACATAGGCAGTGGCTTAGGATACAGTCTTCTGAGGGGGCAGGTCAATCCCAGGCACACCTATTTTGCTTTTGCATGGGGGAATGTTTTTCCCCTGATTACTCACCAGTACATTTTCAATTCACCTGTGTGCTGTTTTTCCAAATATTACATTATGTTATATTTCTTCCCAATGAGAGAGATCTTACACAAGAACATGTTTTCCAGTTGTTCAATCCTGCGAGCAAATCATAGACCAAGAACAGGCTGTTTCTTGTGCCAGGTTGGGACCAAGGAAAACACTGGAGTTGGAAAGCACTGATTTAGGACAAAACACATCTTGAGCACATCTGTGAAGAATGACACCATTTACCTTGTTCATGTCTGGAACCTGGAAATCCATCTAGCATGAGACATATGGAATAGCTACAATTGGGCATTTGGCAGCTATGGTAGTGTGTGGCTCAGCAGGTTAAAATGCTGTGCCTGTGATTGCTGTGTGGCTGCTGGTTCAAATCCGCGGGCTGGCTTAGTAATTTTACTGTTGGGTCCTTGAGCAAGGCACTTAACCCCTATTTGGTCCAGGGGCTGTTTGAAGTTGCTTTTTCAAAAAAAGTAATAATGTATGTTGCTTAGGATAAAACCGTCTGCTATTGAAAAATTAAAGAAAAGTAAAATCCCTCAAAGAGGTGTCCTTTTCATGATGAATGATGATCTTCATAATCTGTTTTTTTTTCTCTCAGTCTCTCGTCTACACTGGTACTGTTTATTTTTTAAGTGACCTTTTTAGTGTTTTGAGTGTGTTGGTGGCTCCCTGGTTAACACTGTGTCCTCACACCTCCAGGCTTGTGTGCCTGATTCTTGCCTTTGCCTCGGTGCATGTGATATTTGCTTGTCCTGTTCGTGTCTGCATGGGATTTCCACTGGGTGTCCCAGTATCCTTCCAGAGGCCATCTGATGTCTAATTTGTATGTGAGTGTGTACCCTGACATGGACTGGTGTCCCATGCTCTGTGCTTACCAGCAAAGGCTCACTGCAAACCTATACTGGTTAAGCAGCTATGGAAAATGGGTGCGCTTCATGTACCAGACCTCCTTCACTGTCTGCTCCTGTGCAGATGTTATGTTTGTGATGCACACACCCAAAAAATTGTCCTATTCAAACATTGCCTGTGCAATTACTGGGTAGGTAAATGTGGAGCATTGGTATCTTAGCAAGAAGTATGGTGGTTTAAGGGCTCGACGTAAAATTCAGCTGTGCAACTGTATAAATTAGAAGCTGTGAAAGTCACTTTAGGCAGGAAAAGTGTCTGGTAAGCACTTTAAATTAAATCTTAGTCTCCAACAAATAAATATAGAAAATATGGTATCTGGGTGGTCTATCTGAAATCACAAACACATATGGGTGTCATTGCTTTGGATTGCTTTAGTTGGTCATTGAATTAAACATATAAAAAGGGTACATAGAGCCAGTCCAGTGACACTGAATCCATACATATAAACCCCTCCCCGTGATACCAATCCCTCCCTAAATATGTTTCTATAGGGATGAGCACAAGTTGATTACTGAGTGCTCAAAGCCCCTGTGTTACTAAGCCCAGTACAGACACAGAACTCGCTTGGGCCATACAGATGCACAGATAACTGACACAGAGCTATGTGAACCTTTTGATCAATAAAATTTCCAGTCCTCTAGATCAGTGCGCTAGATGCTTTCATCCACAAGGGTGTTGGTTTGATTCCTGTGGCTGTCAGAGCAAGGTACTTAACCCCAGTTTCTCCAGGGATTCTGGTTGACCCTGCTCTCTAACCTCAAACTCCTTTTACTTGTGTTTAAATGTCTACCTAATATATGAATGTAAAATCCTGAGTGAAGAGCCCTCTCAAGTTTTAGGCCATTACACCTCATATGCTAATATTCCGACTTGTGTTTCATCCTCCATCTTCCATAGCATTATATCCTAGACGAGGTCATTGTGTGCCTGGAAATTATCCCAAGCAGGATTAATCCTGGATGGGATGCCAGTCAATCACAGGAGACACACATTAAGGGAAATTCATCCGTATCACATATCTTTGGACTGTGTGTGGAAACGCCTTCATATCCCACACACACAAAGCCAGGGATGGGAGTCAAATCCACAACCCAGGAAGTGTGAGGCTACATTGACACTGTAAGGTAATGTATGGTAATTCCTTGCGGAGTGCTACATTAAAAGCAGCGACAACTGAATTTACATTACTGATGGGACATAATTTATTGGTATACAAAAAATAAAAAATAATGCTTTCAAAACTCATACAGGAATTGCCTTCTGAGCCGGTCAATTGCGGTGTTTCACGATGATTTATATGTGGCTAATTATTCGCAAGGGGTCCATTCGATGCTAGATCAGCAAGGCACACTCTAGCACTCCCGACTCTCATTTCACAACCTATAACTTTCCTCATAGCTGTTTTGAATACGAGCATAACAAGAACAGGACACGTTTTAGCCACAGGTATAAGCAACGGTTTGGTTTTCAGGAAGCAGATATGCATCGCATATATTAGAATATACCGGAGCTTTTGCTAATACATAAAATATTTTCAGGAATAATATGCGAGCAGCTGACAAAATGGCAAACTGCCGTGAATAATAAACATTAAAATCGTTTATATAAGGCATGAGCACTGCTAAAATAATTTCCATTTTAGGAATGCTCCGGTCAAGGAACACAAAATTAATGCACCGACTTTTTTCTTGGGATTTAGTGATATGTAACATCTGTGTCAATATTGTGAAAGCATTTGTTTCTTCTGTTCTTTTAAGTGGTGCAAAGGGAGAACAAGTTTCCATCTGTTAGCATTTATTAGTAAAAACACGCAGGTACTGTGTATGTCTACGTGAGTGAACATAGCACGAATTCGTTCATAAACCTGTAGTTGCTTTGGAAGCATTAAATTCACCTTTGTGGGCGATGTTTAAAGTCACGCGTTGTTTTCAAAAAGCAATATAATTTCAATGGCCATATTTGAAACTAAAGTGCACTCTTTATATTTATGGCAATCACTCAGAAGAAACAACGATATTATACAATATGGTTAAGATACTGATAATTCATTTAATTTATAAATCGAATACGGGGATGTAATAAGATGCTGTAGGTATTTTTGAGGAACACGCGAGGCACCAATCAGAATGGGAGTACGGCGCTGTATCGCTCCCCTTCCTTGCACTCCCATTTAATGGTCATATTGCAATCACGGTAGATACTGTAAGAGTGCGGAGCACCCCGCACTACGCATGACGCACCCCGTTCGCAACTTCTCCCTCACGTTGAGAGAAGCCATTCCTAACGGTGCAGAGGGGGGAAACTCCGCACGTCTCCGTGCCCCTTTTTTTTCCAGCTGACTCCTTTAATAGGCATGATCGGCGGGGGCTGTGCACAGTGCTCTCAGCCGCCTGAGCTGAGTGCGGGGATCTGCAAGACCGCTGCGCTGTGCATCCTTAAGGTAGCTATATGCAAAAGCCCGGCGTGCCATCTTCCCATGTGCACCTACCGCCGCAGAGGAGAACTCGTTAAATCCTCGATGTGCGGAATTAGGCTCGTTTTTTTCCTCCTTTTCCTTAGTAGGTGTGGGGAGGGCGGGATGTAGATCTGATCGGGGGATGAGCGTACTCGGTTGGGCTGAAACGCGCACGCCGCATCTGCAAACGCTTAACGCGGCGCCCCTTAAACTTGCTCTGCAGCAAGCCAGGGACGGGCATATTTTTCCTTTACTTTAAGACTTGGGGGCTTTTTTGCGGCTGGGTGCATCGTAGAGGCGGACCGGCCGGCTGGCTGCGGCTGCTCACTTACGGCAGGGAGGTAAAGGACATATGTAAATGTCGGCATGGGTGTACTGTATGGTACTGTACGGCGGGGCAGTGCAGGGATGTGCTGCATGTTGGCCAGGAGAAAAACGACGATCCAGCACCTAATTTATTTCCAACTTGTGCGGATCCACGCTTGCAGTACAGCCCGTATCCATTTATAGCCCGATGGTGTTTGACTTTTCGTTTATTTTTCTGTTTTATGGGAAGAAATCACCCAGATATCTGGTCAACTTCTGGGTGTCTCACGGTGAGTTACGGTATTTCCTTAAAGGCGTTGTCGGTTTGTGCCAACTTTTAATTGTTTAGTGTAGAAAACAGTAGACTGTTTGCCGGTAGAGTAAATAATTGGAATTGCCTTAATGTTGGATGCTTCCAATTTATTTAAAAAAGGTGTCAGAGGGTAAACTGGACGGTAATTAAACGGTATACATCAAATCTGATATGAAAACCAACGTCTTAACGGTATTCTCGGCTCAGGATGGACCGTTTTAAAGCCTGAAATCATTAATCCTGCTTATACCGTATAAAACATACTAATGAATTTAAAGCTAGTTTTTAAAGTTTACGAGATAGTGTGCACTAAATATATTGCGATTTAGCAGATCTCCATGACGCATGTGTGTAGGTCAGGAGATGTGTTTCACATATGGAAGGAGATACCTTGGGTGTGTGGGGAGAGGCAGCAGGTCAGTGAAAGTAAATGAAACAGTTGGGTGTTGATGTGCGTGGAAATCGGCGTGCCCTTGAGAGTTAAGGCTGGGAGAGATTGGTGATGATGATGGTGGTGGTGGTGATGGTCGTGGAGGACAGAGCATCGCTTAAGTTAACCAAAGCAGAGGTGCTTGGTCAGCAGCCTGCCTGAGTTGGGCGGTTTGACAACTTCAGCTGGTTACACGGTCGCGGTAAATCAATGTGCATTTGTGTATATCTGCAGCTGTCTCCAGGAAGTAAGGCAGTGACAGAATTTGAATGACACGATTCCCACCTATTTGGCTGTGACCTGGTTTTGTGAGGGAGGGATCGCTGGATCTCTTTAGGCCACTATGATGCTCTCTCACCTTATGGCTGGCCTGTTTCCAGGGCTTCGACTTGCTTAGCAACCCCAACATAAGTGCTAGAGGGAAAATGAGGGACCAGGCAACTATTTTGATGCTGCAAGCATATTTTTTCCCCACAGGAAGTTCTCCGCGTGTCGAAGGGAGAGTTGAACCATTTACTGTTGTTTTTCAGCCACTGTTAACTTTTAACAGTGCTGCTCAATATAGTCGTGATGCTGGTTGAACAGAAAGATGTTTATTATTATAGTATTTGAAGACCCAGTGTGATCGTTCTTTACCTTTAGTCAGGAATTGTAGAAGTACTGTCACAAGGAAGGAATGGTGACTTTGGTCAAATCCCAAGTGAACTAGTTTTTTATACCTTTGTCAACATTATTTTAGGGAGCAGCTCTTACGCCATGTGAGCTACTGCCACAGAAAGAGATAACATGTTTTTTTCACTGTTTATGACCTGATTTCCAAGTGTTACTGCTCATGATAAATAATATGTAGAAGAAAGGCTATGTATAGTTTCCAGGATACAACTCTTTTATTTTTGCATACATCCTTGTGAACAGGACCCCCTGTCTTAAGTTTCCTGGTTTGACGGAGTGAGTGGATTATGTTGTAATGGTCAACAGTGTCAGTATTTATCCAAACAACTGATTTTTTCACAGGATACTTTAAAGTGTTGGCTGAAGCAGCATTTTGTTTAGGTGAGAAAATGATTCTGTTTGTGCAGAACATTTGTCTTACAGATGCCCTGTGTCTGTCTCATCCTGTTCCCTCATCTGCATGTAAAAACTGGCCTGCAAGAATAGTTTATCGTAGGGAAGCATTTTTCCGGGAAAGAAATGGAAGCTTTCGTGTTAAGGTATGTGCCATCACTCATTTCTGTGAGAGGAGTTATTCCACAGGTCGGCATAGTTTAGCCCATGGTCTCCATCCTCTGATGCGTTGCACTAACAGTTCAATTTTATGTTAAATTTGTCAACCTGCCCACTACAACAAGATAAAAAAAGAACATGGGGAAGAACCTTTTGCCAAAAATAATTACTTATCTTATATTACGTAGAGAACGGCAATGTCTGTTTCCTGGAAAGAATCTGACAAAGTACAGAGGCAGGCCTAATTAGTGTTGTGTTGAACTCTATTACCAGATTTTTTCACCATTGAAAAAAATGCATTTATGTAATTGAAGTTTCCAGGAATCCCTTACAGTGACTCCCATATATGAGAATATATTATCCCGTAATGGCATTTGGGAAGAATGACCTTTAAAGTCATATAATTTATTATGCTCTTGTAATAATGCAGCCCCGTACAGTTCTTGAAAGTATCACTCAGAGTGACTTGTGTGTGTGGCATGTGCTGCAATAAGTACACATTGAATTTTACGTCTTTGTTTTCATTGGCAGTTGAGTTGGCAATGGGAAGAAAGTTGAATTAATGAAAAGAATGGGGGTTTTAGCTCATTAAGATACAATCTTTGCTTTTTATTCCTGGGTAGCACAGTGGTGCAGTGGTAAGCACCTCTGGGACCCGGGACTGGGGCCATGTGTATGGGCTTTGCATGTTCTCCCTGTGTGTTCCTCCGGGTACTCCGGTTTCCCCCCCACAGTCCAAAAGGTGAATTAGAGTTGCCAGATTGCCTGTTGTGTGCATATGTTAGTGTCCCCTGCAGTGGGTTGGTGCCCCATCCTGGGTTAGTCCTTGCCTCACACCTGTAGACCCCAGACCCCGTGACCCTGGATTGGACAAGCAGTTCCAGAAAATGGATGGATATGTGTGTTGTGAAACACTCCTGTGATTTCATGTGCTGGATATTGTCACTCATGCTGGACATGTGTGTTAGCATTAGTGTTTTGCATTGTCTTTATGAGATACTCTGCACACAGATTTCTGTAGCATTTAAAAGTTTATATCAGGTGTCAGAATTTATGGGAAGGGTGACTGTCATTTGCTTGTATAGTTACAGGAAATTAAATTAACAAAATCAGACCCACCATCTTTATTTAATAGTAAAAATAAAGATGTATGTATGTTTGTATGCTTTTGTGGCTGGTCACTAAAATGGCTCACAAGAAGTTCTTTTTTTTAATTTTCACAGCTTTGATTTAATGCTTGCTTATGATCTGAAGCATGAAAGCAGCAAAGCAGGCCAATTATTATTATTATTTTGATTTCCTTTTACTTCTTGCACACAAACAAGGAACTAAAGTGGTTCGCTCAATGAATTGAGTCACATTGGATATATTTCAATTCCTGTTGCTGTTTTCTTTTTTTACTTGTCACATAACCGTTGTCCGTTAGCCAATTCCATTTTATTGACTTTACCTTAGTGAAGCCTCGCAGCAGAACTGCTGTACAAAAACCTTTGTACTCTTTCCCTGAAGGAGTCACTGAATTAAGATTTTGATATTTATGGCTTTTGAACAGCTGATCCATTTATATCCTTATATCATTTCTTATTTGCGGAAAGCTTAAAAGTTTCATAGTTCACTTAGAGTATGAAAGGCCTCTTATTCATCCTGGCCAGATCTAACCATCTAGTCAGCCTAGACAACACTCATCCAATGAATAGTAGCCTGCAGTGAGATTTCAAAATAATTCCATGAGGTTTGTAAGGGTCAAGTGCAAAACAGGTGCATATGCTATATTATTAACAGTGTGCATTTTAATTTCACAGAATACTGAAGGGTGGCTGGTTAATGTGACATTGTGGTTTGGGGGTTTGAATTTTCCAAAATTCAAATATAAAATCAGGCTGTGGTGCCTTTTACTGAAAATGTATGGACACCCACAAAAAACCCTAAACCTGACAAAACAGAACCAAAATGTACCACACAGAGCCCACATTGGGATGTTGAACCCTTTCTCCCAGTGTCTCCTCCAATTGGCCCACATCTACTGAGCTGACCCCCCTTAAATCCCTAGCAAGTCAGTTAATCCAATCAGAGGCTTCATTAATTGAAGAGTCACTGGGCAAAAGGCCGGTGATCAATTGTCATGGAAACACACAAGCTAGCCCATATCCACCACACTATGTGTCACAATAATTTGTAGAATTATCTGGATTTCATGTCTGTCCATGATATTGCAATCTTAATAGTACCTGTGTAATTTTACAAATTAAGATACCAATTTGAGATAGGGCTTATTGACTACGTAATGTAACATGTATGCTACATGTTATAGTCAGAGAACAGGTTCAGCCAGCATCCCTGATAGATATGATTAGTCTGTTGGCTACATGGTTTGAACCCATAACCTTCCAGACACAGGTACAGATTCCTTTTCCTACACTCTAGACCTAATGAATTTTATGAAGCAGAGCATGACAAAAAAAAATCCCTATATTTTGTGTGCCACCAAAGAGGTCTAAAAATATAGTAGTGATATGCTTTCCAAGCAATAATCTTTGCCTGAAATAATAACAGAAATCTAGTGTAAGGGAAAAGCCCATCCTTAAATAAGGTTTTATATTTACTGGTAAGAACTCAGTTACTATCCTGTAGCATTAGGAGTTTGGGTACTCTGCAAGCCACCTGCTAAATCAGCCTCCTTAACCAAAACAGGACATTGTAATTTGTACTGGCAAACTCTCTGATCTGGATTCCTGCTCAGGGAGACAGGAGAGCCATAATCAAGAGGAAACAATCACTTTCCTCTGTTTTATTTTTGTGAAAAGTGTTCTGTTCTCATAGTTTTCTTTCTTGGAAGGGGGTGTGGCATTAGGATTGCTGCTCTGCCTGCTACTGCTGATCCAAAACAAGCAAGGACTGTTCTCATGGCCAGTGTGGTTCTGGATTGTCCAACACCTTTCACATTCTTGTGGGGTGAGAAAGTTATGCATGTTGGCCATGTGAGAAATAGACACTAACTAGCAGGGGGTCCAAAGGAATGGTGTGGTCGTTGGGCGTAGGGTAAAATGGAAAAATGAGTCACAATTTCATATTCAGAAGTGATTCAAGGATCATGCTGTAAGGGTTGAACTTCCTGTGAAAGCAATCTGTTAGGGAAAGTACTAGAATTCTGGAGCCTCAGTAGAAAAGTAGTGTTGGAAAGTAGGTTAGTATTTAAGTTATTGACAGTAGGCAGCTAAGTAGTGTACTGAGAAGGGTTGTGGTGTGCTAAGCAATGTACTAAGGAAATCCAATATAGGTTTATTGTACGAATGACAGTGTTTGGGTATCCACTGGAGTAGTGTGTGGAGGAGGGTATTTTGGCGTCCACAATATAAGATTGAGTAATATAAGAAGGATGTTGCTTTGGAATCAGTCATTGCAGATTATGAGAACTTGTGAAGGAGGAGTGTAATGAGGAATGTAAGGTGAGTGCTCAGGGAGCCGCCATAGGAGATTAGAAGGTATATTTTTGCATTTCATACCCATAGACAGCTGTTACCTAGCAGAAAAATATTTAAAGTACATAACTGAGGCTGGACATAGATAAACCTGAGTCAGCAATCAATGCCACATTATCATATGCAAGGTCAGAGGGAGATGTGCCATATATATGAAGTTTAGAAAAAAATCTTCTCTAAATTCTTTTGTTATTGAATGTGTCGTAAAATTCTCCGGTTTTTCATTTTGTAATTATTGGTTTGATAGGTTTATTTAACTAAAGAGTTGTAATTTTAATAATCTATGGTTTTCCCCAAGTGGAAGCAAGATCCATATATTGCAGAGAGTGACATGCCCTAGACACAAAATGGTGTTAAAAAGAAACACAAGCACATGTCACACGCACTGTGCCATATATAACATCCGCAACAGCCATGTATAATAACCAGGTGAAGATCATCATTGTTATCACTCATATGAATATGCTACCTACATCGTACAAGTGAATCCAAAGGAGCAATGCAGGGAACTCCCATCATATAGCTGCATGCGGTATCTAACGTATGCCCCGCCCTGCCTCCCCCCCCCCCCCCTTCACTTGGCAAGAGCCAAAGCAAGACGACGCCAGCATCTTCGAATGTGGAGATTTATGTGAACCATATGGGGGGCGGGGTAGCCCCTCTTTCTGCCTTTCCATACCGCGCATTTGTTTTACTACGCCCGTTTTACAAACAGGAGGATTACATCCTGCTTCTGCTCACAGAGACATGTTTTCTAGCAAAAATAATAAGTCCGGACCAGGGCCAGAAGTATACAGAAGTCCCAGATAAATGTGTAAATTACACCTTACTTATTTTATTTTATTGACTTAAGTCAGATATTAATTTCCCTGTTCTAAGGTGCAACATACACTATATGGACAAAAGTATTGGGACACCTAGCCATTACTCCTAAAGAAATGTTTGTGACATTCCATTCTAAATCCATAGAGTTGGTTCCCCCTTTGCAGCTATAACAGCTGCCACTCTTCTGGGAAGGTTTTCCACAAGATTATGGAATGTGTCTGTGGGAATTTTTGTTCATCCAGCCAGAAGAGCATTGGTGAGGTTAGGCACTGGTGTTGGATGTGAAGGCCTCCGTTCTTGTTCATCCCAAAGGCAGATGTCCCATCTCTCCTTGAAGTTCCATGAGTCTCTCGCAAATTGACAGCAGCTCCAGTAAATGATGCACAATGTCCCAGAAATCTCTCGTTCCGCTATTCAATAAGTGTTACCGCTGCAGCCTTGCCTCAAATTTCACCACCACGCTCTAGCCCGTCAGCAAATTTTGCCTGCCCACCCACCCCCACCCCAGTTGGCAATATGTGTGCAGTATTACTGCAATACTAGCCAAGCATTGGCCAGCCACCCCCCCTCCTGGATGCCCCTCATCTTCCTCCCTGAAATCAACATCCCCTAAGGTGGGTTGTCTGTAAAGTCCTTCAATGGTGTTGAGGTCAGAGCTCAGTGCGGGCCAGTCATTTTCTTCGAGACCACATTCACCCAACCATGTCCACAATGTCTTAGTATGCTGAAGCGTTATGAGTTCCCTTCACTGGAACTAAGGAGCTTTGCCCAACCCCTGAAAAACTACCCCATACTATTATCTGACCTATACCAAACTTTACAGTTAAGACAGTGCAGTCAGGCAGGTAATGTTCTCCTGGCATCTGCCAAACCCAGACTCGTCCACCAGACGATGCTTAGTGCACAGTGCAGTTTTTATGCTGGGATTAATGTTAGAGGAAGTTTGTAACTCTGCAGTTACTGAATCAACAGAGCATTGGCGACTTTGACACACTATGCGCTTCAGCACTCGGGGACCACACCTCACTACTTTACATGGTCTGCCACTTTACATGGTCTGCCACTGATTTTCTGTCCTAAACACTTCCATTTTGCAATAATACCCCTTACAGTAGACCATGGAATATCTAGAATGGAAGAAATTTCACTGACGTGGCATCCTATGACAGTACCAATTCACTGAGCTCTTCAGGATGACCCATTTTTTTCAGAAATGTTTGTAAACCTAACTGCACGGTTAAGTGCTTGATTTTATACACCTATGGCAATGGGGAAACTCCTGATTTGAGTGATTAAGAGATGTGTCCTAATGCTTTTGTCCATATGGTATATATTCCCACTAGGACTTGATCAACAGCTAGTTGGTCTGAAGCAAGTCCTAAAGTCCTACAGTTCTAAAATAGTAATAAAAAAATGAATCTGCAGTGGCCCACATGATGTTTGTTATAGTGTGTCCTGTTGTTTTTTTTTTTTATTCCTATTTGTAAAAGCCAATTGGTCAGCCAAACCCCAGTCTGATTAGCAGAATTCTAATGTGGGCGGTCACTTTGATCACTATGTTTCTGCCTTATAAACCAATGTTGCTGTCATCTTAAGGCAGTCTGGGCCTGTGATGAGTGCTAATTAATACGAGACGAGCCAAGGCTGGCTAACAGCAACATAGTGCTGGAACTCTGCAGGAAAAAACAAGTCATGCACCACACGTTTTTATGGCTTTCAGACCAATTCCTTAACTTACTCTTGTCCTAGTCTTTTTTCAAGCCCTTTTTAATCACCAAATGCTATAGTGTGCCTTTTTTCCTGGCAGTTTTTGACTTGTATCTAATCTTTTATGAAGTGTGCCATTTTAGAAATGAGGCAAGTGCGAATTATCGGAACTTTTGTAAATACCTCAGAGGAATTTCTTTAGTTTTTAGGCCAAACTCTGACACAGAGCAATGATGCGTTACATTCAGTGATTTTTGTGGCAAACGTGGCACATTTGTTCTTAATGGTATTTAGAGAATTTAACTCCAGTCGTGCACTGGACTGTTTTTTGAGTCTGTTTCAGTTTAGAGAAATCTGGAAGCTAGGCAGTGATCTCTTGTTTATAAACCGCAGTACCAGTGTATCTCTTTTGCATTTAGTAATTGCTGTTTGTAGGTGTTAATTGGATAATATTTAAAATCTTTTAGCTGGTAACTGGAAGGGGCTCAATTACTGGTTAGTATAAGTCTTTAACCAGAGAGACCAAGCCTTCGGGAAGCCGAAAGGGTGGTTTTCAGGAAAGCAGATCTTTGGTCAAATGGAAGTATCACATACCCCGGAGCTGTCAGATCGGTTGTAGAGGAAACAGTAGGCGAGTGACAGGGAAGTGGGATGCCCTTGTCACACCAGTATGTGGGGGTAATTCATATATGAGAGTGTCCCATTCACCCAGCCACCACACAGCATGGAAGTATGCATAGCGTTGATCTTTTGACGACATTGAATTTGAAGCTATATTCCAGCATGGCTTGGGCGTTACAAAAACCAGTCTCGATGTTAAATAATACTTGTGTGCTGTTTGGAACAGTTGTTTGCTCCTGGACATGTGTGCTGTTTGCTCCTGGACATGCAGATTTATGCAGCGTTTCTCTCTGGCTTATTCATTGGTTAGGCCTGATTGAGCCATTGGTGTAATTCTGATCATGTTAAACTGGATGTGTCATATGAAGACTCACTATAATTGATCTTTGTTAAAACCCAGAATACCTGTAACAGTGAAAAGTTTTTGTATGTTGGCCTCTTAAAATGATATGTATTAAGCAGATCCTTCTGTGAAAAGTGAGGTGCAATCGATGAAAGTAATACATTAAGCATACGACTTTCAAGAAGCCAACTAGGTGTAACTATAGCTAGACTGAGCTTACAGTGGATCACTAGTAAAAGGTGAAAGTTAGCATCGGAACAACAGCTTCACAATACTTTTAAAAACATTGCAATAATCTAATGGGATAGCTATTAATATCAAGTGTAAATATACAAGATAACCAAGGAATAGGAAATGAAGACAGAGTATGTCTTGAGAGTGGTTGGATGACCTAGTTAAGGTGTTTCCAGAAAAGCTGGGTCTTCCTTAAAGTTTAAGAAGGACTCTGTTGACTGGATGTGTATGGGATACTCATTCCACCATTGAGGAACTACACACTAGAAATATCTGGAGTTAATTTTATTCTTCTTGTAGTGGAGGGATCGCCTGACAGAGTTAGCTTGCCAGTTGAAGAGGATGTTGGTCTTGATGACAAGCTCAATGGATGTGAGTGTTGTTCCATTAAGGGCTCTAAGAGCCACCACAAGGACTTTAACTCAATGCAATTGCTGCAAGGGAGCCAATGAAGAGAAGCAAGGAGGCATATAACATGAGAGCATTTTGGTCGACTGAATACCAAATGTGTTGTTGCATTTTGAATCATCTGCAATGATTTAACAGCACAACGTGGTAGTCCTGTCAGGAAAGGAGTTTCAGTAGCATAGTTGTGACATGACAAGTGCCTGAACCAGAACTGAGCTTCATATTATGACAAATGAGGCCTGATCTTCCTGATGTTATGCAGAGTGAACCTCAGAGACTGGGAGATGCTAGGTGGTCAGCAAAGGATAGATGGTCATCTGGTATTACTCTAGCTTCCTAGCAGACCTTTAAGGAGACACCATTGATGATCAAAGGTGTACAGTAATGTTGTGGTGAATGGTCAGGCTGGCAATGTGGGCAAGAAGCTCGGTCTCTGAGAGGTTCAGCCAAAGGTGATGATCCCTCATCCAGGCTACAATATTGGTGAGGCATGTGGAGATCCAGGCTGTTCAATTTCCAAAAGGCCAGGAGCTTGTTGCTGAAGATGGTATAGTCTAACATCCCAATGTAATAAATATCATTAACACAGGTTAACTGGAATGACTGTAGTAACACTAGAAAGAATGGTCTCCACACTGTACATTAGAGTCCTCACTATGTTGGTTTTGGGGGATCAAAAACAGCCCCTTGCATAGTCACATAGCACTTGAATCTTATCTAAAACAGATTTAAAGTTTTGTAATGATTTAACTTAATTTGAACTTTAATTTAGACATTATTGTGCTGTTTAGTTGAAAAATTACAGAACATGGGCTGCTATTTTCCCATCTTCCAACTGCCTGGAAAGAGTCAGGTGGGGGGAGGCGGAATTAGGGCTCATCCCTCGCATCAAAGGGCATCGACTTGGGGAAAATACTTGAATTAGGAAACCAGTCTATTGTAGGGCACACAAATAATCCTGGACAGTCTAGGGACACTGCATAACTTCACACATGGAGTGCTGGTGGGATGCAAATAAATGTATGATTAAAACATGCATAATGTGGGAATTCTTGATTTTTGAATGTTGGTTTTTTTTTCGCAGGTCTCTGATGTGTACAGGGCTTTGAGATTATGTAGCTCAGAATTCTGAAACCTACGAATACTTAAAGCACTTTGTGGTAAGACTTTCCTCACTGCAGAGTTTCCACTTCTTTCAGGAAGTTCACAGACATGTACTTCCTGTCCACCAGTAGCTCCAGCTGGGAAAGAGTTCTTATTCAATAAACAGAACCTAGTGGTTGTGCTGTGTTTCCAGTAGGCCAGACAGTAAAAGAATAAGATAGGAAAACAACAAGATCAACATATTAACTTTATTAACATGTATAAGTAATTCTAGTCTGATTTCTCACAAGGTCATGTTGACCTTGGTACTTGGCTAAGCTTTAGCTTCCAGAAGAGCTCTTAATACAGGTTGTGTTCTGAGACTAAATGTATTTGGAACTGTGGGTTGTATTTTTCACTCATTTCCTTGGTGCCTCTGCCCTGCTTTAAATAACGCATGAACCCAAACAGAATTTACTGTAGGATGCATCTACGTGACCCTGTTGAAGAAGCAAAACAGTGCTACTCCACAGGCAAAGGTGTCAGAAAACAGAGGCTCAAGCTACTTTAGATAACGGGACATAGGAGACTATTACTGGTGAAGGTGATTAATCGTTATTGTTGACACACCACATTAGGTAATTTGAGACAGAGCTACTGCAGTTTACCACATATAAGCTATAGTCTGGACTTGCTTCTGGTAGAGAACATGTTTTACCTCATGCCAGAGTTTAAAGCAGTCATAACTGTGAAATTCTGGGAAAGAATTTTATCTTTGCCACTCCTTGGTTTGAGGTTTTCCTGTGTATTCCTTATCCCTTTTGTGGGATGTTCCATTCCCAGTGACTTCAAGAAACTTTGTGAGACTCCTTTAGTCATTATAACAGGATAAAGCGTGGAGAAGATCAGGCAGATGAGGGGATAAATGGTGAGGGTCACCCAAGTCACAGAATAGCCAGTGGGGGTTGATGAGAAATAGAGAAGTATGATATGCTACATATAATTAGCATGCCAGTGACATTGCTTTATATAGGTATTTGATATTTTATACAACAGTTAATCTAAAGTTCATTTGTGGATTAGGCCTACAGTTTCCAGGCAGGTGCAAAAATTGTATCATATTTTCATTAGTAATTGTTTGTCTACGCCTATAGCTTATCAAACTCCCCGTATTATTAAGAATTTGCATACGTATACCAGAATTGGAATTCATTTTGTGTCACTGTTATTCTGGGGTCTGCTGCGAAATATCCACATCTAGTTTTAGACAACTTTGGAATTCAAGCATGTTTTCTCCTGAAATAATAGTGCAGATGTTGCTGAAGAACTATCAGGCACTGTGTCCACCTGAAGTCAGTTGATATCTGCATGACTGCACAACATTAGTGGTATTAGTGTGCTATGCATATCATGAGAAGGTAACAGCTCGCTGCTTGAATGTTTAAGGTTGTCACCTGAGGCTCTGGCTGTTGCCGCGTGAGGCTCGCTTGCCTCTTCATTTGGGAGAAAGAATAGACAAAAATGACAAATTAAACACAAACCCTCCCTCCAGCCTGGGAATGGAAAAACTCCGGATTATGTCATCAGGAAATACAGCGCCGCGGATGAGGAAGTCACATGGTTTCCGACAACTTCCAGCCACTTTCAAACTTTCCGGCTTCACCCTTTCCGCCATACTGTGATGCTGTTAGCATGCAATGAACAAAAAGAAGTTATGACTTCGTAGGCTGCAAATAAATTTACCGGAAGGTCTGACATGCCGCCAACACTTTTTAAATATCCGCATCTGTATTCCTTATTAAAAAAAAAAAAAAAAACAATCATAACAAAACTCTCTTCAGTGCCGTATGGCCTAGTGATGTCTATTGTCCTCCAGCGGCTTGCATGCCTTATATGGGTCATGAGTAACGGGGTGACACGAAACTGTCAGCCTGGAGACTGTCAGCATTCTCCAAGCCTCTGGCGCTACAGCCACACCAAAGGCCAGATGCCTACACAGAAACCTGAAAAAAGGCTTTGTTTATTTATAAACTGGGTGAAGAGCGCACTCTCGAAGCCTCAGAACTTGCAGAGAGCCCGAAACGTTCATCTCCCTGCCGGCCACCGCCATAGCAGAGCCGTGCAAATGTCACGCGGTGCCGTCAGATTTGGCTTGTTTACGGCTCCAGTTTGTATGAGGAAATCGCTGCCGCAGAAGATTTGAGTTTCGGGAACAGCCGCTGGCTTTGCGTGAAAGGACAGGCTGCGCTGTTCTTAAAAGTGATCAGTTTTTTTGTGGGTTTCATTGACCTCTTAAAAATGGTCAGGTTTTATTTCAGTTTTGCTGACCAGTAGCATTGCCCCCTGGTCTTCATAGGGGTTCATGAGAACTTGTGAGAGTGTGTAAGATTGGTCATGTTTGAATTTCCTGCTCTTCACACATACATTGTATGACCTAAGTTGTCATGGTCCAGTGCCAGCAAATGCTTCCTGATTGAGAAAATAAGATAAATAAGATATGGACATATCATATAGTACACACCATTCATAAGCTGGGTTCATTTAAAACTTGTGATGTTTCAAGCTGTTTTAAGTCGGCCCAGGGCAGCTCATGTGTTTTTACTCTGGAGACTTTAATATTAATTAACTGTGCATTTTTAAAGTATTGGGGAAAAAGCCAGCCAAATTTCAGCCTACAACTTCTACCATAATGGAAGCTGTTTTGTCTGTGAAAACCCCAGTGTTGTTGCATGCAATTTTCAAAGCATTTTTTTTGCATAAGGGGTTAGTAGTGTTTAAACTGGGCTTATGGTAGGAATGTAATAACCAGAGGTCCTTAACCAGAGCTCTCTGAAGCTCTGTTGCTGATCCTGAAGATAAACCCTGCGATGATGGACATCTGAACACTGGAAGATGGTGTATATACTGGGGCCCAAGATCTGCAAAGTCTTTAAGCATGGTGTTCCAAGATATCGCACTGTAGATTCGGAAGAAACCTCAAGCTAGAGTACATCACACAGAGAACCTTTTAGCTAGACATTCCAGAAACTGTAACTCTGTTATGGATAGCCGGACAGATTGGCAGGAAGCGATAACTGGAGGTTTAGCTAGGCTGTGGTTCATCTCTAGAACTTGGACTCTTTAGGCGCTTTCAAACTGCTGGAACTTTTGGAAGCCGGGACTTTTGTCGTGTTCGCACCGCAGTAACTCAGACCAATTGTAGTTCCTTAGAGGTTGTTCCAGAACCCTTCTTTAGTACCTACTACAGACTACTGTAGATACTTTTAGTTCAAATACAGGGAGGCGCTTACAGCCATAGCTTGCTGATTGGTTGGCACTTACACCCATAGCTTGCTGATTGGTTGGCGCTTACAGCCATAGCTCACTGATTGGTTGACCACAAGCACTGGTGTTAACTTTGATGATATGTGGAAG
This sequence comes from Petrocephalus schoutedeni, assembly GCA_026780765.1. Taxonomy (NCBI): domain Eukaryota; kingdom Metazoa; phylum Chordata; class Actinopteri; order Osteoglossiformes; family Mormyridae; genus Petrocephalus; species Petrocephalus schoutedeni. Next base: position 18,903,801 of record JAODKL010000001.1, read on the forward strand.
TGCGGAAAAAGAGATGTAGAGGAGCAAAAATTGAGCAGATGGAATTATTTTTGTACCCCAATAACATTTAATGTACCAGTTAATACATTTTTTGCTTGCGTCTCCACATTTCTGCATCGGAAAATTTGATCGCTAACCAATATACTTTTGTCTAATATCGCTGGTGCCAGCAGTGAAACTTGCCAGAGCTTATTAGCAAGATAATGTTACATTGTTTTTTTACTCTGTGGAAAATGAAAGATTGAACTGCTGGCCAGATTTAATAAGAACCATGAACATGTTGCAGGTCACATAAGTAAAATACATATATCAGGCTGTGTCCTGTTTTGATTGTGATCATTGCCCCCAATAACTAACAATGACTTATTTATTTTTCCTTATTTTTGCAGTTCATATGAAATTGCGTGAAGTTTAAATTACGCACTTGTTGTGTCTTTCATGTTTATTTAGCATAATGGTCCCAGTTCGTGTGGTGTGAAAGCGACACAAAGTGGCTAAGAGCTACTGAAGTCCATTGTCCAACTGGGACCAAGTTCCGGAACTTCGGTATGAAAGCACCTTATTTGACTGTGTTCCATATGGAGAGCTGTTCTTCAAGTGTACATTACATGCAGCATCCTTAATTCCAGTCAGCCGACTGTGAGAATTGGTTCTGAGGATCACGTCAACTGGGACCTCTCCACTTCTAAATTGGGAAAATACTGGAAAAATTCAGATCGCAATATTTCAAATTTTTGCAATTAATATTGTGATATTGATAAAACAAAAAAGGCATTGGAAATTTACCAAAAATAAACTACAGCTAAATATAATTTATTATCTACCAATAGGGTCTCTCAAGATGGTGGTATTGCCATGAATTGTGCCACCAGGTACAATGCAGTGCCGACAAATCACTTGCTTTTGCACACTTTTGTCTCTTTGGAATACAAAATAATTCCATACAGCGGAGAACTAATGTCTTTCTGTAACGGGATCTTGTTTGCTTTTCTCCTCCTTGCTCATTTTTGTTAAAGTTCTCACAAATGCGCCACATGGGCTATGAGTGAGTCTGACAGCAAGGACAGGAATGTTCATTATTGGTTCGGAGAGCAAATACAGAGTTCAAGCAAGAGCCACAACAGTAAACTACAGACATTTTCTTCAACATATTCTAGAATATCTCAAAAAGGAATGAGCATTAAAATTGTAGGGCTTGGTAAGTTCTGTTTCCAGAAAATTCTCCATGCAATGGTTATTTATTCACTTTAAATTGTACATTTTGCTGTGATTATCATCTTTATGACCAAAAAGTTAATGGAGACGAGGGGGCAAACCATGGATCAAATATGTTTGAATAGATGTTGTTTGCAAGAATTTCTCATGTATGGGTACTTGTGTTTGTTTTTGTTTACACATCTCACATGACCACACACTGGAAACATTCCTGTATCCCAGAACAGAATCAAAGCTCTTTTTTTTTTTTTTTTAAACTTTAAATGAGTTTTGATGAGACACCTCTGGCGTCGAGAGTGCTGAAGAAGGGCGTCTCGCTCAGCAGAAATCGCTGCACTTCCTGCACTGCTCCTCCTTGCTTCACCTCGCCTGTCAGCTACTCGGCGGCGCATACCGCGCCGCTCGCGCTCTCGCATGCACGTGGCGCAATCCGCACACGGCGCTGCATTCCCTCTGCAGCCTCGGACCGCGGCAAAAAAATAAATAAATCTCGAGCGATTATTTTGCTTCTCTCTCGTCGTTCCTGCTGTGGGGTTCAGGTTTAGATGTTGCCGGGAGGGAGCAGGGATGGGCGGACGGGCTGTGAGCCGAGTCGTGGCTGGTCTGTTAACCGTCTGAAATCTCCTCTCCTCCGAAACGGGGAGCACTGATGCTGAAGACTCTCGATCGGCAGCTCCCCACAGCTGCTTCCAGGCTGGAGGGGCTGGGGGTCGGCCTCCGGGAGGGAACTCCTTCAAACGCCACCCTCCAGACGGTTGGCATTTTCTTTTCCTTTTATTTTGTTTTTTTTTTTTTTTTTTCGCTGAGCGATTTTTAAGGGCGTAAGTACGTAATTCAGATCAAAGCTAGGATTGTCATGGGGTTGAGCGGAAGAAAAGGGAGAGGGGCAGGCAGCATGAGTCGCCACAGGGCTTAAAAAACGGGGGCTTTTTTTGTTTCGACCCCACCGTCCGGCCCCGCCGGCCCTGAAAGGAGAAAGGATATCGGGGATAATCGTTTTTAATGCTGCCTCCTTGTGTCCCCCTATGTTTTCCCAGTGATGGCCTCTGCGGCTCAGTTGTACGCCGGCTGGAAGTTCTGCTGGTAGGAGACGGTGCTGCCCCTCCTGGGATAGAAGACCCAACATGTACAGCGTACAGGATCTCCTGATTTCTCATGGATACAAATTGCCCGGCAAAGCCCCGTCGCCCTGCGAGGGGCGCCAGGCTGACTGGAGGCGTGAAATCGCCGGGAACAGGTCCGGTCATGGAACAGCGAACGGGTATGAGACGGACACAGGGGCCTACGTCTGCGGAGGGCAGCCGGCAGCTAAGGGCTACTCCAGCGACAACGAATGCAGGGAGTGGAACCAAAGGAGAAAAGCCGGCAGCGGTTACCAAGGTGACACACAGTCCCTGGGCGATTCTCTTGCCACAGATAGCGGGTGAGTTCCTTCTCTCTTTTTTTTTTCCGTACTGCTCTTCCTTAGTGCATCTTAGCACCACAAGAAAACTTGGCCCCCCCAGTGAGCCTGCGTAGGACTCCCCCCCACTCACTCCGGCTGCTGTAAACGCTCCGGCTGTGGCCAGGGCAGCATCCGCCGCCATGGGGGGAGCTACGTAGAGGCGGGATTGGTCACAGAGGTTCTTCAGGTGCTGGGAATCCATGCCGGGAGCCTTCCCCCACCCCATCCCAGGTACCTGTACTACTACTACGCACCGACCCAAATAAAACCACAAGGAGGGGAATGTAGGTAATGTGAACCCGAGTCCACAGGCGCCACATGGGACCGTGTGCTGTAAACAGTGCCGCCCAGCACAGGATCCAAGCCTGGTTCCTGTGCAAATCCACCAGCCCGACCCACATCTCCTTATATAACATATAAATATTATACGATGTATTTAAATATGGATGCATACTCTGATCAAAAAGATATTTGCGTTCCATGGAGGCACCGCGGAGGTAGCTGGAATACTCCCGCGTTTTCTTTATGGTCTCGAGCAGAGATCCATGACGTTGCCCCACCTATTTCTGGATTCTTCACCAGGTCGTACTTTCAGCCCTATAGCTGACGTTGCTTCTGTCCCTTTTCCACTAGAACCCTAATATCAGATGTGCCTCTATGCAGTAGATGACTAGCTCATTTACTTATTTACGTTTAAACCTGCGAATATCTTGCAGTGTTATCATGATGCTTTCCTCTGACATGTGTCATCATCTTGAAAGACAGCCTTTTCTTCAATATGTTTGTAGTTCTATAAATCTTAATCTTTTTACCAGTAATGCATGTTGTTTACTAACCATTTAGTTGGCTGTCTAGTCAGCACTTATCTAGAATGCAATACTGCACCCTTTTGCAGAAGCTGTAAAATGCAGATGATTTTCTTTATGCTTAAGACGGCCCTAAAATAACATCATATGCTTTTCTTTAGAAATTTAGATGCCTTTAAATATGTTCAGCTGGTCTGGAGTGTAGAATGAGAGGTCAGATTTTGGGGTTCAGAAACTGGTTTAAATGGTAATTGTAAAAAGTTAATGCATTTCAGTTTTAAAAAGGAACACAAATGTTAGCACTAAATAGTCTGAGAGTCTGAAAAATAATGTGATAGAGAATTTGTAAATCGCAGTTCATTAGACCTTATCAGAAATTATTTTCCCCCAAAAAAGAAGATATGTAAAAATCCTACCTAATATTTTTGGTTTTGTGAGTTATACATATTGGGCTGTTTGCATGACTGGTGGAATTAAAATCTCGTTTCAGTGTTGTTTGTAGATGTCGTATGAGTTAAGATTTAGTAAAGCAAAATAAGTTATAGGTGCTAAAACAGCCAGTGAACCATTTTGTTTAGCGTGCCTGAAAAGATGGTTTAGATTTGAGGTTATACTCACAGAATGACCTCTGATAATGACCTTGCTGACTGACCCATATTTGATGATGAGGGGTACCAAATCTCCAACCCCAATAGTTCACACAAGCTTCTCCTTCACTTCAGTCCTTTTGGTTAACAAACTGCTTTTTATAACACATACAAATGTACAATTCATGTTTATTAAAGTGCCAGATCTAAATGTATTTGCTGCTTCTGTCAGGTTTGCAGTTTTAGTTGACACCATGTTCAGCGTCGCGTGCTGCATCGTGGGACGTCATTCTTCTGCCAGGTGGTGGTTGTGTGTGGGTGACCATCTACAAGCTCCTCAGCTTGAAAGCCAACCTTTTTAATGCTAGCACCATTAACACACAACGCGGCGTGGCAGATTCCCATACGCCTGTTATCCTCAATAGTATTCTTAGAGTGCTTTCATGGGAATTTTGGGCAAGCCTCCCTTCTGAAATCACTGGGAAGACAAACTCAGTATCCCGGCATGCCACGTTTCCAAAATGGCACACAGTCCACCATTCACCATTTTTTGTCATGTTTATGGCTTATCCTTTGGGAACATCACCAGTGATACACATGGGTCTTACTGTAATGCAGTGGGATTGCATATGAATGGAGCACTGCCGACGGATTTTTAGGTGCCGACTCCCTTTTGGTCACAGCTCAGGCTGAACAAAGGTTGTCAGGGTTCTGCTTAGAGGGGAACTCAGCCCAGGAGTTCATTTTATTCATCGCCACACAATGTTCCCACGTATCCGAAGGAAACTGCTTTCAGGCTTCTTTGACTAAGAATCAGCTCTGGATTTTCCAAGAAAGCGGAGAAAAAAAGTCTATGGAGAGAAGTTATGTACTGTACAAAACATATTTATACATACCAGTGTTATTTTAATATATGAATATATGTGTAAGAATGTTCAGTTTCTATTGTTAACATCGACTGCTTATCTCTCAGCCACTGTTATATTTTTAAAACAACAGTCCTATATTGTTAAATTATTATTATTATTATGTGGGACGCCTTAAGTGGGTCCCACATCATTTTCTGTTTCCTTTCCTTAATTTTCCTTGAATCTTGTTTGTATTTGTATGAATATGTAGCATCATAGGGGGACCAAGGGAAATTGTATTTCAATGCACTGTGTACTTGTACATGGATGTGTTGACAATAAAGAATTCTTGAGTCTTGAATATAAAGATCAGGATGATCACGGTGATGGATGGACGATCCACAATGTGGTTCACAAACAAAGGGGTTTCTTTAAAAGTAAAACAAGAACTAAAACAGGGAGCAGCACAGGAACAGGCACAATGAGTGGCTGACGAGAAACAGGGGCAGGCACTTACTAGAGACAGGTGTGGGCATTAACAAGCATAATAACATAGGAACACAGGTGAGAGCAATCAACAGACAAAGGATCAAACACCAGAAGAGAATAAAATAACTAAAGGTAACAGAGCAAAGCTACACACAGGGAATAAGAGAGCAATGACAAGGAACTGCAACAGTAACGCAAACACATGATAAATGAAGGGAATATGAAGAAACATGACTTAAATTATGACTAGTTTTATAGATATAATTATAAATTATAATTAGTTTTATAATTATAGCTCGAACAACAAAGGAAGGGGAAGCCTGAATGACATAGCAACCAGCTCAGCCCATTAAGCAATGCAGTGGCCCAGGGAACAGGAGAAACAGAAGGAGTTAACACCAAACGGGATGGCCAGCGACACCTATTGGTCAAACGGGAAAAGTGACATAACAAAAGGGGCAGGGTAGCGGTTGAGCCAAGATAATGGGAACATGCTAGAGGTTGTAGTTTCCTACTACAGTAAACAAGGAATTACTGAATTCCTGAGGAAAGAAGCACTTCTTAAGAAGGCAGACTAGATACTGTAGGGGCTGTAGGACTTAATTTTGTCACGTCACGTATTTTAATTTGTGTTGTGAGCCCTTATTTTAAGTCAAAATCACTGGTAATAAACCAAAATGAGAAGAGTCTACATTACAGATTGGGAATTTTGTGTTCAATCACTACAAATGCACCACTAACTAAAATGAATCTGTAGAACTTAATCTTAGCCTGTTTTCTAATGTTACCTTTACTTTTTAATGTTTATATCTGCTGTTCGCAAAGAAAACAAATATTTTGGGAAAGGGCACCTAACCATTACTATAAACTATACACTTGTTTATCTGCCAAAAGTTCTGGTTTGTGTCACAGAAAATGTCACTGTATTGGTTCATTAAAAGGACCTTTGTGACCAATTTACAGTGGTGCCCTATCACAGTTTTCTGGTGCATTTAACATCATTTTATAGTCCCTGCTACCTTGACCAGGATAAGCAGTTGGAAGATGGATGTATGCATGGATGGATGGATCATTATTTTTCTATTGTATATTGTATCTCTCTGATGAGCCAGTAAGCCTATGTGGTGAATGTGAGGACCCACAAAGCTTAGAAAAATATTGTTAGCATGTGTCTTCTTGGACTCAACCCTTGTGATGCGAAGTAATGGGTATCTTTTGTCTGGTACCAGACGTGTAAATTTTAGGTCCAAAAAGCGTTGAATCAGGCAACATAGTTTATGTTTAAATATATGTAACTTTGGCCATTTGTTTTTTGCTGCATCTGCCTGTTTGTATATGTTATCATTTACAGAAACTGTACTGTTGACTGGAATATCGAGCTTGCAGATAGCTTTTATAAGTGCATTTCACCCCATAGTAACATTTATTTACAAGATTTGTTTTCTGGAAAACGTTCTTTCTATTATGAGTAGCACTAACATAATCATTGTAATTCTGCTGCAGGTTCTATGATGAACCAAGGAGTTTGTCTTCTCAGAGGGATGGGAGGGATGTGTGCTTCTGGAGAAGGAGGGGCCAGGACTTCAGCATCTTGTTGGATTATGCAGATAGGAGAAATCCAAGAGCATCCAGCCTCAGCAAGGCAGGAATGCCACCGGAGGGGTTAGGACATGAGAGACAGAGGTGGGACGACGGTGCCCAGCTCCGAGATGGGGAGCAGCGAATAGTGATTGAGGATAGGAAATGCCAGAGTCTGGGCACAGAAGACTGGCAGCCAGCAGTGGATTTGGGGCGACAGCTTTCTGATGGAGAAGGCGAGAGGTGGGCACGTGAGCAGCAGCGTATGATGGCCCCTGGGGGCGACACCCACCCTGGGACACGAGGAAAGTCCCAGTCGCTTCCCAGGGTGCTGTCACCAGAAAGCCTGCAGTATCCTGAAATGCCAGTGTGGGGACCCATTTCCTTCACTGGCCTGAGAGTCAATGGCAGCCAATCCCAAGGACCTTCCAGGAAGTTCCACATAGAGCTAAGCAGTAGGGATGCTCCCAAGTCCCTCCTACCAATCCCCAGGCTTAGCAGGCCCCTTAAGCCACCCTCATACGAGGCTCACCAGCAAACACGGGGAAGCTTGGAGATGCTTGCCGGAGAAGTGGGGGTTCAGCCAAGAGACAAAGCATTGCACTCCCAAAGGGTTAGTGGGGGTTCTAGGCCAGACTATTTTGCACAAGAACCAGGGCCTCCGGTTTACATACCACCTCCATCTTATAAAAGGCCATTGCTGCAGAAAGGAAACCAAAATGTTGGTGAAATATTGTCAAACTCCAAATGGAAGGGAGAGCCCTTTCAGCGGGGAGGGAAGTGGTCTTCCAGACAGGCAGGATGCTTTTGGCTGGACTACCAGAGGGACAGGAGTACACAAGCTAGGAAAAAGGTATGTCCCGGACATTCAGAAGAGCATGTGGGATGTGTTCAGTACATACCCTTTGATGATCCCCGTGTGAGACACATTTCAGGAGGGCTGTGTGGAAACTCACTGACCTACCCTGACAATATCCGAAGCATCAGTGAAGAGCTTCCCCGTGCTACAGTGTTTGAACAATCTTCACACAACAGTGCCTTTCTCCCGCCAAAGGGACATTATGTCAATATGGACACTGACACGAGATCTTATAGTGAGCAAGACAATGAAAATAGACGGCTCAGTGGTTTGCACAAGGCGAGTGACAACTCCACAGCATCTGACCAAAGCTGTAACAAGTATCAGAAAGATCGATCTTACACGGCTTTCCAAACTATCTCATCTCAGCAGAATGCAAATTTGAACCAGGGATTCTGTGAGACTGTAACGCAAGTCAAGAAAATTGAGCCTTGCCCTGAATTGGAAAAGAACTCTAAAAGAAAAGTCACTGAGACCATATTCTGTTTAGTGTCCGTCCCAATTCACTCACAGTCAAATGGGGAGTTGTCAGATCAGAATAACAACAAGAGAGTGCCAGATCCATTAGGAGGCTCCACCGAAAACAGTAGGAGCCATGTTCAAAACCAAAGTCTCCTAAGCACATCCTCATCTGAATTGGAGCGGCAAACACTGACTAGCGGAGCACTGAGTCTCAAAGGCCGGAAAAGACCCTCTCATAGAAGGCCAATCCTTCAGCTGAACAAATGCAGAGAGCTGCAGTACCCTGGGTCCTGGCCCGGAGACCAGTACCGAGACCAGGAGACGCAGACCAGCTCACCTGAGGCGTCCAAGAGACCTCCTCAGGTTCCTCCAAACCAGCAAGCACAAGACCAGGGCAATGCTGCTACTGACACCACTATAGATAGTAGCATAAGCACCGACTGCAGCAACAGATACAGCTACCCAATGAAGGGGCAGAAAAGCCTGAATCCTTCCAGCAACAGCGCCTTCTCAAGGACAGCCAATTTCTCCAACCAGCTTATCAAGAACAAAACTCAGCAACCACAATTCTCAGGAAGCCGAGACGAGGCGGACTACCTTCCAGCCCAAAAGACTGACAAACCGGCAACCGGCAGTGGTCAGGAGGTTTTTGGTCAGTTCTTGCTAAAGCCTGTCAGTAGACGCCCAGGGGACGCAATAGAGGAACTGGAGTCTTTCAACAAGGAGCTTCAGGAACAGTTTGGCCAGACACCAAGTGTTGACCAGTGTATAGAGGACCTGGACGAGGCATACAGAAACATCCTGGAGCTGGGTAAGACTAGCACTAATGCTGAAAGCACCATGCTGAAAGTTCTGGATGACAAGAAAGGAATAGCAAGCCTGTCAGAGGAGTTCCCAAACACAAACAACAAGACTGCTTTCAGGAGCTGGACATCTGCTACGGATCCAGAATACCGAGAGGTGAGGAGTGCATTTTCTAGACCTGTAGGGAAGTCTGTGAGTTTCAACAGACTCCAGACAGAAGAGGCTCCAGTGGTGTCAGAAGCTGGCTTCCCAGACCAGCGTGCCACCACTCACATTCCCCAGAGTACACAAGGTGACCCCAAGGCATTAAAGCCAGACATTGCTGTTCCCTCAGAGTCTCTACTGAAGGATGTTGGATTAACAGTGTACACAGAAGCTCCGGGGGCTCCAAGACAGCTGATGCAGGATGCCTCCACACTGACCAGTCCCCCTGACTATGAGGAAGTATGTCAAGCCTTGCAGATGTCAAGGGAAAAAACAGTGCCGAAAGACAAGAAAGAGAACAAATTCAGGAGCCTAAGCACAGGTCCTCTGACAACACTAAAGACTGCAGGGCACTGCAGTGCAGGTTCCACACTGGAAAGTTCCTTTGCCAAAGCTGCAAGAGGAAGGAAGTCAAAGAAAGGGAACTCACTGCCAAAATTCAGTGGGGAAAAGAGTGTGAACGTTATAATGGTCAAAAGGCAATTTGATAGGTTCTACAATAGGGGGGGCACACGTTGCATTGTCGATGTACCAGACGATGACATGAATGAAGTCAGTGCTCCTGACAACGCTTCCGAACATTTTGATTGGAGGAAGCAGCTGTCATTGGCCGAGAAGCATCTGGAGACCCTGTTGCTGAAAGAGAAAGTCAACAGTGTGCCAGCAGAAGACCTAAGCAAGCTTTATGAAGTCAAATGCGCTGAGGGCATCCCTGAGAATGAGTCCATTGAAGAAAGGGCAGCCAGGATACTAGGAATAGACGTGCCTGCTGAATCTTTGGGCGTGGTGGACCGGAAAGAGGGGAAACAAGCAGAAGAACCAAAAAAGGAAAATGACAGCGAACATCTGGGTTGTAAATCTCCAGAATGTGCCAATGGAAAGCCAATGCACGTGAATGACAAGTGTGAAGAAGTGAGTGAGGCATCCATATCAGATATAAGACAAGAAGCCAAGACGGCGGAGGAGATGGAAACTAGTAAGGACAGCAACCTTAGCAAGGGTAATGGGAACTGCGTCGGAAAGAAACCAGG
>JAODKL010000001.1:18914227-18935961 GCA_026780765.1 Petrocephalus schoutedeni
GGCCCTGAGAATAAGCCAGCTCTGTCCATGAGGACCAGTGTTGATGATGGGTGTAAGGGCCCTGGCACGTCCCGGATGATCGAAGCACTGCAGGGAAGGCTAGGTGCCTCATCCTGCAAGGTAGCGGCAGATCGCTTGGCCCGGATGAAGGAAGTGGACTCCGTGTCACGGATGAGACGCCTCAGTTTCAGGAGCTTGGACTCGGGGGAGGAGCCTGAGGATGAGGCCAGGGCAGGGGCAAGCATGCTGGAACAGTGCCAGCCCTCTCAGCCCCCGCCCCGTAATACTACCACAGCCACCAAGAGGGCACTCACTATACCCCCAGGCTTTAGTGTGTCCTCCAAAAGAACAGAGCTCCACGATGAGGATCCGCAGCACCCCTCAGGTCAGTCTGTGAACTTATGTGCTGATGGTTTAGCTTGTCTCTGCGACTAGACTCTATTAGTTTAGCAAACCAGGCTGTTCCCAGGTGGAAGCAGATGACCCAGTGGTTCATTTTCCTGGATACAGCAGAATCGAGGTAATTTGCCTCAATGAAAATCGCTTTTATTTTTGGAGTACAAAGAGATAAATAATGTAGCTTTGAAACTGAATGTATTCATAGTTTATATGCCACATCTCTGATGAAGTGCAGTACTTCTCTTTAGTATAATTTGTTTAAAAATACTAAAAACAAACAGTTTAAGAATTAATATGTGAAACATAAAAGTCAGCCGACATAAGGCTGAATTCCAAATGGCTACATTTCAATTAAATCCCTGTAAGAGAAATATTTATGACACTGAGCTACCAAAATCACTTGTGATTCATACACCTGAAACTTGCTATGGACAAAAAACACTGGTAATCCGTTTGGTCCTTTTTGCAGACATGGCTTAAATGTTCTTTCTAACTAAACTGGCAGAGTTGAGGTGGGAGGATAGTCTGACCCTTCACAAGAGACTTAACTCAGTGAACCAGAAACTCAGATCTTACACTGCTAATGCAGGTTTATGACTTTGTTTTGATTCCCCTACATGTCATGAAGACATTTTTCTTGCGGCATAGACATGTAAAGTAACTGGGGCTTTCCATTTGCTTTCCAGATTCCTATGACCCTACTCGAGTCGAAAGAGTGTAGACCCGGACTGTCATCTCCATTTTAGAATCAGCGCCAACACTGTGACCTGGCAACCCACGAGAATGCCTTCATTTCATGCCAGTCCTGCGGAAATGGCCTTCTTCTTCTTCGACACGAGCATTGTGTACACTGTCATCGGGCGCTGTGCTGAACCCTCTTCTACTGCCAAAGGGGTGTAGCCCTCGGGAGGGGCATCTTTTCTCATGTTGTTCGCTCATCCCTCGTTCCCTCCAAAACGCAGTTTCTCCCACCAACGTTATGCAATTCTGTAACGTGCAGCAAGGTTTTTTTTTTTATATTGAAAAAAAAAAACATTTTTGTGAAACAAGCACTGCTCATACATTCACGGTTTAGTCACCAGATCGCTGTCAATATGTGAATGTAATTGCTTGTGTTTTCTGAACAAAATAGAAATGACAGAAGAACAGTGCAGAATGTTACTTTAAAATCTGTGTTGTGAACACCAAATGTATATAGTTTAAAAGGTAAAGGTTTATTAGAACTTTATAAAAACTGATTATTTTTTTAGCACATGACCATCTGCCATAAATCATTAAAAAAGTTATTATGTGCCATAGCCAGCTTAGTATTTTTAATGATTAAATGTAATTAGCTTTTTTTTCAGGGGGGTGGTGGGGTGCTTTGAAACTAGGGGTCAGGCCTGTTCAGGTTAAGAGCACTGGTGCATTTAATTGTATCAGATACAGCAATATTGTTGCATAGAACAATGCTGTCCAGACATGCTTTAAACAGTGTGAAGATCTCTGTGGGAACACACCATTAACAAAGTCTTGCTTTAAATATTTGCCATGAAGGGTGTGTCTACATTCACATTTCTCTGTCTACCATAGATTTTAAACATTAAACAAAATATCACAAGTTTTTCATTTCATAAAGTATTTATTTTTAATCCATCAAATCTGCCTGCTTGATGTACAAAATAAAGTATATTTTATCTATATTTTAAGAGATATTTTTTATTTAACCCTGTTGTTTTAGTTGCCCATTTTCATTAAGCCTTAAAAAGTATTGTATGCCTGATGATCATTATGATATATACAGAATTTTGTACAATAGTGCTTTTCAAAAGAGAATAAACAAAATAAAAAGAAATCTCAAATAAATGCAGTGTGCCATGAGCACACTATTTATGGTAAGTTCTACTGAACCAATAAATATTTGGAAATACTAACCGTTTTATTGGTAGTCCCTAAGTAATACATTTTACATAACAGTGTAAAACTTTTCATATGAAAGCAGATCTGGCCAAAATACTATAATGCATAATATGACAAGATTTAAAAAGGGTATTTGTTTATATTTTTGTTTTTAAAGATGAAAATATTTACGTTCCTTTGACTTAAAGCTAATTAATGCATTATTTCTTGCATCTTAATCTCACAACAGCTTCACAGCAGGTCCATTATAATCATCAAACTGCTTCACCTTAGTTTTTAATCATTAGCTGAGGTGTTAACATTACATAATATGAAACAAATCTGTCGGTTTGCAGTGTTATCAATTGAAACTACTGATTATTGACTCATTTTCATTTCAAGGGACTTAAACATCAAAGTGTTCCATACAGAATGATAGCAATAATATTGTGTTTGTGTCTTTCTGCTTGCCACAAATGTAATTTTTTTCTCTTTTGTTCACTTGCAATATGGATATAAGGAGAGGACAGGATGAGTTGTCTGACATGAAAAGCTTTTCTCAGTCAGACCTTAATAGCGAGAGAATGTTTCTGAGGTATGATTGGCAGGATTAGACCGGCAGTAATAAAACACAGGTGTGGGGTTACTGCCGTTGGTCTTGACCATAACTCTTGACTGCATCATTGTTTTTGTCTGTCATCAATCTGAACACCTTGATGGTGTATGTTTGTTGGCTCCAGTGTTGTAGATTTCACTCAACCCACCATGCTGTCCGTGGAACCAACCCCCAGCCCTTGGCTTACCAAGTGGACTGTTCTAACTAGTTGTCATTAATCTTTTATATTGCCGGTTATGTGCAACATAAATAATTATGCACATTGTGTTGTAATATTTTCTATTTTCATATGAAATTGAAATGCTTTTTTGTACACAGGCATTGCTTTTCTTGCATGAAATGAAATTAAAATGAATGAAATGAAATGAGAGGGAAGAAGGGGGAAAATGTTTTGCAAATAATTGCATTTGGTACTCTAGTCTACCCAATACATTATCTTTCATATTACATATTTTTATTTTGAAAACTATGCCAAGTATTTAAATCAAAACAAGCTATTTTTAGAGTATTTTAAAAGGGAACTCTTTTTTTCCTCAAGGCACATCTCAACCTTTGTATTTATGAACATGAAAATGACCATAACATACAGTTGTATGAGTGTGCTTCTGTTGTATGTTAATGCAGACTTATTCGTAAATAAATTCTTTGCATGATGATTTTTGTGTCTTATTTTTTCTTTATTTTATTAAAATAAATATTGTAAAATGTATTTGTGTCATTTGAGATAACAGCCCCTGCCCTATAAGAAAGCATGGCACTTATATAGACCCACACTAACTGTATCTGGACAAAAGTGCTGAGACGCCTGACCATTACAATTACAGGAACTTTTATGACATCTATAACACTCGTTAGACCCACGCCAGGGTGTAATGGGAATGGCAGGCAGGCAGCGTGTGACAATAAACCACTACCGTGCCGTCCTTTATTGAAATGCATTTCAATTGTAATTTTCTGTTATACTGTAAGTGCAGGAATTCAGCTATGGTCTGCAGCAGGAGTCAATGACATTTCAAGAAATGTTTAAATTTATTTAATAGATGCTGTTTAACCTTTATAAAACCTTTAACCTTTATTAAAAACTTTTTGTCCACACACTTTTATAAAGGGACAAAGCTAATTTATTTAAATTTTATTCACCTCAGTGATGTAGAAATGACCAGTTAAATTCAAATGTTGTAATAATAGTGCTTGAAGAATATTGTGTTAGTGAATGCATTACTGCAGATTAAGATCCTTGTATTTTTTGTATTAACAAAGGTGGCTTAAGTTATACAAGTACAGGCTACTTGTTATAATACATTTTTAAATTATTTTATGTACAAACCGAAAATGTAAGGTATGGGGTTATAACTAATATAATAAGCTATTACATTATAGAGTAAATAATCAATTAGCAATGTATTCAAAATACTGAAGATTACACTGACATGTAGGATTATAAGTCCCCTATCAAACTGACCAAATCAAACCAGTGGAATGGTGTCGGTATGTGCAATATTTTCGGTCTGGGTGTCCAGGAAATTCACAGGACTGAGGTGACAACCCCTATGTAAAGTAAATGTATTTTGTTCCTTCGTTTTTTTTCACAATTCGACCACAGTCTGTTCCATTGACAAGCAGTCCCGGTGAACCCAACTACGTGGGAGAAAACAATGAGTCGCACTGCATGCTCATCATGTTCCAGGACTACAAGCGCCTCGTTACAAATATCCAGCCGTTTCCAACGGAAGCCCTTTGAGGCGCCGGCTGCGGCGCGTGGCGGCCGCGCGCCTCCTCCTCCTTCCGAAGCGGCGGGAAAATGGCAGCGCTTCTGGAGATGAAGGAGGCCGCCGTGGCCTACCTGGACAAGAGCGGCGGGCTGCGGCGCTTCATCGAGGACTGTAGAGCACTGGGCGGTGGGTGTGCGGTGACCCCCACGAAGATACCCAAGTAAAGCGGCGAGGCCGGCCGCTTTCGCGAGGGTTGACCTGTGTTTGGTTGAGTTTAAAATCGTGGCGAATGGAGGCGCCACTCTGGCCAGCGTCGGCGTTACCTGAACAAACTTTGTGTTTTAAAACCGAAAATCGGTTTAACGAGCAGGAAAGCAAGTATGCAGCGCTTGGGCGGAATTAGCCGGGAGTTCCTGCAGTAAATCAATAACTACAGCAGTTTAAGAGATTCACCTATGCTTGTTGGGACCACTAGGTCTTTTAGAATATAAGACAGTTGTAACGGGCTGTGAGGGATAGTTATAACCGCCCCCTATTTGAGATATTTTTTAGGGGGGGTGTGATATTAAACTTTGCTTCCTGTAGATCCCCAGCAAGCGGGCGCCGTGTACCGGTTCTCTATTTCCGTGAATCCCTCCGATGTAATAGAAACCGATGCCAGGCTTGGGGACTGGGTCCTGCATCATCCTTTCAGAGCAGCAGCCTTGTTCCAGTCAGTAAGTGAAACGATTACTAAATGCTACTTTTCTGTCACTGATGACTTCCAAACCTAATTAGTTTATTTCTGTTATGTAGGTGTGTTTCCTGTCAATTAAGACGCTATCACTCATTGAGAAGATACATACAGAAAATCAGGTACTGTAGTCTATGATTTTCTCTTTGAACTTTATGGATTTAGTAATGCAAAAAGCACGGTTTGAAAACCAGTGCCATGGCAATTAAAGAAATTAATGGAAGTTCTTGTTCTGGATTATAGATTTTGTCATAGGAGAGCATTGGTTCTAAGTGGAACAACACCCTAGTTGTATATACCACATTGTTGTTTGTCCTGCAATCAGGTGAATGTGGTGCTGAAGCTCATGCAGCTGCCTCCACTCCCCGGCTACTCACTGGAATTGCATAAGTTTCCACGTGTGTACAGTCCCATGCACCCCCAAGCTCTGGAGGGCCTTGTCATAGCTGTGACCCGGGTCACGAAGTACACCCAGGGTGCCCGGTTTCTCTGCACACAGGGAACTTGCCCCTGCTCCACAGGTAACTTGGCCTGGACCAATGCTATACCATCATTTCTGGGCTGAAGCCCAGGAGCAGTGGCACAGCATTTGTCTGCTTATCCAGATGTATCTGAATACATTAGGGCCTGATCACCTTCCAGGTCTAACATACCCAGCAGACTCTCTGTTAACTACTGCCCAGCTCACTGTCATCCTGCATGGTGGAGATAAACGCTTTTCTGGACGCAGCATAAACAGACTGTGTCCACACACCACAATCACTGACAGATGTTGAGCTGTAACGAGAGCTTCGGTTGTTCTCCCAGATGTTCTGTGCAGTTAACATTTTTACAAAAATGTATACATATTTTTGTAAAAATATCCATTAGCATACACATAATAAATCACGGAATTAATAACACTTTAAAAGACCGACACGTTTGTGCTTGAATGTCACACACATCTTATTTGTAGTGTATAATTTATCTCGGAAGGTTTTCCTCCATGCAAAAAACAAAAGCCATTGTTCCCATCCATTCTGGTTTTGATCATGCAGCTCTTAGTTAAACAGGCTATTGATTTATTTCTGACCCAGATTTAGAATTTTCTCGATTGTTTTGCATGATTATTAATTGACTCCTTAAGCTACGTTCACACACGACAAGGTGTAGATGAAAATGTTTTCATGTTTGCTCTTTAAATTGATTAGCATAAATATATTAGATATCAATTAATTTGCTATTAGTGATGTGTACATGTTCCTTCATTTAAAACAATTAAGTAACCAACTGTATATATAGCTGGATGTATGTTTTTGGATACATCTCCTGAGCTATTTTGTTAGCCGGATCAAGAATCAGGAAACGCATTGGAAGTGCAGCTTTTCCCCAGTAACAGGACTGGGAAAACTAGGGCAGTGGCTCCACATCAGCAGGACATGCTTTTCCCAGAACTAAAGGAATGGCATATATTTTGTTGATGCGTAACACAAAATTACTATTAAACTACTAGTAAAATGATACATGTGTGGGGCTGTGGACAATATAAAGTAACCAGTGAACTATTAAACCACTTATATGCTAAACTAATAGGAAGGTCCTGGGTTCTCTTCCCATTACAGGGTACCATCACATTCGAGTGCATACCCTAGGGGCAACGGAATCTGCCACGATGAAGAACTCATTCACCTGCAAGCTGTGTTCTTCGCCTCTCAGAGAAGATATGAAGTCCAGGGTGCTTGGGGGTGAGAGAATCACTGTGGCCTCCCACTGGGCAACCTTTGAAGTACAGCTGCAGGGTTTTACATATAGCAGTTTCTGGCTGGTTTCTTCTGTATGACTTGGTCAGTTTGATTATCCTTTGAAACATTACTATATAATATTACCTGAAACCAAAGAGTTTAAATTTCCAGATTCCCCTTTCAACAATGTTTAATGTAACAGCTGAGTAAGAAAGGGAAGAAGGTGGAACTCTAAGCTGTTTCATGGTTGCCCAGGGATTCCATGTGGTGCCTTTATGACAGATAAGCAGATGGTAGAGATGATTGATGCACGAGCTGTGGATATCCGGAGTACCCACCCTCCACACTCTCTCCGTTACCAGTCTGTGACCTTGTTCCTCCGAGGTAGGCCCCATTTAATGCTTTGGTGAGCTGTTTGGGTCTTTTCCTTAACAATAATTTCACTTAAATTACCTTGAAGGGGGCATTAATTAGAAATTTCCTATTAAGAATTAAATGCCATTTTATTAAAAACAATTTCTGAGAAATGCCTGGGATTGATTATGTCTATGGTGGGGGAAACTGAGTTTATTGGTTACCTGTGTTAAGGGTCATATGACTAATCCTGTCAGAGCATATGCTGCGTTGGAGGTCGGAAGTTGGAGCTGGGAATGACATCACACCCGAATTAACTGCGTTCCAGTAAAGCAAGTCGGAATTCTGAAGTCAGAGTTGTGTCTATTCCTCCGAGTTCACGACTTGTAATTTCGACTTCGGGGGGCATTCCAGTTGCTACTTCCGGCCGGGAACTCATAATGTACGAGTTACGAGTACAAATGGAACGCAGCATTAGGCCCTCCTATTCTGTGCCAGTTCATTTGCAGTGTGAAAGATAGGGCAAGGCCATGAACCAGGGGTACACGTTAACTACCCGCTGCTTTCCTTGACTAACAGGAGGCCAGTGTGTTTAGCTAAGGGTAATTGACTGGTGGAAAGTTCTAAAAGAATAAGATTGTCAAATGTTATTTTAAAGAAATGTGCTGAAATATGTTTGCTTTCATTGTCAATGCTTAGATGAACTGTGCGATTCCATGAAGATCGGTAAGCTGTATCGAGTGGTGGGCAGCCCAGCACATGTTCACCAGTTTCCACATGTCACTTGGAGCATAGAGGCCAGCAGTGTTCAACCGTGGGAGCCAAAAAGTAACTCCCCCCCCCTGTAATTTATGACTTGGTGTTTGGATATGGTCCTCTGCATTATCATTTGCTGCTGTGAGTTATGCTTCCTCAACCTTGGCCCCTTCAGGTCCTGGAGCTGTCAGCAGTAATTTCCAGTCTCTTTTGGTGGTCACCTCCTGCTCACCATGGAGGTTTACAGCTGTC
This sequence comes from Petrocephalus schoutedeni, assembly GCA_026780765.1. NCBI lineage: Eukaryota > Metazoa > Chordata > Actinopteri > Osteoglossiformes > Mormyridae > Petrocephalus > Petrocephalus schoutedeni. The sequence continues at coordinate 18,922,649 of JAODKL010000001.1, forward strand.
ATGGCCAACATGTTCGGCTCACCTGTGGTTCCTCCAGGCCTCTACAACACCCTAAAGCTGGGTTTGCTCCTGAGCCTCGTGCAAACTAGAGAGGATGAACAGGACTCACTCCACTACTTAGATGTACTGGCTCTGAGTAGTGACACTCTCATCATAGACAGGTGCTCTCACCAGCAATATCAAATTGGTTTAAAATTATAAACTTGGTTTTAAAAAAAAGTTTAATTATTGTCCAAGATTGATGACCTACAGCTTGGCCCTTGCGAGTCGGGGAATACGACACCAGGCATATGGGGAGATGCTGGCCACCCTGTCTGGAGATGAACATGGTGCTGGGACGGCCAACATTCACGCTGGTTCTGCTCTCCTGGCTACTGGGGGCATTTGCCTCCTGGGAGATTTGGCAGCTTACAGGAAGGATAAACTGGAGGAGCTGCAGTCAGGTGCACCCTCAACCATTAACCTCCCCACCACTAACCCTCTGCTATTAACATTCTGCCTTCTCACTGACCTGCTCCATCGCTAAGCTCCCAACTTTTAAACTGCCATCCTATTAAGCTTCCTACTAAACTTTTCTGCCACTGTTTTTTCAGTGTTGGAGACCAGGACCGCCAGTGTGTTCTTTCCTGCAAAAAAGTATGGAGAGGATGCAGATCAGCAGCTTTCCTTCCCTATCCAGTGCAGCTTCTGGGCACTGGGTGACACAGGCACTTACACCGGGAGGACAGTGAAGGGAGACAGTGTCATTCTGGGTTCAGCGGTTAGGGTACTGTGGCGCGTCGATAGTGCTTACTCAGGATGGCATGTTCCATGTAAAATGTCTCCATGTGAACCTCCATGTATTATTTTTTTGTGGATTACAATTGCCCTTTCCTCTCTTCATACAGTACCAGTTAAAAGTCTGGGCACACCTGCTTTTAATGCATTTGTTTTAGCTATGTTATTCACCTTATAGTGACTTCAAGACAATGAAATATATTAAATATTGCAACAGCTAGGTGTTCCACATCTTATTTTTCTCAGATTTTAGACTTATATCCCACTTTTGTTTCAATGACAGCATTCTTTATAACAGCTTCCAGATGTAGGCACCTGGAATGCTTCTCCAACAGTCTTGAAGGAGTTTCCACAGGTTCTGGGCACAAGTTGGCAACCTTGCTTTTACTTTTCAGTTCAACTCATCCAAAACCATCTTTTGGGTTTAGGCCAGAGAATGGTGAGGGCCAGGTCATCTGTTGCCTTTTTCATAACATGATGCTTAATAACCTCGAGGTATGCTTAGAGTCATTTTCTTGTTGAAAAGCAAATGAATTTCAGTAGGTATGTGTAGAATTTTGACTGATACTGTATGTGTACCAAGAAAAAGGAGAATCTTAATTTTCAAATATATGAATAGCTGTGCTGAGATTGGGCAGAAATTTAGAAAGGAGAGGTAATCAGTATTTTTTAGGAGAAATTTGACTGTTTTTGTCTGTGCATGATTGACAATTGAATTTGGTTTAGTAATCCAAAATTTTACATTAAAGATCATAGAATTATGAAATGCTGTGTCACATTGAAGGGAATATCTTGCGGTAGGAAACTGGATCAGTTCCTGCCCAGCTTGCAGAGGCCTTTGGCCTGGTGGTTCAGTGCCGCCACAATCGTGCTCTGCTGCCCCTCACTGTCCACACCCTGAGGCACGCTGTCACACCAGGGAACCCCTTGTACCCCGCCTGCATGCATCTCACTACACAAGATTACCAGGACGTACGTCACGTATAGGGAATTGGTCAAAATGCCAAGCCCCGCTCATGTTTACTTGATAGATTTTACATAAATCATTAGATTTCAGCAGTTTACTTGAAAAGGTCTGCTATTGTTTGAATTTATTACAATTATGTGAACAGGTAAAATATGTAAAACTTTTAGCTGTTAGACTTGGTTTGAATAACCATGCTAATCAAATGAAACACAAGAATGTAGTCCAGCCCCTATACTAATCTAGTGGAGGCAGAATAATTGCATTTGCTGAGCAAAGGATGTTGTATGATGTTTATCAATGACCTGCGCAGCTCCTGGACCATGCACGCAGCCTACAGGTGGAACTCAGCCCTCAAGCGGAAAGAATGATCCATGGCTACTATACAGCAAGCCGCAGGGTGCGCTCCAGTACAGGACCAAGCCCCTCACTCTCTGCGGTCTACTTTAGACTCCTGTATGGACAACCTCAACATATGCTAGTTCAGCATAGGAGTATATGTGGACATAGAATAGAAATTGGGGATGGGCTCTCTAATGAAGCATGTCTTTCGAGTTAACCGCATGGTTAAAAGCAGAAATGTATTATCAAGTCATTACGATGCAGTTTTTCACCACTAGATGGAGTATTTTTACAATTTGTTCCTAGATGCATTTTGATCCAAAATGTAACCAGGCTTGTGACAGTTGGAGAATGCTTGAATAATTTATGCAGACTTGCAATGATTGTGATGTGAGACCACATGGGCTTTGAGTAGTTTTAAATTAACATTGTAAGAGAAATTCTCTAATTTTGTGGTGAAAATAGCCTGAGAGCCAGAAAATCGGCTAATCATGAAAGGTTTTCAGTCCAGACGGTAATTTTAATGAGGGCTGGATCATGAACACTGCAGGCTATGGTTTCCTCAGAAGATATAATTGATGATGTGTGTCCCAGTCAAGCTTCTTTGTTTGCTAGCATCTCCATGGCAGAGGCTCACTGTAAACTGAGCCTGAGGACCAGGGTGTCAGCGGAGGATGCAGTGGTTGCAGTGCTGCTGTGCGAGGCATCACTTACTCTGAAGTATGGTGAGTGCCAGTCTCACACTTACCATGTTTCCCCGTCAGCTCCCAGTTGCTGACTCCTTTGCTCATACAGCAGAAAATGGGTGTGGCAGTTATTAATGCCTGTTCAGTGACCCAGCCCAGACTGGAGTGAAGCATCTCAGCCCAGTTGTCATTGGATCAAAGAACCATTGTTTATAGAGGAACGTGCCATCATAATCACAGTATAAATATGCCTATACTTGTGAACTTACAGGTGCCTCTGCACTCACCCTTCCACCTGAAGCCATGTTCCCTTGTGACTTGCATAATCACGAGTCCCTCCACCAGAGGGATGTAGCCCTGGATCAGCTGCACCAGCAAATCCTACATTTTATCTACACCTATGCACCAGGGGCTGCAAGCTACATCACTGAAGAGTAGAGATCCAGGTTGCAGTCGGCTTCCGCTGTGCTTCTGGACTGTAAGTCCAACTTATATTTGCTTAAATTTTACATTCCATCCCAGCTATATTAGTCAACTTCCTCTTGCCGCTAGGGGGTGGGAGATGGGACAGTAGAAGATGCCTTTGCTATACCAACACCAACTATCCCCTCCCCAACAATCTGGGGTGGGGGGAAATTAAAAATACAACACCGAAAGGATTTCAAAAAACCAGTAAAGAAATTGATAAGAACCAAAAATTAGGACAAGACCAAAGTAAGGTTCAAAAGTGGTTTATTATGACAAAGGACCAGCTAGAATAATGAACAAGCACTATACAGCTCTTGATAGACAAGCCAGCAGTATTCATACATCCTTGTTTCCATGGAATCCTAGAGGAGAATTTGGTTTACAAGGACCAACCAACACTGCTGAGATTTAAGCCGATGTTTTACTCTATATACACATTTCATTTAAAAGAATGAGCAAAAACCACATGCTTCCACGACAAAGCTGAAAAGGCCACTGCCTTAAGCCCATGTCGAGCTGTTGCCGACGACCCAGAATGCTGGCTTCAGCACCCCAGATACAGTGCTGGGTAAACTGCAAGCAGACCATTTAGACGGTCCCAAAAAAAAAAAAAAAAATGCATTTCTCACCCACTGCTAGTAGAAGCCCATCATCTGCAAAACTTCCACATCTGTAGGAAAAAAAAAAAAAAAAAAAAGTCATTAAGCAATTAAATCCATCCATCTTGAAACTGCTTGTCTTGTTCCAAGCTACCCTGAAACACAATCTCAAAAATGGACAGAAGAGCTAAACCTTTCAAAAGCAATGACCAGTCACTTTCCATATGCTGCATCTGATCCCTATTCCAACTCACCATGGTCTATGTGACTCCCACACTCTCATTTAAGGTATTTGGCCTTTATCTGCACATCCTGTAGGAATGGAAGCAGCAATTTGGTTTTATGGCTTCTTACAAAGCTAGATACACTGTTCAGCTAAATGGTAGTATCAGTGGATTCTCAGATAACAGATATCAACATTCCAGTTTGGTCTGACGGGTAAACGGCAAAAACAGTATCATCACAGATCCAGTCCCACCATGGCGAAAGCACCACCAAGTAAGCAGGACATACCCCAACTCAGCAGGCATTATCTGGCTCTTCATCTCCTCAGATCATTTCATGCCTACAAAAAAATGAAGGTTTACAATCCTTGCATGAGACATCACACATCCAATACTATAGTCATTGGGAACTCAGAAAAATATGTAAGTCAGCACCCCATTCTGGTCTGAAGGGTAAACGGCAAACATAATTCATCACAGTTCCACTAATGTCCAAGGACACCATGAATTCATGTATTAAAATGACCATTTACAATGGAGGATGTCACGTTAGCATTCATTTTGAAAACTTACCCATCTACAGTAGCATCTCGAATTCAGGTTTCCCCACAGTTCAGTGGGGATGGCAGAGATGCCCACACTGGTTCTATGGATGGCAAAAGAGTTTTCAATTATTTTGTAGGAAGCAAGAATCATAGCTGCACATCCTGCATTCAGTCGTTGATTAGTTTTCCCTTAAATTCTCAAGATACTAAGGGAAGAGCCAATAAAGCCATGAGGGAATGAGATGACTGATGAACTCAAGGTCAGAAGCCTTAAGTAGCACAGCTTGGCATCAGCTTTACACCCAAGACAACTGAAGGTCAGGACCTTCACCAAGAGCAGGCCAAAGTCCACCCACGCAAAGGAAGAAACAAGAGTTCCCTCGTGGCACTGTGTCCAATCAGAGCCGAAAGTCACTCACGGTTAATTAAAAACTACCAAAATGGTTCTATAGTCATTAGGAATTATGCGGCAATGTGATTTACCGTTATGCAAGCACATTCACAAATTGTTTTCAACAGAAAGCTGTATTTTGCGGTAGTTGCCGTTTTCTTCATGCTTATAAATGAAACTGATGTAACGTTAAAAATAAAATTCAAAACCGTCAGAAACGAAAAGTTTGGTTGCATCATTTAGTAGCCAAGTTAAAAATCCTATAGGTAAGATAGCCAGCTAAACATTTTAAACGACCATTTCAGGACAAATACCACGTGGTTTGAGTGCCCCGACGCGAACAATTGGTGACTTAAGCCATTACATTTAGAAATAGACAATTATAGAACATTAGCTACATGCAACAAGACAGAATACCACGACCTTCAATAAAGTTAAACTAAATTTTAACTTCACGCCTTAATGAACTAGATATGTTAATATAAATGAGGATATGGACAGCAAACAAGTTATACAACCGAAATATTTTACATGTACGTCGTCGTTGATAAATAATATACATACCGGTGCAAGCATTTCCAGTATATACTGGAAGAAATAGCCTCCAACTCGCAGTCGCCATTGCTCCCACGAGGCTGAAGTACGCGCAAGAGAGCGCCTTCCCGCTGTCGAGCCTCTTTGTAGTGACATTGGCGCATGCGCACGGCGTGCCTACTGCGTATAACCCGAGCACTGCCGGGGCACTGCGGAAGTTAATGACCCCTTCGCGCCGCTGTGTCGATGTCATTTGCATGTTTCCCCGAAAGCGGTGGTTATGGTCGCTGCCTGTTTGTCCCGAGAATGCACTTGAAGTTTTTAATTTCAGATATTAAGTTTGCTGGATTTTATGTACATGCGGCTTTTTATAGCAGTAGATCGGAACGTAATGTCTTAAATTATGATATATGCCAATGATTTTTTGTTTGTGTTTTTCCGTTGAGTGTGCGGAATCCGTGAATACTTAATTAATTATTTTAACATAATTATTTTTTTTCTCGTCGATATACAGGTGTTGTGTTTTTCTGTAATAGTTTAAAGTTGACTGGTCTACTAAACTGTAATAATTCAATCACGAGTTAAATGTAAATAAATAAAATATAAAAAGGTAAATTGTAAACCAGATAAGAATACTCTTGAAATATAAGCCTACTGTCAGGGGGAAAAAAAACTACCAGTTTGTACCTTTTGAGATTTCCTTTACTTTTCACTATGGCTGTATCCTCAAGGGTCTACCAGTTGTACCCTAGCTGTAAGTAAAAGTACATTTTAAGGTACAGAAATGTTCTCTGATGAACATTCTTGTATCATACGGGGTATGCTAATGTTGTTTGTACCTTGGGGAACAAACCTGTACAGGGGCTGTACCCATTTTTCTGACAGTTCAGTTAGTCCACTGTAGTGTGGAACTCAGGTGATTGCACGGTTACATTGAAATTATCTTCTTTTTGCTACAAACCTTTCAGTCGTTCCGTTGAACAGAGGACAAAACGTGAAAATGAGAAAAATAAAGAATACAGTTTAATAAATTCGTTTCACATATACATTGATGTGGTAGCATGGAATAAAAACAGGCCTACTTCTTGTAAAAGATGCAAATTTGTTTTGTTTGTCATTTTGTAACGGAAAAATAGGCCTCCGTTTCCGACAGAACACACAAAGACTCGTTTCACTGAGCTGAAGGACATGTAAAATTGTTCTTACTAATTGTGACTAAGATTTAAGTTCTGCTTCCAATGAATACGTCAGTGTTTAATGTATAATATCCAGTTCTGGTGCAATGCCAGTTAGTCAGCTTCAGATATACAGCTTTAATTCCCACAATTAAATATATCGTATAATTTTATAAGACTCGTTTGTTTGTAATCTGAATGGTTTGATCTTTCCCTGTAAATTTTATTACTTAACAATGTATGTGTAGTGTTTGAAACTTAATGCCAAATAGCATGGGAATGTGATTTCGTTTTCTAGTGAGATTTCTTTTCACAGATCAGTTGAAATGATTGACTTGAGCTGTTTAAATGCATGCGCTCTGAGTGCAAGTGCTTCAAGTGTATGTGCAAAACCGACGGGGCAAACATGAAATAATCATACCCGTCATTGCTAAAAAATGAAATTCCCAAAACCTACAGAATTACAGTACATAAAGAACCCAACAGAAGATGAAGATATATACAAACAGTTCGTGAAGGTTTTACGATTCAGAATACGTAATATGAATTAAATGTGTCAACGCGCTTAACTGTAACAGCAATGCGTCCCCGTGTTATTTTCCGCAATTCCCCTATGCTGGCCTTATTACGTTTCACTGAAATGACGAAGATTTAAATATCATATATCTGAGAAGAGGACCACATGGTTACGTGCAAAGCAATTTACGACCGAGAGGCAGGTGGCAGTTGGGTATGGCTCGGATCCTCCGCTGGACCCAAGTTGCTCAGAAACTGTCCAGTAGCCCCAATGTACAACCTGGATCGCATTGGCCATTTCTGCAATACAAGAAAAATCACATAGCCTTGCATACAATGTGCAAAATATTTCTATTCTGAGTTTTAGAATGTTAGAGCTGCTGCGTTTTGGGTGCAATACTTTTCTGCATTATGTATAACTCAATATAATGTTCTAGTAAAAGAGACAATAAAGTAAAGTCCACAAATACGTTCTAACTTAGGAATTACTGGGTTAAAACATTTTACTATGAGCTATGTGCGTATATTTACGAAACAGACACTGGTCCCTGGTGAAAATTTAAAGACTTTTAAAAGCTAAATTTACATTTTTCAGTAGATACACTACTATTAACAAATTGCTTTGAAAAACAATATTTCTAATAAATGTATTGGTTTATTATTAGGTTTTCTATTATTAATAATTCAATAGTAATAATCATGTCATTGTTTACAATTACGTATTATTTTATGTGCTATATGATTGAAATATAATTTTCTTATGTAATGTCTATTGCATATGTTTAAAACGCGTGGGACGAATAAATGAATACCGCTCAATACTTACTTTAACTGGGTGCAGATATCCCTCGCCTTTGATGGCGTTAAAGACTTCAGTTTGTTTGGTGCTTTCTTCCGCTTGTACTCCCTCTTCTTGCAAAGTTCTAGTTAAATGAGCGATATAGGTGGTGGCCAAAATCAAGACGTCCAGTTTGGATAGTTTGGTGTCTGGTGGTACTGACGGCAGTGTCCTCTGAAGCTCCAAAAACGCGTGCCGTAAAGTCTGCACTCTGCTCCTTTCCCGGGCTGCGTTAGCTCCAGCCGGGCGTCCTCTGACACCAAGGCTGCCGAGTTGGAGCGCCCTAGAGCTCGGACTTGCGCTTGGACTGGAAACAGTTGTCTTGTCCATTGTCACCGTGACATTTCCACCGTATATAACCGATGAATATCTTTCAGTCATATAGGAACCGGTTACAAATGAGCTGAAGGACATGTAAAATTGTTCTTACTAATTGTGACTAAGATTTAAGTTCTGCTTCCAATGAACACGTCAGTGTATAATGTATAATATCCAGTTCTGGTGCAATGCCAGTTAGTCAGGTTCAGATATACAGCTTTAATTCCCACAATTAAATATATCGTATAATTAAAAAAAAATCTTATCCTTTTCTAATTTAGATTGTGCCAGATTTAAATAAATATTATTCAGAATAGTCTTCCTTATGGCGTATTCTGTAATAATTATATTTATAATATGAAAAATTGTTGTAACATCTAGAGGTATATCCATACAAACATCTGTATCAACTGAATTTACCTTTTTTGCCAAAGGGTTCTTGGGTGAAATTTCATGTGTGTTGTCAGACTGGTGCAATCCGCGGTCTCACTCCGCCTGGAAGAATTCTTCACTCCTTTGAACGATAGTAATCCGCAGCTATATAAGCCAGTAGATGTTGTTAAAGAAGGTGTGCTGCTTCGTGGGCTTGGGGCGCGAAGCTCTCACCTGACTAAACTTGCGTGCCTCTTGAACCCCCTATTTTATGAAATCCCAAAAAGCTGACAGCTACACACTCCAATATAATTAATCAGGCACGCTGAAATCCCTGGCAACCGGAGACAAGTACAGCTTCCCCCTTAGTTGTATCTCCTGGAAAAAGGAAACCTATATTTCATGAAGAGGAAGCAACGTTTTATATTTATATTCTTTTCTTTTAATACGCACCACATAATTAAAAAAAATACACAACATCCACCTACTACATAAGGAATCCTTTTATAGTTTTCCAAATCATGGGCAATTTAATGTAATTTCCGGAATTCAAATCAGGCTACCATTTCCTTCTGATTTTATGAAATACATCTATTTTGCTTTGTCTTGCTCTAAATATTTATTTTCAGATTAACTTCATATATATATCAAGCTGCGACAAAATAGTTAAAAGTGGTCGGCATCACGTATTTTCTGATCTTTAATCTAAGTGTGATTTAAAGAAGCAGCCAAAAAATAAGCCTAAACAGTGCAATCAACAGGCTAGTTTGAGGAAATTCTTGCGAGACTTGTAAATTAATCACTCTGAAGTCCGCAAACGGAGATCTTTGCAAATTAACGACTGGAATTATCCGTAGAGCGTCACAGACTGTTCTTAATAAACATTGTTTTTGTAAGGATGAAGTAACCATGTTGCTCTGGGCTACAAATTATGAATCAAAGCTGAAAAAGCTAGCGTATTACACTAATTACAGTATTCTGTATCTTTCATGCAGGCGTACTGGTTTGGTTTTTAAATAAATAGGAGCACATTGAATATCTTGCATACAGTGTATTGTCTCTCTTAATGATACACCTGTGGTCATATTAGTTGTATTACTATTGTATTACTGTATTTTTATTAAAAGACCGTAACCGACACAGTACACCCAAAAGACAAGGGTATGTCTGTATTTTGGTAAAATACTTTATTCATTGTGTTCCAGGTAACTTGACAGTGAATGAATTGATAATATTCACGGAATTACGATTGTATTACAAGCAATGGCGAGCGTATAGATGACTGAATCAAAGTATACACAACGCACCAAATGCTGTAAAAAACGCAGTCAGAACACTTGGCTATTGTTTATGGGTTTCTAATGTTATGAAATTAAGACAGGCCTACTTACTAAGACAATTGAAATATTTAATTTAACAGAAGATGCGCGACGAATAGGGAAAACAAACTGCTACCACACCTAAGCAGCTAAGCAGCCTTCTTTATCCGGTGAATTTTGAATTACAAGGTAACAAGTAATTCATACACATTTTACACGAAATTATTCACAAAGCTCTCATACACTTTTACTCATATTTTTTCAAAACACCACTGTATATTATTACATTAGTAATATACTGTTTTTACAAATGCCACCTGAGTTATTGCAACACATTTCTTGCTGTCACAGAATATATTTATTGCCATTGCACATGTACAACGGAACTTTAATTTTCACTCACAGATAAAATTGCCCCAAAACACGTGTGAATAATGTTAAGTAATGTCAAAATAACTTGCTTCGCTTAAAGTATATTATAGCAACACAATTGTAAATTCTTATTGAAAATGACCTCAACATATAGACGTGGTTAGATGTATACATGCAGTATGTTAGGATAGTTTTCTGATTATCATTACGCTTTCCAGTCCTAGGTCAAACATTTAAACAAGTAGAGCCATATATGCCTTCAGCAGTGCATTTAAACAACGAAGCTTACTTAAGCGTCAATGTGGGAATATTCTTCAGGCGCAGAGGCGGTGATCTGTAAAAAGTGCCGATTGCCGTTTTAGCCAAACTTCAGCTTTCACAGAGCCATGTGGCCCCGGATTTCGGGGGAATCATTGCATTTGCCGAAAGCTTCACGGTCCGCTGTCTGCTTGACAGAGAACAGCAAGCTTGAAAAACCGCTTATACAGCCATTCAAACATTTTCTCACAAATATTTACCCGCACACCCACTTAAATAAACTGCTATATTTCTCATTAATTGTTACTGAAAATATTGCGTGCACACGTGCGCTAGTTGCAAAACATACCTTCCTATAACTGCTCACAGATTTGTAAGTTATGATTCACTCTAGGCAGTAGTCACTTGGTAATTGTCCTCCACCCAGTTCTGTTTAATATCTGTCACGTATCCAGTTGTGTGCTTCTCTTTGCCTTTCTGTTCTAAATAACAATGAGCAACTGGGGTGGGTGTTTTAAAAGAAGTAACATTAATCGGTGGTCATGGTCCTGATAAGTCAGGCTATTTGCAGACTCGTAATGAATGAATAAAGCTTTTACGAAAAGTGAAGAGGGATACGTGCTAAAATGTCTAAGTTTAGACAGAGCTACAAATTGGGTTAAGCACATTTTTCTGACCGCGTTATACACCAGTTCGCTTTGATGAATCATGTGAGTGATATTATTTAAGTGGACAGGTAAATCAAACCCTAAATCTAAACCAATAACACCCATGACCATTTCAGCCGGGGCTATGTAATTTCTCCATTCTGACATTACTGACGTGAAGTAACTTTGGTGTCACACAGCTATTTGTATAGTAAGATATTTATGGTATACAGTACAGTGTCAGTCAAAAATAAGCGAAATTTAGTGGGTTACTATGGCGTTTTAACGAACGTATTAGATACATATAAAATATAACCGGCCAGTGCAAGATCATAGATCACGATACCGGTGATCAGGTCTTATAGCCGTGTCAATGTACTACGACAGCTGGAAACAGTGGTACACAAAAACGGGGGAAATGGCGAACATGTGCTAACGGAGCCAAGCAGAGAAGTTCGTGTATGCATTTTCATGGTAAGGAAAGAATGTTTCTGCATTGAGGCATTCGATACATACAAACCATTTGTTAATATAGGAAGGAAAGGGTAGTCGAATGAAATGTGCCTATGGTAAAAAAAATCTTACATCAATTGCATTATTTAGTTTTTTAAGCTCATAATATACATTATTTTTGGTCAGAAATAGACAAGTCATTGATTAGGTTTCACATTCATGGAAGATATATTCCGCGGATGAAAATACTTGGTGTAAAGATTTAATACTAATTACTGAAATGCCAGCGTTAGACTAGCAACTCATGGCATTAACGGGCGATAGCTTTCGTACCGGACTGCATCACCGTGTGTCTGCACACCGCCAGTCCAGACTCCAATGATCGGCGTGTCATTGAGCTCCACACAGTATGACCAGCATGAGGAGCTGACGGAAACAGACGCCGCGTTTAGGGGCAAACACGCCGATCTGCAGACGACGCGCAGACGCCGCAGTCACACTAAACTATCCTGCGTGTGCGTGTACAATAGGTACAGTAACCTGAAGCCATACTAACCATACTACTAGCCCTACTACTGCTATTTCTACTACTACTAAACAATAACAATAACAGAATACTAATTTCATATATATAAACAGACACTAATACTAAATCCCACATTTGTATATCACTAATCCTTTCCTCGAGTTTGGTGTCATAGGCCTACGTTACTCACTTTACATTTCAGCCAGAGGTGTCCTTACCAGGAAACGGATAGGCTGTCACCCCAGTCATTAGTCTGTCACCTCGGACTTTCTTCTTCACCTCTCTTGAGGCTTTCCAATTTTTTAGAAACTGTCTGGAAAATTCGCTAATTTCCTTCCCATCTAGCTCCTCTGTGAAACATGGTCAGTGACATAAAATAACCACAGCAAATTTAAGTCAATACAATTTCTGCCCAGAAATATGAACAATCACAGGTTTTGTTATATACAATTAATGTACCTCCTAAATGCATCATCATGGCCCAATTTGATATGTTTTACGTATATATTTAAGTATGGTGATATTTTACAAATGTATGGAATGCCTGACATGCGATGCACCTGGCCATCTAACAAAATAGTGAATTTGGAGAAAAGAAAAAAGTTTTTTGTTAGTTTTTATTGAGTTACTGCTAATGTTAATTTGCATATGTTCTAATGTCACATTGCTTTTCTCTGAGTAACACAAAACCTTTTCTTTGACTGCGTGTGCGTGTGTTTGTAACAACAAAACACAATAATTCAATAAATAAACAAACAAACAATAAATAATCAACAAACAGACCAGCATGGGACATTTCACCTATTGCACATGAAAAACAGCTTCTAACAGTTCAGCAATGGTCCAACTGAATTGTAGACATAAGGGTGCACTGGGTCAGATTGCCAACCTTAGCAGCATTCAGCATGTATTTATACACTCACCGGCCACTTTATTAGGTAAACCTTGCTAGTACCGGGTTGGACCCCCTTTTGCCTTCAGAACTGCCT
>JAODKL010000001.1:18936283-18946801 GCA_026780765.1 Petrocephalus schoutedeni
GTCTTGACCATGTCAACATGCCTAAATGCATTGAGTTGCCACCATGTGATTGGCTGATCAGTAATTTGCGTCAACGAACAGGTGGACAGGTTTGCCTAAAAAAGTGGCCGGTGAGTGTATATATATATATAATGTGTGTGTGTATATAAAATATACACACATATATACAAAATGGGTATATATAACTCCTGTCAGAATACATCACTACCATTTGTATCACATCACGACTATGACACGTGAAAAAGATTAACTAACCTGTGCCTGTGCTCTTTCACATGCCACAAAAATACATCTGACTTTAAATGCGCCTCACAAGGAGGATGTATGTTTTCAGTAAGGAATTATTTATTGTGTTATACAGACAAAACAGCTTTTCAATATTGTACCAGTATCATGGAGTCAATTTAATCTGACAGGGACTACATTTGAACTCTCCTGCTGTTGCAGTCATTACAACAGCCTATGATCCTCATGAAAGAAATCATATAGACAAGAATCACTAACCCTGAAAAGTCAGGGCTTCATCCTGGGATATTTTGGGATTGTAACACATAATTTGACCCTTATTTCAGAGTATGAATGAATTGTAAGTGCTGTGCTGTGAGCTGGCTTTGAGAAATGGGTTACTGTGTGAATTTACAGAACACGACTAGTGCTCAGATGTGCTAGCTTACTCACCGAGCCTTGTGCACACAGTTATCACAGTATCCCAGTACTTGGGCTTGTGACAGACCGGGTTCCCACTCAGGTCCATCCGGCACAGCTCTGGCCATTGGCTGAAAACGGCTTCTAGCTCCTGAAAATATGCAACAGAGACATTACCTAATTCATGCAGATGCCCCTCAGAACCTCAAAGGACATTTACTGTGATTTACTCCTTTTGAGCTGATTGCAACACAGGTCTACAAGAAGAATAAATAATTCAGTTCAGACATCAAAAAGCTACTGTCAACAAAATCATTGATTCATAGATAACATTTGTAGTCCGTATTCTGAGCATGTCTGATCATGAAGATTTTGAAGGTTTAGCTAAAAGTAAAGTATATTTGGAAACCACCAAACACTAAACAGATCACACTTTAGCTCTGTTTAATATGATCCATTGTTTTAATTAATTTTATAATTTATTGCTTGAAATACTCTTCATGGGACATGGGGAGAGATTCTTGAATTATTAACCTGACTAAAAACTGAATGGGGGAAAAGCTTAGAGCAATAATGAGTAAACTTGTAGATATCATCTTTATTTACTGTTTATTTAATGGAAATGTCCCTAATATCACATAGCTAACTAGGTTCCCTGGGTGTGTGACCTCAACTATGTTCCCCATTGTGGTATGTTTATCTAAAAGCACATTACTTCAGGGTGGAAATTTGATTACCCTCTGGACACCCCCCGATTGGTCATCGCCTTCCTGTCTCGGCCAGAGAGCTTCCACTTTCCAGCTGAAGTGTAATCAGTTCTACAGGGACCCCTCCACACTGGCATGCTTCTGCACTTTGATAAATGATCGTGTCAGGCCAGTCACTCAGAGGAACTCGGCACAAGACATCCCAGCAGTGAAAACGCCACTCTGTGAGCAGGGATGCAGGCCTACATCGGAGCACCGTTTTGATCCCAGTCCATGTAAGCTGGCCATGTGGTACTTAGCGACGGGGATAGCCATTTATCACTCAGCTGACGGCCTGATATTTTATTGTAACCATTCGTATTGTCTCTTTGCGATTGTGAATAACTTGTGCTAAAAATAGACTGATCCCTTTAACCTCTGTCTTTGCACAATCAATAAGCGTTGTATAAATTAAAGGTCATATCTGCTAGACTTGAAAAGTAGCTCCTGTTCCAGTAATTATAATATATACTGGGGGTGGGCAGGTCCCCCCGAATATTCAGATGTGCTCACAATGTCCACCCCAACATATATTATAATAACGACCTCAGTCCCCTCAACGTTGACTCGGCTACAGTCTTGTGCCTGTATATAGCAATTACCTGCCCCAGTTTCATTGGAGGCAATTTGTATTATACAGTTAATGATCCCTTAATGCATGTCCTTAACTGATTTAAAAACTTCAAGCGATCATGGCTCCTGATTCACAAAAAACATGCCAAGTTAGATTCTCCCATGCGCTAAAGTCAAAAAAGTCTGCACTCTCCCAGCGACTTAAGTACACTTATGTGCATTTAGGCTAAATATGCACTTTGAGCAGAGAAACGCTACAATATGGGCATGTTGTATGTAACTCTTATGCACATTCTTGCACTGTTTAAGGGCTCTGGAATGCTATATTATGTCATGTGCCTCTACATGGCCAAATGTAATTTTACATTTTATATTGCATTTAATATTCAAAAGTGTATTAAATGGATTTTGTATTACTCATTTGTCAAGGTTATGGTTAGCAAACCACACATACATTTCTCGAAAATGTTCCGTAATTTCCAGATTTACTGGAAGAGTATTTCAAGGAAATAAGTTCATGGAGCAGGCAAAAAATGTGTGCTTATTTAAAATGGCACTGGATGACTTCCCTAGGGAGACCTCTGCTGATTTGCGGAATAATTCTGACCCTAGCTGAGTGCAGGATAGCAAAACTTGGGATTGATTTTTTATTACTTTTTTTTTAGCAAATCTACCTTCCATGACATTTTCACAGCACCAAAAGATCATCTCTGTTATGTCAGTACCTGCAGACTATACCCAACAGGAAAACACATATTTACTAAAAATACAATGTTTGAACATAGTACTATGTTGATTTGTAAATCTAAAATGTTATCCACTTTGATTGCTATATCATTAGAATTGTATGTTACTCTGCTGCTGCCGCACATGGGTTACTGTAAAAAAAATAATTCTTGACTTTTAAGACAAACTTTAAATATTTAAAAGAGAATATTTATAAGACAATTTAAAAGCTTACCGCAATGTTCTGAAGTTGGTTATTGGCAGCAAATAGCTGTTTCAGTCGCTTGAGGATGGCAAGGTCCTGAATTTCATCAATGTTGTTGTTGCTAATGTTTAAAACATTTAATGATTCCTGGTGGAGAAAACATAAAAAATAAAACATATTACAGTATCACTTTAGCATGTAATTTATTGTAAACATACATGTAGATTATTTTACATTAGTAAATTTGGGGTAAACAGGATTACATTCATATTTAAAGAATAAATTTAAATCAGAAAATTCCATTATACATTTTGTAATTTAAACAGAAAATCTCCACAGTTATGTTGTCTTAAATTTCTTTACAGAATTTAATTGCTTGAATTAGTACACATTACAGATCAAGCAAAAGTAATGCCTGTGAAGAGATTGACTACCAACAACAACATATGTGTATTTAAGTAACTTTCCCCCATTATGCTAGCTCGTAAATCTGTTTTCTGCTATTGTTTGGGCCTTTACTTTTAAATAGTAATAGTGCCGTCTCTTCAGGTGTGAGTTGAGTTTGACCTTTATGGGGAGGAAGGTGACTGTAATGTGCCAGCCAGTGAAGGCCTTACCGAGAGGGTCAGCAGGCTTCTGGGCATGAAGAGCAGCTTCTCCTCCGGGGGCAGCCTCTGGCCCTCCAGGTGTAGCTCCCTGAGCTCCGTCAGCCCCTCCAGCTCCCCCACCACAGAGATGCAGTTGCCTCCCAGGTACCTGAGGCACATGACACAGATTATCAGGGTTCAGTGCACCCACCCCAGCAAGTGAAGTTATATGCAATTGCATTGCAAATGCTGACCAGATACAATGGTTTAAGTGGCCATTGTCAGGCCAAGGAGACACAAAAGTGCATGAGAAGTAATAAAGTTTAAGGTACAAACAATGGCTGATATCAAGCATCCAATAGTGCTATTTCATGAAAAACAGTTTATGTACAAGGTGATTAATATTAAAGAATAACATTATTATTAGTGATCAGACCCATCCCCGCACCCTGACAGCATCTCTAGGCAGCCCCGTTCCTACACACAGCTTTGTGAGCCTCTGCAGGCAGGAGAGCCTCTCGATGTGCCTGATGTTGTTGTTCTGCATGTACAGGTGTGTGAGACTGCGGGCGAAGTCCAGGTTGCAGATCTGTGTCAGTTGGTTGTCATAGAGGTAGAGGACTGTGAGGTTTCTGCATATGGAAATATCCCCCTGCAGGAATAGCAAACACAGCGACTTAATTGTTTAGTGCTTCAATAAGTTTACAAGTATACAGTAATTTCTCGCACAGAGCTGTGGCCCAATTCAAATGCACAGTTAAGTAAGTGTGAAGTGACAATGTTTCGCAGTGCAATGCTGTGTCACCTTAATGACACTAATGCAAAGTAATGCTAGACACTGAAAAAACTGATCCAAATGAATCTGAATAATTGACTTGTACATTTTCCTACAAAACATTATGGAGAGCCAGTGAAGTTTCATACTTACAATATCTTCAATATTTTTGTTGGAAAAATTCAAGTGGGTGACCTTCTTTAGATATTGTGAAACCGACATGCTTCTTTTGTTTTTCAAGCAGGCCTGGGATTTGGCAATCAAGTCCACGTTCAGGCAGACCATGACTGCTTAGGAGGAGCTCACGTTTCAGAATCAGAAGTCTATAGCTGCAGTTGAGGCTGTAAGTCAACTGGCCAATAATGATGAAGATCTGTAAGAGAAAAAAAAATCCTATTAACACAATTACTCAACATTTTTAACTGGCGATCCTCCCACCCACACCAACTAAGATTAGTTAGATTCAAATTTCGTGGCGGATTTATCTGTTTATAAATAGTTACATACCTGCCAGGATGCCTGATAAACAAAACTTATAATACAATCACGCTGACAGTTTATTACGATTAAAATATTTTATATTGCTGTTTTACAAAAGTATGTTTGGCATTATCGGTACAAATCATAATACAGGAACGTGTAAATTAAAACAATCTAGAAAATATTCTTCATTTAAAAGTTACTCGAAAAGCAAAATGCCATAATTAATTCATGCCCTTAACATTTAGTTTTTATATTTGTACGTGTAGGCCTATTATCACTCTTTATCCTGCATTGTACACGTTGATGTGTGCGTATAACTGAGTTAGCAAACTGTTAGCAATGGTTAACTAACGGTAAACTCGACAACTAGCGGACCCATAGAAACTGAACATTAAAGACATATTATACTTATAAACATTTAAATACCAGAAGCGTAATAATTCCTTACCTCGTGTATACCAGCTGTGTATAAGCCCAAATATATTAGTTTTCTTGTTTAAAACTTGAGGTTTCTTAAGTCCGCGCGCCTTTGTTGAGCCCGGCCGTGCCGGTTGTTATGGTAACGGGACGCATGCGGGGTTTTGTGTTTGCGCTGTATCATTTATCTGCTTTTAAATTAAATGCATTGACAAGGTAAATTTCATTTTACAGCAACAACATTGGATTCTAACTCAAAAAACGAACCGATTTTGGGACTGTTACAGTTGTTTCACATAGCATTATTTCGTTATGATTTTCTGCAACGATAGATGTGTTATCGACCGCACAACTGCTATGATGTGTTTATTATATTTCTTACATTTCTTACATACAGTATTTTTATGATGTGCTTTTTTGATCATCTTGTTAATGCATTTTATTTATTACAGGGCTACGGAAAAGTACAAACCTAATGTCTTAATAATTGTAACTTCTCAACTTCTCAACTTTTGTACATAGTGGAAATTAGAGAATAAGGTTTGCTAAACTTAAACTACAGTTGTGGTAGATTTTAATAAGCGTTGAAAATGTGCATTTCGTCAGATAAATAGTAGGCCTAAAGCTTAAATTACCTGCAGTAACGTCATGTTTCCTTTAAACCCGGAGAAAAGATTATTTGTTAATTTTACTCATTAGTAACAACTGTCGGCTTTTTGTAATCTAATGCTAGCTAGGGGTCAATTCTCTATTGCATATAGTAGGCCTACAAAATATATTTTTTCAAATATGACCAGAAATGGCCAGAACCTTAGAGCCGCTTTTGATTATACAGAGTATCGTAGCATAAAATGTTAATTAATTTCCTTTCTTGTAAAATAATGTCATTTCGCATAAGCGAAGGCCCAAAGGTAACTGGATCTAGAACAAACAGTAGAATTCACAAAGGGGACGCTAGATGGATTACACTGGTATGGCAGAAATAAATTAGCTATGCTCATTGCACTCATGGATCTTTGCGGATTTCCCCCCATATGTTCTTGTATATTTTTCTGATATCGCTATACCTAAACGTTAAATCATTACAGTAAACCATCTTCCATGAGAAAATTAATTTTTAACGGGCTAAGTTTTTAAACATACAACATATACTGGAATCAAACAATTAACAACAACCTACAATTGTAGTTAGTTTTTTGGAAGTCACTTGCATATTCCTTGATCAGGACTGTGGTGCAGTCTTGGACTGGGTTACTACTGAACATTAATCATTGGCTGAATGATATATGTTATGCATTATAAACCTGTTTTGTAAGTATTTGTCTTTTAATGAATTAAATGTCAAATGTAATTGCATTTTTCACGCAGTGTTCTGACAAGTCTAATCTAACAGAATTTAGATTTTAGGTATATTGCTTGGTTAGACCTAAATCTAAATTCTGTTAAAATAGGTTACAGTCAAACACATTGCTAATTTAAATCGTATATTACCAAAAATTGGATTCCAACTATATAAATCATACACTTTTGCTTTTAATTTCACTTATATACTTGGTTAAAACAATGTCACATTGATGATTTCAGTTACAATAGTCCTAGACAATACTATAGCTATGCTATAGAATAATTCTCACTCTTGACTCAACTAGTCATATTCTCAACCGATGTGCTTATATTAAAGAAGGTAAATAGGAAAGGAAAATACATTTTATCATAAAATTAATGGCTGTACATGAGAGTACATATTAGGATATCATGGGTGAAACCATAGGCCATAGGTTGTCCGCCAAGGCAGAATTCCCTTTCAGTAATAATGTGTGTTGTTCTTCACAACAAAATGCTGGTTCATTCTTCATAATCACATACTGCATGGAGGAGCTGTCACCCATGCAGCTCTGTAGACCCATTATATAATGTCAAAACTTCCTACGAGTGACTCGGGCGCCCTTGTGCCAGAGTCGAGGGGAAACGCCGCACTGACACCACCTCTCCTGAGTACAAGCCATGTTTTAGTCCGCCACTGCCATGCTTGTTTACATTATTTTGATAGCCAAAGTAAACATGTATGCTACCAGATACCCTTAAGAAAGCAGCTATTTTGCAGTGTCTTAGTTTCAGAGGCCAGGCTTGAGATAAATAGTCATTCATCAGGGGTCATGCTTATCTCTGCACTGCGGGGTCATTGCCCTTTTATTAGAGCTGCAGAGTCTATTTATTATTCTAATAGTTTCCTATACATGTCGTTAAGGAAGTGGAATTCCACAATTTAAAACTGATGGCTTATTTTATGTGAAATGTGTCTTGTAATAAATTCACAAAGTAAATATGCGATTGGGTGCTAAAAAGGTGATCTTGGGGAAAACGCAAGGCAACATATTGACGTTACATTGTCATGAAGATGATTTTAAAGAGATTCATCAGAAATTGAAAATGGGTTCACAATGAAATGCTTCATAGACATTTAAGTAAATTATATCTAAAGGTTAATTACCTTCAGCTTAATATTCATTTCACTGTCATTACTGAATTTTCCATTTTCCTGCTTTAGAAATTGCTCACTGTATATAATTTTTATAAGTAAGATAAATCCTACAAATGTCATCCATTTACATACTCATCAATTTAAGTAGTAAAATGCCTTATGCAGTTTAAAAACTACAGACCTTTGTTTGAATGTCATGAGTCCAATATTCAGTTGTACATGTAGGTCTACTGTAAACATCATTCAATAAATCAATTCAAAATCATATGTAACAAAACCTATAATTTCTCTGCTTTAAAATAAACAGAACCATTATGAAGCACCACTCCCCACTGCATACAAGTACACAAGCTCCCTCAAAGCCCTCTGTGATGAAAAACAGACATGAGGACTGAATGGATTACAGTCTGCGCAGCTCCTGTACCACGTCGCCAGGACAATTAAGACTGACGAACCCTGATCATTACATGAGGTGTAACTAATGAAAACACGACACTGAGTCTTCCCTGACTGGGGGAGGGGGCTGCGTTTATCTTTGGACAAATTATTTGTCATGTTAATCCCATTATGTAACACTGCAACGGGCCAGAGGCAAAAATGAGCTACTGACAGGCATGCTATTTATGCATGTTATTTTTAAAGAGTTAAAAAAAATTAAATCACAGTCCTTGTTACTATGTTGTGCTGTATGCCATCTGTATGTGAGTGATAGCTCATATGATCCCTGCTGATGGAAATGTCGTAGTGTAGGTTTACTTTGAAACAAGGCAGACATCAGATTTGCTGTCCACTGAAAAGCGCATTAGCTAGATCTATAGACCACCCAACGCATTTGGAAAGTAGCTGGTAACTTTCAAGAAATACTTCTAAATGAATCCCGATACTCTCCCCCCCCTTATGAAGTATTTGGCTTAACTTACAGTATAATGATTAATAATGCTTAAATTTATAATTTTATTCGACTTACTGCAAGAACCCTAAAATATAAGGTCACCCATTTTTTTTCTTTATTAATGAATAGTAGATTGACAAAAAGCAGTATGTTTCATGCTGAAACTAAAAAAAATGTATTACCTTTTGTAGCCGACTTGTTAATAATCTTTAAAATACTGTATGTAAAATACATTACCCCTAGCAGCAACACAACATTAATCCAACCATGAAAAAAAAAGTCTGTCAAAAATGTCTTTATTGAATATGCACTGAAATGACAGACAATGGCAGAAATAAACTAAATAAAGTTGAAACGCAGCCTTGGATGAACGGTAGACTAATTCGAACCCCACTACACATGGTCATACAGCAGGATCTCTGTGATAAAGCACGAGGCAGCCATGGAGATGGGCGACGGCCTTCCACCAGCCTAATTGGCAGAGGTGTTGATTTGATTGAAGAGCTTGTCTTTAATAACTTGGGACATCAACCCGTGGATGGCTTCTATGGTCGTCTTACAGCTGAAAAATGCCCAATATAGAAGTTAGGTTTCAGGTAAAAACAGTTGAAGGCAGAGCTCAGAACTCTTAACACTACACCATTTCGACGCATTTACTGTTATGACCACAATTGTATTTACTGTCCTAATGCAAGCACCTTAACGTGTATTTGTGATCTGTGTTATGCGTTAGTGTTTAGAGATGGCAGGAAGGAAGGATTTTCATTGCATAGTGGAATGGACTGTTTACTGGGCAGATGGCAAACTCTGGAATCTCTCTTGGAACAGTGGTATTGGAAAGGGTCAAAAAGGCACTAATTACATGGTCAGGTCTCAGGACAGTACAATGTAAGTAAGGAAGATACCTGTCCCGCGTGGCTTTGGCTAGCTTGTCCTCAGACTTGCGGTCGTGCGTGTCCAAGCCCAGCATGAAGCTGCCCCTCCCCAGCTGGGCCTCTGACTGCTCGAGCTTCTCAGACAAGTCGAACACCTGGCCCGTGGTGTAGTCCGAGTTCTGGGGGGGTGAAAGGTGTGTCACGCCGAGCCAGGAGACCACATTCATTAGTGGTGCAGTAAAATCGTTCTGGGGTCAACTAGCATGCATTACATAATTCAGCGTGATGTCTTCCACCGATATGGAATACGTTTCCCAAAGGCACAGTTGCTACGCTAGCAACTTGAATAAGTGGAACTATACAAGTATGATGCAGGCGTTTCCCAAAACCATAGTTTAAACTATGAAGGTGACGACGTTGCAAACTTTCATATTGTGATCCATCGTTAAACGACAGGTGTTTCCCAAAACTGAACAAACATTTGCAATGATCTCAGCTCATGAATATGGTATGATTGAAGAGAATGTTGTTTACCGGACTTATCAACAGAGTTTGTCAACTAAGTTGGTGGCTTGTCGCAACTAAGCAATGCCGGCACAAGCGGTATGACTATTATGCATGCGCACATCGTGATTACGATGCTGAAATGATTTATCATTTGGTGCTTATATACACACACTATTAAAAACAGGGGAAAAAAAACATAAGGAAATCAAATAAAACAGGCAAATTAATGGCAAAAAAATTAATTCTTAATTACTGAGAGTTTTCATTGCCATGTGAAAAAGATTATAAAAACGCGCAGCGCTGCTTGGATACGAACCCCTGGCTGTGGCCTGTCATGCAGACCCATCAATGCCACTGAGTCACATCAATACAAGTGATGGATTATAAGCGTTTATAGTGTGATTAAAATAAAATAACTGATTGCACATACAACCAATTACTTCTATTTTTTTCCTCTACATGGAGTATCATCCATCCATCCCTCCATTTTCCAACCCGCTTATCCGAACAGGGTCGCATGCATGTTCATGGAGCCTATCCCGGAAGCTACGGGCACGAGGCGGGGAACAACCCAGGATGGGGGGCCAGCCCATCGCAGGGCACAC
>JAODKL010000001.1:18946901-18987554 GCA_026780765.1 Petrocephalus schoutedeni
GGATGGGGGGCCACCCCATCGCAGGGCACACTCACACACCATTCACTCACACATGCACACCTACGGGCAATTTAGGAGCTCCAATTAACCGCAGCATGTTTTTGGACTGTGGGAGGAAACCCCACAACGGCACGGGGAGAACATGCAAACTCCACACACATGGAACTGGGAACTGGGATTTTAACCCCGGTCCCAGAGGTGTGAGGCGACAGTGCTAACCACCGCACCACCATGCCGCCCCTATGGAGTATTATATTATTATTATTATTATTATTATTATTATTATGAGGCTACTGCCATTTTCAAATTTTCAATATTATAGTTGTTATATAACTGAAATACTAAACATTATATAATATTAATATTTAATAATATAATTTTGGCACAACTGCCATATTACAACTTTCTGCACACAACCCAGCACGAGAGTCAGACCAACCATCTCTGGAACCATTATACAGTGGTTCAAACTACCGTGGCTCAGACTACTGTGCGATGGTTTTTGGAAACCGTTGTGCTTTGGATGTTAGTTAGCCTGAACTAACACATTGCATATGCATTGTTAATGCTAACTTAATTCTACAGGGAATACACCTACACATGACAGTCAAGTTTACCATCATTGTGCGCAAACACAATGAAAAGGGACAGCAGGCTCTCCTAGTGCAAGCGTCACACAGCATTGAAAAAGAAACAAACTGCATAAAATCATAACCATCACGAGGATCTTTTTAAACCACTGATCAGTCCAAATGTAAGATGCAGTTTGGATAGTGCAGCACATTCAGAATCCGCTCTAATAAGCTTAAGAGATCAGGCATATTAATGTTACTTCACTTCTCACCTTATACTCGATGAAAAATACTTATTATACTCAAAATACCACCAGTACATGGACCTCACTAAAACATCTTTAGGACCATTTGTCTAAAAATAAACATCATGCTAATATTTTTGTGCCTCCAAATTTGCCATATAAATGATGAAAGACTAGGGGGCACAAAACGAAGCGGGTATGGTCCAAACTGAAGCGGGCACGGTCCAAACTGAAGCGGGCACGGTCCAAAGAGATGGGTGCAGCATGGGGAGTCTGGTGGCTGGATGCTTGCACTCACCGTGAGCAGGCTGGATGAGCTCAGTGTATTCACCCAGTATTTGTTCCAAAGGAGCTCAAGCAGCTTGCGATCGAGGGAGGACTTAAAATAAGTCACTTCGAGGGCATAGTACCTAAACATAAAAAACTGCATTTACACAACAAATGCCTCTATGACTTTATCCTCTAGCTATTTATCCTTTATGTACAATAAAATCAGTCACAAAACATCTGTCATAGGTATTTCAGACCTCTGCTATTATCAGCTACACTGTGACTATTGTAGTTTCATTTCTATGTCTTTATGACTATTTAGGTCATAGCATTATGCGGCCAGTTGGAATCCATTATGGCAAAATGCTACCATTCCTTGGCATTTACATGTTTTTTAACTAAATGATTACAGGACTCAGTCTGGGTTTGCTAGATGCTTACTGTTTGCAGTGCACACCAAAGTCTTCGATTTTATTCAGAGGGATGGTCTGGTATTCTGAGGGTCCTTCATCTGGGGGTTTGTAGCCCTATAAGGAAAGCAGAAACCATCAGACATGCTTCTTTATTTGAGTTCTAAAGATTAGCATTTTGCTCAAACTGAGTTTGTGCCTACAGTATACAACCAGGGCCGTACCACAGGGAATAAGCGAAGTAATACTATTCTGTTTCTGCAAGTGTTTTTACAGCAATACTGTATTTGATTCTTTAGTGAAGTTTATATACATATTAAAATGAACAAAATAAAGGATAAGCGGGTTGGAAAATGGATGGATGGATGGATGGAAAAATCAATAAAGTAAGATATTACTAAGAAAAGTGGCTAACCAGTACCGAGTAAATATTGTTAGCAATAGTGCAGTGTCTGACGAAAATATTTAATCAATCATATCCCTCAAGCTTTATGCTGTGTTGGGAAAAAAGTCAAAGTACAAAATAACCTCTTACCTTTGGGTATGTTCTAAAAGCTCCAAGGTTGACTTTACCCGCAGATATCGTTCGAGTTGGGTCAATCTGAAAGTACCGCACAAGAAATTTATCACAAAATTAGGCAAACTTCTCGTTTAGAAGCGTTACGGTACGATGCAAATATTTTACACATCTTAAATAAATCGGCGTGTCTTAACGCCAAGATAACGACTCACAATAAATGTGGAAAACGGGTAACAAAAATGTTTAACGATGTTCAATGGGCATTTGGCCGTACTTACTACAACAGCCACAAAGGGCTCCTGGAACTGCTGGTTGAGCATTTGCGTGCTGACATCTATGCCGGAGAGCCAGCAGCCGTAGCCCGGGTGACTGTGGTACCAGCCGATGGCGTTTTCCAGACGCCCAACCTAATACCGGAGAACGGGGAAATAGCGAGATCCAGTGATTCGGGAATTCCGTTCTCCATTCCGTTTCGTATAAAATAAATAAATACACTGCATGTGCATTGCATGCGAACAAATCTAAAATTATACCACCTGTACGGCATGCATAAAAACTTAACTACAGTGTCTAAAATATGCCGCTGCAACTTGCAAAACCGTTCTGGGACACCGTGGTCACAAGGCGTGAGCTGCAAACACAGCTGACAAAAAAACAAAAACAAAATCGCAGTACAGCACATAAGGAGGAGATGAGCGGCGACCTGCTTGGCGTTCTCTATGTACGCCGCCATGTATTCATAAGCGGCCGCCTGCGCGTTGACCCGCGTCTCGGTGCCCTCCACGGGCAGGGCGAAGCTGTCCATTATGATCATGGTTTCGCCGTCCACCTTCCCCAGCATCAGTCCCATCACCTCCAGGTTGCCTCCGGACCGGGCGTGCATCACCATCTTTAGCAGGGCCAGGGCGGAGATCTTGCAGTACTTGAAGTAATGATGGCTGATGTATAAAAACACAAGAAAACCAATACATATGCATCGTCTCCCAGCCATTCCTATAACTAATATGCATCGTATGCCTGACACCCCGAATTTACACTACTACCGAACACTGTGTGCAAATACAGAATGACTTTGACAGCCGTACATTGTAAAATTATTACTCGTTGTCCACCTTATGCATTTAATAACAGTACTAGAAAGTTCCTAACTAGTGGACAAGTAGTTAACCAGCTACTTTATATCAGACCGGGCACATGGATCCATCATCGATGCTTGTGTGGGGGCTTTTAAATGAGGAAGCCGGCCCACCGCTACATGCCAACCCCGGCGCGACTCCCGGGCCCGTCCCTGGGTATGCCCTTAGAAGGCGGGCAGCGCAAGCTCACTCTTTAGTCCACGGTTTAGCTGCCAGGATCTCCTGCTGCTGCTTCTTGTCGTATTTGTAAATCTCGTCTATACTCTGAACTTCCTGCATGCTGTTGGAGAGCTCCCACGTCTTCTGAGCCATGCCACTCCCGGCCATCTTCCTCCGTTTACCGTCGGCACTCCTTTCGAAGCGGTTCGTGAGAGTGTGGCAATTAAAACCCCGAAAGCAATACGTCTCAAACGTGCATATGAACGCGCGAAATTCGGTCGATCTCCTTTGAAATAACAATGTCAGCGCTGCAATATCGCAGTTTACGATCAATTGGGAACCATAACATAGGGCAGTACTAACGTCAGCAAATCAGAGGGGCGCCATCAGCGTATTCCAAACAAAATAACAATATTCAAAATATTTAAAGCTATTTAATGCCAATACAAACAGTAATTGTGAAAACTTTGTTTATTTGTTTATAACGATACTGGTTATACTGATGTTGCGTGCGGAGTTGCATTTTTAATACATACTATTCTTCGTGTCCTGTATCGATGGTTTAATCCAGACCGCAGCGCACGGATATTTAAGGAGAAAAAAAATGTAGGGTGACACCTGGCGGACGCAATAACATTCTAATATATGTTTTCTCATTTAATACACAGTATAAGTAAAATAATCAGATGTTAAAAAAATTATATTGAGCGAAAATAATCGGGCACTTAGGGAAACAAACGATGGCTTACGTTTATGTAGTGGATTTATATATCAACTATCCGAAGGTACAAAACCTTACAGGTATAATTGACTGATTTCGCTCTTTTTTGCAACAACTTAATCGTACGTATCAGATTCTATATTAAATGGTAAGAGGACGCGTTTTAAAATGTCAATATAACAGCTGCTGTTAGGAAGCGTGAAGAAAGGTGATTATATACTATTTTTTCTCGGTTAAATTCAGTGGAGATTTTGAACATTTTATTTGTATCTAATATGTTGTTAATGTGTTAATTGTATCAGTAACATCAAGTTTTTGAAATATCGACTAACACTGTGCAGAACAAGTCCCTCTAGTGTACAAGAGGCTGTAGGTAACACCATGGTTTTCTAAGACACCAAATGGGGGGACCCAAATTTTACATAATTCTATTGGTCTGGGTTGGGGGTCCAATATGATTTGCTTTGTTGGGGCCCAACATTTCTAGCAGCAACTCTGCCAATGAGGCATAAAAGGGGCCCAACCTCCTCACTTACATATTATACACTAGTTGTGCTTGAAGAGAGACTTTAATGTAGGGGTGCCCAATCTTATCCAGACAGGTCCAGTGTGTATGCAGGTTTTTGGGATAACCTTTAGGTCAGCTGTTCAAACCGAGGTGTGAGGACTCTTCAGCCAATCAGTCCTCTAATTAGTAATCAATTACAGAATTGCACTGAAAACCTGCATACACAAAGGCTCGTTGTGGATAAGACTGGGCACTCCTGCTTCAGTGCTTTTACATGTATGTGGATCAATATGTATTTCTATGTTGTATATTTAAATATATGAACAGAGAACCATACTCACATAGAATTTCCACAGATACTATCAGTGACACCAAAACATAACAGCATGAGAAACATATATGTTGATAGTTGTAAGAAAAGATGGTAAAGAATAGTAAACACAAATAGGTATCCAGCTGAACAGGATTAGTCTCACTTTATAAATCTGAAGATTTTGCACACCCACAGTTATACTTCAAAGAAGTATAAAGAAGTCAACTACAAGAAGCATCTTCCACTGTTACATTAAACAACAGTCGACATCTTGAAAATTACGAGTTCACCTCCAAGCCTGAGGCTGGTATTCTGGCAATAATTAGCAGAAACTGTGAAGTGCATAGGCAGATCTCAGCTGCTCATTCACGGTGAGGAAAATCGGCCAAAGAATAGGATGGTCTTGGATTTGTTGTGTTTGATGAAGAACAGGAAGGGATGATCGGCGACGAAGTGCTCCTCTCTGAACATGGCAAAGGCCACGATGCCGGCCGTAGCTGCCGCTGCCTCTGTGCCTTCCTCATTCACCTCGATGAAGGCTTTGTGGACGACGGTGGAGAGGAAGAGGCCGCCGCTCCCGTTCATCCCTGACAGGTCAGCCTGTGCTGCATCGAACACGTCTGTCATGCCCAGACTGGCCAGGGGGGGCTTCATCTCATAGTATTCTTCCAACTTGAACTTGGGCAGGTGGACGCAGATGTCCGTCCCAGTGTCCATGTTGGCCCTATCTGTCCATTCCTTTATCTTCTCCAGTGTCAGCTCTTTCTCCAGCTTTAATGTACAGGGAATAAAAATCATACTAGCAACAAAAGGGAAAAACACCCACTGAATTTCATTTATCCCCGCAGATGATGTTTAACTTTTGGCTATTGGCATCATCCGGTGTCTTAGGTAATGGAATGAATCTCTACCCAGCCCCATGAGCCAGCCTGGATCTTCCCAAAGCCTGGTTAATGTTCTCCGGTCAGCCTCACCGGAACTTTGAGCATCTGAAACTAACTTCCACAATATTCATATAAATATCTCTGTATCAGGTTTGCCCAGTCCAAGATATCTGTGAGAAAGATAATTAACTTACCAATAATTATCTGGCCAACAGAACCTGGTGGGCAGGTGCTGTAACTGTATATGAGTATGTAGTGGCTAGAGACAATGCCAGAGGACTGTGCTGGAAACCACAGGCTAATATGAACATGACCTATGAAGGTCATATGAATTTAAACACACATAATGAAGGCTTTTAAGTGTTTACTTTGTATTTCTGCTCTTGGTAGTTTTGTAGTTATCCTACAGCCTGTTCATCGGCCATACCATTAGCGGCAGAAAGCTGTTTTCTAAGTACTGGTTGACGCTTCTGATCCAGTGAGTCAGACAATTCATCATCAATGATAATGTCATGTGACTATAAGCTGGGATCACCTTCTGCAGGGGCTTGGAGCCCTTTTTGGCCTCTTGGGGGAGCAGGATGAACATGCTCAGCTCCTCGCCCTTGTACGGCAGCTCCAAAACCTGAAGCTCATACTCTGCAATATAGTTGAAGGGGAACTTCTCCTTCTGGTACATCATCTGCACTGGCTTGGTCTCATTCTGGCAACAAAAAAAGCAAAGAAAATTAGACTCAATATACACACCATGATATTATCTCAACTGATGCATTTTAAAAATCTGCTCCATAGCACCATGAGGAACTATGATTCAAGATTCTTTATTTTATGATCTCACCTGATTGATTTTGAAAGACATTTCCTTTGTGTTGTTTGCATCAAACTTTTTCAACCAGTCTCCCTTGAAATAAATGGCATTAACGAGAGCCATTCTTGTCATGGAATTGATAGATCCTGGTTTCAAAAGTTCTTTAATTTTACCTACAAAAGGAAAATAACTGGTTAATGGCTGATTTTGGAAATATGATTTAAAAATAGAAGTTAAGTCTGCTTTTAAACACTTTGTTTGGGAGGAAGTGACACATCATACAAGTCCAATTAAAACCCAGATTTACACGACTTGTCTCACCATTGGTCTGGTCCTCCACCCACTTGTTGATTTGGCCCCTGGATTCTTCTGAGGCTCCTACAAAGTTTATGGGCATCAAGTCCGCTTTGTAGAACTTCTGCGTAGAGTCCAAGAACTCCTGTGATAGTTCAGAATGACGTTTTTAGTTGCCCTTATTCATAAAACTTGAATTTGAACTTTACTGCTACTTTTACTGTAACTTTCCAAAAGTTCTCTAGCAGTTGGCTGTAGGGAAAAACATGAGGATGTTTGAAAATGACATAAACATAATGACTGTGACTCACCTGCAGGAAGCTGAAGGTCTTTTCGCCATAGAGGCGGTTGGCGAGTTTCAGCAGATAAGGAGCAACAGGTTTATTAATATCAGAAATAAATTTCTGTAGATCTGAATGGACATGAGACGTCATGTTGAAAGACAGAGCCTGTGAAAAAATGAAGCCCATTGTCACTGTCAGGTGATGCAGTTCTACAGTCTACCAGAGTCCAACAGCATCACTATGGTAGAACCTCACAGTGTTGGACCTGCAACTGTCACTCTTTTGAAAAGTTGTTCACAGAATAACTTCTACACTTTAAGACGCAAAAGTGCTGTACAAGTGGAGAATGATGACCTGGGTGGAGAATGATGTTATATATTTGAGAAGGATTTATTGCATCTTTTATAGTAACAGCCAAGCCTGTATGTTTGGTCGTCATGACAACCAAAGTGCAAACACTGTACTATCTGATAACGACAGGTTAATTATTCTTCCTGAAGCCATGAAATAAAGGAACATTCAGCTGGATGATGGAAGAACACTGAGGAACTTGAATCAGTCATAGAGGAAATTAGGGCTTTTATATTAAAGACCTATTGGTGCTTTATTGCCTAATAAAATATGTGTTTCTGTTTAACATAAACCAATTCCTCATTGTCCCATTCTGTCCCATTAGCTCATAATTGTGTCTCCTTGTATGAAAGATATGTTACTCTTTGTTATTCTTCTTGTTATTTTGATAGTTACCCCATACATGTAAGGTTATCTATATATAAGTTAAAGTGAGCAACATTTTCTGTATACCAGGTGGATCAGATTCAAGCTGAAACTGATCTCAGTCGTCTCAGTGAAACGTTACTGTTTGTTCAGTCAAAGTGGTTCAATTTTTTCTATGTGTTTTTCTATGTCCTTTATTCAACAGACATTGGCTGGTATGTTTGCTCCATCGTTGAAAAGATCTTGGTCTACAATATGGAACCAGACAGCCCTACAGAAGCAGCTGGACTCCCTACCTTCGCCATCTGAGCTGCAGTGTTCCCCTTAGCGCCCAGGTAGACCATGCCTAACGCCGAGGTGATGCTCAGGGGGGAGAAGAAGATGTTGCCATTGCGATTAGTCTCACTAAACGTCTGGAAGAGGTTCAAAGTGAACTGTGTGTTTGCACTGCTTAGATCTTCCATGGCTGGGAAAAAAACAAATGAAATACCAGAAAGTGACACTTTTCATTTAATGTGCCTCCCAAAGCACTTACCACATCAGTTAAATGTGTTCAATATGCTTAACTTTGTTCTAATAACCAGTACGTAAATACGTTTGCCTACGGACTTCTCCAAAGATGCCCATCCTGGTGCAAGGATGGACACCTTTCGAAAATGTAAGAGAAACATGAGAAATATAAAGACAACGTGGCACCTTCAACCACGTTGTGTTCACGATTGTACGTTCGAATGAACCGGAAAGATCGCTCGTAGTGGGCGAATATATCACGCGGTTCACGCTGCAGAAACGTCGGTCAGCTGGCTGGCGTGAGTTTGCGCACGCATTTACACGTATGAAACAGTTTAATGTCGTTTTAAATAGTTTTGGTTTTGCAAACTACCCCGGCGCTTTCGATGTAGCTAATTTGATGTCTGTAATGGATTAATATAGATTTCATGCTCACGCATGAGAGCCAGAAAGCGTCAGAGTTGACAACCCTGCCTGTCGTTAAAAACGCTGCAAGAAAAGCACACAAATGTTTAGCTTACTAAATACATGATACGCATACTTACGAACTGCAGGAACTCGTGTTCATCAGCATTGAAACTAGAAAATGAAAGTAGCTGCCGGAAGTGGTTTATAGCGATTATGTAGCGATACTTGTACCTTTATTTGCGTAAATATAATTCTCCCTAATAAAATTATCCAGCTTACCGTAGGCAAGTCTGTTCTCTATAGATGACAGAACCATATATATATAAAATAGGCTTCTGCAATTAGGCATTGCGAATTCGCTGTATACCCTTAAAGAACCTCTAACTGACGGCCACAGTCACAAGCATTTCAGCCTTTTCCCAGCTGACACACCCCACGGTTATCTGGAACCTGGCAAATGCTGAGCACCAGCAGGTATTGCAATATGCAGTGTTAGCTTCAAGGCGCACTTCATGATATGTATGTTTATGTAGCTAAACAAAAACTAACACCCCAAGAAGATCATTATTCGTTTTAATCGTTATTTCATTATAAAAACAACCCACAGGGCCATTAATACTTACTAAGAGGAGTACACGGTCCTGTGTAGTTTATCTCAGGAACTGAATTCGTTGAAGGACCCACACCTAAGTTTTAAGATGAGGTGTGGTCACACATGACAAAGGTCGCATTGAGTAAATCTCAAAAGAGGCTTTCACTAATTAAACAACACTAATCTCAAATGTAAGGCTTGTTTTTGTGCAATGAATGCTGCAGTTATGTTGTGCTCCAGTAAGTTATGGGTTACGACATGCATTAAAATAATGGTGCAATACTTTTTATTGTTGTAGTTTGAGAATATTTTGAATTTTGGAGAAGGCAATAGTTGATTGAGAAGAAATACATCCTTAGAATTAGGATTAATTCACTTGATGGACACTATGTTGTTTGCAGGCTGAAGTCTATAAGAATTGCTTGTATGATTATTCAGAATGTTTATAATGAATGAAACGCAACTATCCACAAATTACAGAATTAAGATGAGGCCAATAAATGCACTATCATGGTTGAACCAATCAGGGTTGACATACGCCCCCAGTATGTCAATGTGTCTGAGTGCCGTAAAATCGCTGTCATGGAAAATGCAGGGGCTGCAAATCGGTTCATGTTTAGGCTGGGTTTGAGACCATGGCTGGAGTGATGGGGTGGAGAAGTGAGGTGTTCAACTTTGCGTAGGTGCAAACATTCTCTACTCTATACAAATGTTTTTTAGACATTATGTTAAGAATGCGAACCAGAAAGTCTTTCATAATTGTTTACTTCATGGAGAGGTATATGCCGAGTTGGGGCCACGGAGACATTGGCCCCAGCTAAAGGCCGATTGAACCCCAGAGTAGCCCCTTTGCTGTCACTCATGGATTAAAAATACATCGTTGGCTAATGATAATGTTGGCCCCACCGTATGAATCACCTCTTCAGCCCTGCCTTAAAAAACTATAGAATGGCCCTTGACTTTATGACTTACTGTTGATTGAAAGAGAGCTATTTTGAACTGAAGAGAGCTTTCCTAGCTCCACCCTGGAAGTTCAACTTTCAAGAGCTCGAATAGTACACAGAAGGGCTCAGTGATCTTCACCCTTTCCTTGGCAACCTGAGGGGAACAATCACTATACTTGGAAAGACCAGCAACTCTCAAGGCTTCAAAAACAACTGTCATTACACAATGCCTGCAAAATACAAGACTGCAAATTCTTTTTGTTAAACCGGCTGGACCATGTTTCTGATTTATGCTTGGCCCTGTGCCAGAGAGCTACCCTTCTACTGCTGAAATAGCTCACAACTGTGTTCATGTGTGGAATTAGTAGTGTGATAAAAGGAGTAATGGTGGAGTGGTTTTGAGGGCACAATCCAGGTAAGAACCTGTAACTCCTCTGCCTCCTTATTTGTCCTGAAAATTGAACATAGCTGCATGTATGCACAATTCATGTAAGTAATCCACAAACAAGTCCACACTTAACCTAACCTAAGAAAAAAGCCTTCGTATTGATGAAAAGTATTTTTCCACCTGGGTCATTATAGGATTATATGGTTATCAGACATGTCAGAGGATCTCAGCTTGATCAGACCATGGTGTCCTACATGTGGACCATTTGTGTGAAGAATTCAGCTTCTTAAGTTCTTTGAAAATGGCCAGCATTATTGAGCAGGGACAGGGTGTTTTGAAAAGAAAACAGCAATAATAACAAAATAGAGACCCTTTAACATCATGGGGCAAATATCCTGAAGGATTATGAACGTATAAGTATGTGTCACATGTGACATTCCCACCCTTATAGCCAGGTTCCTGGAATAACACTATAGTGAACTCTTTTTTTTTGGGTGTGTTTATAGTCCTTCATGGATGTATCTATTGTCCAAGCCTCATCTAGTATCTCACACGAACAGCAGCAGACTCATGTGGTGTCGGCACCGGCTTTTGAGTCGAGCTGGCTCCAATGAGTGGACAGCTGGGTTTGCCGAGCCTTTTCACTGGAGCCCACAAGGTCCATCCATGCCCCCTCTGATGGACTGGCTAATCCCCTACTCGGGAAGGCCTCTCTCGGGTTCCAGCAGAGTGAAAAGAGCAGCTCAGCTCCAAACAAGGAATGAATCTAGGGGCTACATTGGGCTGGTTGCCAGAAGGGGAGTTGGGCAGATAGCTGGAGGGAGAGTAGGGCAACTTCCATCCCTATTCTGCTGCTTCCAGTCACCCAGACTGTGCAGACAAGCAATGTCAGAGAATTCATGGTAAAAGTGATATGTTTAACTTTTGCTCTGAATTCAGTTCTTCATATATAGATTCAGAGATCTGTCACACAATATGGTGGGAATATTTGGAAAGGAATTTCAGATTTAATTCAGATTGCACTGTTCATGAATTGTAACACTGTTTGGAGACACTTGAGTGTGAGATACAAAAAAAAGAAACTATGAATAGATTAGGAAAATGCTGCCATGTCAGTGCCCCCTCATGGGTAGGTGGTGCAAGACCAAATTTGGGTCAGAAATGAATGACCAAAGCAAGGCGACTGCAAATGGTACAGAAAAAGTTTTAACCTGCTTTCAGGAGTGAGAGTAAAGTTATATAAGAAGTTGCTCCTTATATGAGAATATAAGAAGTAGCCTCAAAAACTGCAAAGACAGACAACGAAAAACTGAGACGTGGGTCAGTGTTTAGAGTTTCTGTTGTTTTTTATCATTTTGATTTAAGGGAAGGGAAGGCTGAAGCATCCCCAAGAACCAAACAAGGATGGCAATACGATGCTACTGTGAACCCCGTTCCCAACTTGCTAAGCTAATGGGAAGCTAACGCTGCGCTAATGCCAAGAAACACTTTAGGGAAACTCTCCATTGAACCCAAACAGCAGCTAATGAGAGGCATGTCACACGTCATTGGTCCACCTGCACCCAGCTTCCTAGTCACCCCCAATCTGGGCATAGTGTGACTTTCTTCAATTACACTTGAGCAGCAGCATTAACTGCTCCATCTGTCCCAGCAAGCCAGGAGGTTCAAGTGTCCACTTCATATAAACGCACACATTTTAGCATTTCAACATGCCGTTCCCTGCTGGCTCTCAGAGGAGTGTGGGGGGGGGGGGGTTCTGGGGCAAGCTTTCAGTCTAAGACAAGCGCTGAAGTCTTGCGGGAGGTGTGAGTCTAAGAGCTCACGGTAAAATCACAAACACCAGCTAGGCAATTCCATGCAGAGGTCTGTCACATCCATAATGCTGATAAAGTGCTATGTATTTCTAGCATGTAAATTGATGAATTTGAGGATTTGTCTACATTTAACCCAAGAAAATACACGAAAAGATATGCAAAGTGTCTCATTTATGCTAAGCTTGTCCATGCTCTGGGGATTTCTTTTGCCAATATGTCCAAATTCCACATCTATAACACTGGAATCACCCATCTACAATTCATAAATTCATTAAAAAAGCAGTGGTTTCCATTTTGGCCAGCTGTGGAGCGTGTTGTGATAACTATGTTATGGCCAGAGATAAACTGTAGAAGAAGTCTGAGGTTAGGCGGATGGCCTTGGAAGCATGAGAAACATGTTCATATTGACACATCCGCTTGCCAAACAACATACACCCATTTTCTGAAACCGCTTGTCCTATTTGGGTCTAGAGCCTATTTTGGAGACCACAGGTGCAAGGCAGGAAACAACCCTGGTTGGGGCACCAACCCATTACAGGGCACACTCATACCTACAGGCAATTTGGTAACTCCAACTGGCCTCGGCATGTTTTTGGACTGTGGGGGGAAACCGGAGTATCTGGAGAAAATCCCACGAGGACATGGAGAGAAGATCAGTGAAATATCACTCTGTAAGCATTTTACACAGGGTGTCTGAATCAGTCTTGTGAAGATTACGAATGAAATCTAATGTTTCAGGACATCCACTGTAAAGACATCTTGGCACCATAAAATGAAAATGATCTTTTTGGTAATTAGTGATTTGAAAACATAAGGCAATAGTCAGTCAGTGGTCACTTCTTAGTGCAGAAGCACTCAACAGAAATGATTCTGCTGTCCCCCAGATCTGTAGTCTTCCACAAGTGTTAACGGACATTCCTGACAATGTACTAAACACAAGTACTTGTATGAGAACCTGAGTACACAATGCTCAGAAACTGTCCAGCAATAAATGAAAAGCTAAATCTTAGACAACCGTGTTTATCATTGTTACCAATAAGAATTTGGTCTGAACCCACTAAGATTTTGTTTTTTTTATACCTCTGCAACCTGAGTGTTCCTGTACCACCAATACAATGTGCTCATTTTGTTTCCTTCACAGTCTGCCTCCTCTTTTGGGATGTAATTCTAAGTTGCCCCTGTAATGAGGGAGCCAAATCAGTAATAAATTCTCTAATTTATTGCAGCCATTAGAACTGTTCGCAGAAGTGCATTTGTAGGAATACTTCAGGAATTCCGACGTGCCGAGTGTTGTGACCATAAGTCAGGGTCAATCCGGACACTTCAGCAACCTGGCAAAAGGGGGGAGGAGTGATAAGGAGGATGCGCAAAAGAAAATGGGACCCCCCACCTAGCAGCCCCTAGTCCTTATTCTTCACAGTGGTAACAAAACGGCAGCCAACATTCTTCCTGTCATTCTTCAGACTCATCTTTCATCTGACAAAATATCAGATCTCGTTTTCAAGTAGTCAGATCTTCCCTGCCTGCAAAATCTGTCAAAGCCTTTTTCAGCACATTGGGAGATGTTCTGCACAGCTACGACATGTGATGCTATGGGAGGTTGCCCAATTATACCTGCCCACAGAACTTGCTTATTGTCATGGTGGAGTGGCATGGCACAGGCGGGAAATGACTCACTACGTCCACAGAAATTTTCCCATGGACTAAGTGCGTATTGGAAATGAGCTCTTCACCTATGCTGATGTAGGTAATCATGGACAATGTCATGGGTATTACATGCAGTGTGGCTAACAATTTGTCTTTGTTAGTAGCCGAATGGATTGCTGTAACCAGAGTGTCTCCAAAGCCTGTCACTGAATGCTTTGTATGGGTCTGAGTTTTGATTCTCAGGGTCTGACTCAAGACCCAAAAATTCAACTGAAAAATCTGACCTCTGATCCCAATCCTTTTATTCCCTCATGCTGCCTCCTGCAGTCACACACCAATGGTCAGGGTGATTTACAAGACGGAGAATGACAGGAACCCCAAACCTTCAGCATCACCATGAAGGAATCAGCCGACTGACTACAGCACTAATTAGCAAAGGACTAATAAAAGTCTATTCACAGCCAGTGCTGTAATATTAGTGTCATGTCATGGCTTAAGCATGTGGAAGCCAAAGAAGACAATAGCCTTTTCTTTGGATGGTTAGGACGCTCCGCATGTCTGAAGCACCTCACCCCCAAAGACCCATGAACAACTGGACCCCAGTGGCCTCTTCAATGAGTTTTAACAGGAGACATACTTTCTCCACCACTAAGCACAGCTTGGTGAGAGAGAGAAGCATACAGTACAATAAATGTCAACAGGCAGCCAGCTGGTCCATAAATCTCTAAATAAGGCCCCCCAGAAGATCCCAGGTGAAGGAGTCTCCTCTATCTCCCCTGAACCTATCAGGGACTTCTGATGGCTGGCTCCTCCTAGGTAGCCCCCGCTCATCCCACCCTCTTCCCCAGGGACACCCCCCCCCCCATCAGCCCAACCCCCACAGCAGCACATGGGCTGTTTGAAATTTCACATTATCTGTGACCAAATTCCCCCCTCCCATTCCCCACATCCGAGTTTGGTGGACGCCTCGGCTTTCTTCCAGGACTGACGCCCCAACCCTCAAGATCCACCGCCGTTTCTCAGGCAGCTCGACCAGCGATAGGGAGTCAGAGTAGACGACTGTGATGGGGAGGAAGGAAAAGGTGTCTTTATACATCGCCGACATGGCCAAACATCAAACGTGAGTCACCGAACTACTAAGCTCTGTTGTTAGAAGCCCTTTACTTCTATTTCATTATTTTTTGACTGTTTAAACTCATATGGCTCTGCAAGATACATGTGTGTTGTTAACTAGCTGTGTGAATGTATAACATTTTTGAACATCAGTCACATACACACATACATTTACGGGCAGCAGGTTATTTTCATTGGGTGTTATGTGGAGAATGGTATCAGGTTTTACGGCGACGCTTTCTCATGTAAGATGTCTTGGGCTTGGGCATGTGATTGTGATATGGAGTTCAGAGGATAGTTCTATACTGTGTTTTAGGCCGCAAAAATAACTCTATGACAAATACAAAAAAAGAGCTGTATGGATATGATGACTGCACTTGTAATTTGGAGCCTGGACTGGAATGTCATGGTTCAGGCAGCGGTGATGGACACTCATCTGTTAGGACCCCCGATCTGTTTCTAATCATTGGATGGACCTCAAATGGGAATAATAAATACCTGTAATGCCAGACGTCCTTTGGGACTTGTGCTGGATTCTTACCAAATGCTAATATAGCATACAAACAAGCTACATGCATACTGACGCATGGAGCAGATTCCACTGTCATCAACAATTTTCAAGGAAGCATGGAGATGTTTATTATTGTGATTAGTAACATTTTATATTTACATTCTGTTGCTTGCCCTTTGATGCACTGGCTGCCCATCCAGGGTGTACCCTAGCAATGTACTGCTTGGGATTGGTTCCAGGTCCCCCCTTCCAGACCTGACCAGGATACGCATTTATAAGATGGATGTTTTGTTCGATGAGGAGTGTAACAGAGGGATCAGTCTGAGTTTATTTTCAGATCGAGACTTGGGGGAACATAGAAACAGGGGCCTCCTAAATTGGTACATAACACCCCTCCCTCCTCCCCACAGGGTGGGCTGACCACAAGGCTGTTGCTGTGCTACAAAGCCAGGCGACAAATAGTTTCCAGCCTGAACCTGGTGCACCAGGAGTGGTGTTCTGAAGCAGGTGGAACATATCCCATGGCGCTGTGAAGCCTTGGAAGGTTTTTTTTTCATGAATCTTGGGATCTATTTCCGAGGTTCCGAGGCATTGTCTTGCAAATGCTGGACTGTGAAAATACACTGGACACGTGACTCTTTGGGCTGGTCAGAACCACAGGGGGATAGCTAATCTGCTAAACGTGCTTACTGTGTTTTGTTTATTAAAAATAATCCTGGAAACTGGTCAGAGGTGGCAGATTTCTTAAGTCGTTTCATGTGTCTGTAACTCTCAGCCTGTTCAAAGCTCCAGCGATCTTGAATGAAAATGACCCAGAGAGAACTATTCAGTTCAGTTAAATTCACTTTATATAGCAGCTTTCCCAACAGGGTTCTAACAAGTGTGCTTAACAAAGAATCAAACATGACTCTAAAAGGTCTTTTACTGAGATACAGAGTAACAAGACTGTCATATAATTTTCAGCTGTGTACTTAAAATGGCTTCGTTCACCTTTGGTGCGATTATATAGCCACTGTCTGGAAAAGCGTATACAATTTTCAGCCAGAACATACAGGTAATGTATGCTCAGGGTATGTCAATCAAAACTGG
This sequence comes from Petrocephalus schoutedeni, assembly GCA_026780765.1. Classification (NCBI taxonomy): domain Eukaryota; kingdom Metazoa; phylum Chordata; class Actinopteri; order Osteoglossiformes; family Mormyridae; genus Petrocephalus; species Petrocephalus schoutedeni. The sequence goes on from JAODKL010000001.1 coordinate 18,963,759, forward strand.
AATTATTTGATAGGCAGCTGAGGTTCAGTGACAAATCAAATTGCCCAGGAGGTGGGCCACTTATTCACCTGAATGAGTCCAGTTACTTTGATTAGCCACTAACACCAGATCTGCTTGTAGAACCATCTGGCTAAAACTGATGCAGAGAAACTAATTTGGTACAACCATAAATGTTTATGATATAATTACATCTATTTTTTTGTTAATTTCATGCTCTGAGACCTCACTGCAGTTTAACCTAGTACTTGAGATGATGAAGCCATAATTCCTGTGGTAAAATTATAGTCTTACATTTTTAATTAAAGAGGAGTTTGGTTAGGAAAATTAATATATTCCTCTTTTTGTCAAATGGACTGAAAACAACAAAAAACAGAACTGAATGCATAATACAGAGCAATTTCAACCCCGAATTCCTCACTCTGGGTCTTCATCCTGAATCCTCAAGGAGGAATGTTGATAAAAAAAATTATTTTTGTTTTATCAAACAGTAGTTTTCTTTGCAACTAATACATTTCAGATAGTTCCATCCTTCTCCATACATTTTACGACAACCTTGTCTAGTGTAATCCCGATTTATTGATTTTATGAGTATCGTCGAGTCGTTTTTAAAGTCCCTAGACTGGTCCTTAAAGGAGATTGGTGAATAACCCCAGCCACCAGGCCATTCTGTTGCTGTGTGACAGCAGAATCAAGGACAGCACATCCTGTTTTGGTAGTATGGTGTATCCCGTCTTGGCGGAGGAACACAGGCCGTCTGTATTACGCTTCACAGGTTTGCCTGGTGCATTCCATCCGTGGTGGCGGGCCCCATACCGAGAAGAGTAGAGTGACAAGGAGGGATTCAGAGAAGGAAGGAAAGAATGCAGGACGTGGGTCACACTAGATGCATCCAGCTACTGGTTCTGGGCTGTGAAGCACCGGTCCAAAGATTTGATGCAGAAACCATGAATAAACATCTGGATTCTGCTACATTCTTTATTAAGGAGGCAGAGACTATGCTCAGGGTCATTCAAATATTGCAACCACATTGCTTAAGTTTGTCATTGACACCACGCCAGAACCCTCATGAAGTCAACCACAAACACATATAAACATACCACCCCCAGCTCTTCTAAGATCCTAAAAATAATGCTTAACAAGCAGCTGGAGTTCTCTGGCCCCTCATGTAGAGACAGCATGGACACACCACCCCGAATCGTAAATTAGCATCCCACATAACCTGGGGTCCTTCCTAGATGCTTTTGGTGTTAAGTGGTGTGTTGATTTGATATAACACATATATGACCGAAAGAGGAATGTGTTACGTTCTTTGTACTGTATCTGTATACAGGTGTGGGTCCAGCAGTGCATCATGGGAAAATGTTCATCTTCCGTTTCCACCTAGTATAAATATAGGCTAGTGATGACTTTAGTGTGCATAACAGTGAGACCTCATGTAATACTTGAAATGGTTTGATCTCTACAAGCTTTTGATCTTAACCCGCTAAGCTCCACCTTTTATTGTCTATAAGAATAGTGTGTGAACAATTCGTCTGGATGGTTGGCATAGTGGATGTGCATCCTCCGACAAGCTATTTCATCATCTCTTATGAAGCTCCCTCTTAGAATGATTTTTATGGTATATACAGTACAATGGACATTACTGATAGCCGTTTAGAAACCCTGTCATGAGGATGCATAAAGGGAAATCATCCGAAATCCGTAGAGTTGTTCTGCTGTTGACACTGCTGTCCCAAAACAAGCCTGTCTGATATCCAGCATGGATGAGCAGGTATCATGTCGAGATTTGCATGCCTGCTGAGAACTGCATGCACCTCGCGATAACAAGGGGGTTGCAAACCTCTTAACCCCTTTGTCTTTTTAAACATCTTATAATAAAATGGTATTACCAGCCTGTGTTTATGCAGTTTCAGTGTAAATTCCAGATATGCTATAGCCAGCAAGGCTGAAAGAAGGGGGATGCCAATCTCGGCAGCAAATCAGGCTCACCGAATAACACATCCTCCTGAATAATTACTACTGTTTTTCAAGCACCATAGAATGAAATGGTGCTACCAGCACATATTTGGGACCTTTTTTGGCTCAGTTATCATGAGCTATGCGAAGTAAGAGGTAACTTTTAACGTTTCTTTTAAGAGACACTCATGTTGCACTGTTAGGCCTATCTGTTCATATTTTTGTCTGAAACCCGGGAGATGCATTACTCGGCAGACAGTTTATCCGACGAAAAACATTACTTTGCGAGGTGCCTGTAGCTCTCGGCAGACATGCAAAACTCAGCATAGCACCCGCACGGCAATGTCCCTGTCGCCATTACCATGCGTCCATGTGCCTTTCGTTTCCTCAGCATTTTATTTCTTATTTTGTTTTTAATATCAGTTTGATTGATTCTTAGAAGCAATGACGGACACTTGGGAATAAGCAGCATGCTACGGGTTTATATCTCTGAGCTAAAAATAAAGTGAGACCGAAAACAGGTGCGAGCCGTGCAGGTGTGAACTTTAACCCTAAGACCAGAAATACACTTTGTGCTTGAGTTAAAATAATCTATGCTCGTCTAATATCTGGTTAATTTCAGATAATGTTCGTAATAAAATGAAACTGGAAATAATTCAGTATGTTGCATTAATTTGATAGGCAGTTTGTCACAGAACCGGGAAAAACCGCCAGTAATGGGACAACTGAAATCAATTCTCTACCACTTCACAAATCGAGTTTCTCCCATGAAACTTGTAAGACTATTAACAGAAAGCACAAATAATGTATTTATATAAAATGCTGAGTAATATAAAGTGCTACACCAAACAACCCCACTGGCTTATCATGCATCCAAATGTTATCGATCCCGTTAAGTTGAAACTTAATTACATAGGTCAGGTACCACATCCTTCGATATTATTTTTTTTTTAATTCTTTTACTTTGTAGTCCAGCTTGTGATAACAAATGTGGCCCACCCTCTCGACCAACGCCAGCTGTAAACCTCTAACAAACGTTTGCTTTTCGTTTATTTCAGTGTGGACAAAACACCAGCGGTAACATCGACCCAGCCGGATTTTTCGGGAGATAGCGGACATGCCCCATCACCAGTACGGGCTGCTCCATCCAGTCTGTCGTCCATCAAGGTGTCGGGGTTCAACGCCATACGAAGCCGGTCCGAGCGGCTTTGCGCCGGGAAGCCGGACTCCTTCCGGCCACTGGAGAGGGTGGAGACTATGCGCAGTTTCTGGGAGTTGAAGCGCAGCGAGCTGGAGGGTGATTGCAAGCAGGTACCGTACAGCTGATAGCCCCTCCCTTCCCCTCACCTCCTCTCCACTGCCAGATGATGAAAGTCTCAGCAGCTTTCAGTGTTTTCAGGTTCTGAGGTGCCAGACTCATTATGGTGATTGGGTGAAGTATCATGAAACACGAAACGAGGGAAAACACTGATATTCATAATTCAGCGTCCCTTTCCAGACACACTACAGTGCAGTGCAGTTTCACAGACAAAAGCTGCTGGCTCTGGCTGACACCCCCAGTGTGGTGTAATATTTTCTTAACATTGATTTGACTGAAAATCACTGTAAAAGATATAAAATAAACACTGAATAATAGCTATTGAAAAATGACTTTGTCAAAACCCAAGCATACGTTTTAAAATATAGTCTAAGTATATTGAAATAGCCAGGTGTTTATAGGGTCAAAATCTGAATAAATGCGAAAGACATTTAAAAGGCATTCTTAGAATGTAACCAATCCAGTATTATGTGATATTTAGGTATTAGGAGTCACGCTGGACGTTAATGTTGATCTGTGTGTGGTGTTGGGGCGCCCCTCTGTGGATGATTCTGGCAACACCGTGTCAGGCTTGGGAAGCCTGGCGATGCATAACTGATTTGAAAAGCTATGCATTTCGTTTCATCTATATGAGTTTACTAAAGAAGATCGCGTTCCGGTGAAAAATGCTCTTTATCTGCAAATGTTACAGATATGTGTGGGTGCATATGCAAATTTATTGGCTTGCTTTTTAAAATCTTGTTTTCGTGTATGGACAATATTATAAAACACTGTGCTTATTCTATTCTATTCTATATTTACATGAAAACCAAAATTCAAATTTCTAGTTTGCTTAGGAACTAATAATTTGTATGGTTTTGCTACATATTTAGTTATATAACTAATGAGTTTGGCTTACGTATGACTTATAACACTGCACAACAGGTTTTAACTCAAATGGAATATTCTGAGCTCTGAGTAACTTTTGTCCTGTAAATATATGGATGAATGGATGGATGGAAAATCCAAAAACCCTGACTCCTTCCAAAAAAGGTGATGGAGTCATACTTCTGAACAATAACCTCTGTAAATGAAATAGAGCATTCAGTGCTCAAAAACTGTACTTTTCATGGGCACATTTCAGGGTAGAATTGTTTTAAACAAGCTAGCAGGCATACCAGTTAATTCCCTATGATGCTACAGCACGACAGGTAATAATAATGTGTCCTTAATCCTTTTTTTGTTCCGTCAAACTTTGGTACTGAGGGGGACAAGATCCAAGACTGTATAAATTAAAAGACAACAAAAGACTGATTAGTGATCATGTGGAACCTTTGTCGTTGTGACCATTGGCTCTCGCATTTGGGAGTCAAGGGAATGTATCCAATCAGATGCAAAGCTGCCATCCAATGAAAACAGTCTTTTGTTGCTAAGTGACGATCTGAGCTGTAACCAGAGGAAGCAGTGTATTTAAGTCAGGCTCCAGAAACCTGATATTCAACCTGGTTCCATGCTTTGTGGAAACAACATTTGGTGCCCCCCAGGATCTGTGTCTACCTAGCATCCAGTGTTTGGGTGGATCTTCATCTTGACAGGTGAAGACCTTCAAAAGACACACTGGACCGACTCCCAGGCCAAAATAACTTGCTTAATAGGACAACAGTACAGCCAGCACTTTCTATATCTTTATACTTACATCTGCATATTACACTTTAACTATAAGTTTTATAAGTTAATTTAGTTGCATGGTTATTGCAGTGTCAGTTCAGCCCAGCATGCAACCAGATCTGGGCACAAATTAGCATGGGGTCAGTTGAACTGTCTTCAGCTGTGAGATGGTTGTCCTTTATCTGTTAGTGATATGGGCACGGCAAGGTTTAGATTGTCCGTGACAAGGCCCTCATGCCTGTTTAACTCACTCTCACCCCCCAGACTTTTTCTGAATCTGGCCTCTAAGGTGCATAAATAATCCAGTGAAAATCTTAGCTCTGGGAAAATGCTGTAATGCTTTGCACACTCTGGTCTTCAAGCATGTGTGTGCAGACAAGCATGAGGGAACACAGACCCACACATACAGTACACACACATATGGGAGTTTTTGTATACCCAAATATCAGAATACCTGTAAGGTTCCCTTCCAAAACATCATCCTTCCTGCTGTTTTCCCATTTTTTAAATTTCCGTTGCTCACTCCACTTCATTGCTCATCGTAGCAGAAGTCAAAGGCTGTGTTATACTTAGCATGCAGTGGGCTAATAGTCTGTGAGCTGGGAGCCCTGAATCAGAAGCAGGGGGAGAGGGTGTGGGGGGGGGGGGGTAACACACACCTGTCCCCCTCTTATCACAGGGGACCCGGCGCGTGTTTCCTTATAGGTCGCTGGGGACGCCGTGTGACCAGAAGCACTGAGCAGAACCCCCCCCCCCCCATCCCACCCCCTGGGGGCCCCGCGCTTTCGTAATCAGCCTGTGGCATGCATGCCGTCAACAGCTAGCTTTCGCTCAACCCTGGCAGCCCTCAGCGCCCCCTACCTCCCCAGCCAGGCCAGCGTCCTCAAACACAGGGCCTTGGCTGAACCCAGAGGACAGGACTGAGCACACTCAGGGGAGGAAAACGCGGAAAACATGGAAGACTTCCTCATGGACAAGGACATCTGGATCGTGGGCAGTGTCTGTTTGGTGGCCTCGTTCCTCTGGGGTCGGGTTTGGAATTTACTAACCTGTAACCGGCCGAAGGAGAAGGCCACTCCACCTGACATACAGGTAGGTCCCCCCCACTGTCCCCCCCCCGACCTACCGACCCATTGCGCGAAGAAAGGCATGGCTCTCCGCTATCTGAAACTGGCCTTCGGTGATGCTCTGGGATTTCTGTGGTGCTCCTCTGTCTTAGCATTCCCACAGCATTAGCGGTAACAGCACAGCCAGCATTTCCATGGTGCTAACTTTATTAGCATTGTCAGCATTCCTGTGGCATTAGTGTTATTAAGATTGATAGCAGTACCATGACGTTGGCATTATCTTCACTCTTAGTGTTTGCTAGACTTTTAGCATGTGTTGCGCTTGCAAGATTTATGAATATATATTACCTGAAAGTCAGACATGTTTTCACACTTCAGATTAACAGAGTATTATCTACCTGGTTAACAAAGAGATTAAAGTCTTGCCTTTCTCATTGTGGAATATGTGATGATTCTATAAGGTGTAATCTGTCTCACAAAGAGACAGGTTTACTTTTGACATATATAGTATTGTCCAAGAGTCTTTGGCCTTTAAAGAAAAACATATTTAAATGACAGAATGAAACTATGATTTTCTATCCGTCAGATTGTGTTAGCTTAGCTATTTCAAAACCACTCCTCAAACTGCTGTAACTGCAGAAACTAATATCCAACAAGATATCAGTAATTTTTTGGAGAAATGCAGAAATCCTTGTAACTTTTTTTATTGTACTGCTGTTTTATGTTGTTTTTGATTACATTTGTATGAAAGTTTGGTGGTTCAAACCCCAAGTTGGCAGAGTGATTTCACCATTTTCCAAAAAATGTACATTATGTCAGATAAAAGTGTATGGTAAATAAATGTAATCATTTTCTTCGGCAGCCTGAGAGTTTTGCACATCACTTCACCTGCTTATACACACACAGAGACATACACACATGTCCTCTTCCTGTCAAGCCCTGTGAACCCTGGGCTGCCAGTGTGTTGACGCAGTAACATTAGTGCCGCTAGTATGTGGATGTTTAGTACAGTGTCCCATCTTCTGCCCTGTGGTCCGTTATGTTTGCCAGGGGCAGAACACCTCATTACTATTTGCTTGTAATGAGTCTTGTGTCTGCTCTGTGCTAAAACTTCCTCCACCCCCATTGACGTGTAGGGGGTTTATACAAGAGTGCATGCACTAAGATCTGAGAGGCATGCATCTTATTTTTTACCTGCATTTCTAGCAGAAAAGGAATGAATTTCTTTCTTTAAGGGACAAGCTTCCCCATCACGCGCCACTGCTTTCATAAGGCCTGCCTACCTGTGCTGTCCATGAGGTCTCTCTTCTGCCTGAGGTGTATAATATTTTGGTAATGACCACGGGAAGGAGATTTGGGTTTTACAGTGTGTACAGTACCCTGCCACCTCCTATGCATGACAAGTGTGCATCTCTTGGACCCGTGCTTGTGCCAAAGCCTTGGACACAGCCTTGCTGTTAACACCAGCTCTGTCTGCATGGAGCCGTTGGAGCACTGTGACAGGGTCCATCATCCACGATCAGAGGATCAGGCAGGACCAGGAATGTGCAGACTTGGGGAATGTACCGTCTTGGTCGGGGTCAGTTATCGCCGGCACGGGGGAGGAGCTTGGATCCAGTATCTGTGGTTTACAAGCAAGGCACTTAGTGCAGTTCTTTTAGGAGCAAGCTGGTGAATCAGAGATGGCTGCAAAAACACAGAACATCAAACAGCCCTTTTTTATAAAACATATCTGGAATTCTCCATCAAAGGCTGGCCTCTCCTGTCTTGGACCCCCTAGGAAACCCCGTAGGAGGCCGCCCCTCTACTGGACCCTCTCAGAAGGGCAAAGTGAAAGCAAAATAGCAGTTGGGCCAAGCGTTCTAACTCCCCTCCCCCCGCTTGGAGAGCACCCATGGTTCTATGTCATCAGCCAGCTTATGTAACACTGCTGCACTCTCATTCTCTCAACCCCACCCAGCAAAGGCCCCTTACACCCGCTCCCCCCAGTCACTCACTCACTCACTCACTCAGCAAACACTCTATAATTCACCCATTCGCTCAATAATTCACTTGGTGATTCACTCACTAATGCATGACTCTGATTGGGCCCGAATCAGCCCCTTCCAAACAGATCATAAAACATGTTAAAATATAACACACTACCCACTGTGATTTTTCTATCACTTTTGTTATTTAGTAGATGCTTTCATCCAAAGCGATGTACGCATTTTAAGAAAGCACTCTGCCAACCCTGAGATTTGTACTGACCACCTTCCGATCGCAGGTACAGCACCCTGGCCTGTTTAGCCACGCACTGCCCTAAGCCGGGGTAGTTTTCAGCCTGTTTGTTCAAATACATGAAGATAGGAGGGCGTGAAATTCTCTGGCTCTGAAAATGGGGAACAGCTCCTCCTTGTCGAGGGCTAGCCCTTGGGGTTTCCTCACATTTGGCGGGCTGTAAGATTCCCACTGTCCAGACAGTGTCTGAGAAGTGGAGGAGAAATGGGAGAGCCAACCATCATGAAGACCAGGGGAGGCTCCAGTCAGCCGATGCTAGCCATCACTGATGGACGGGCTTGGAGGGCCTGTGGACCTCTGCTTTAGGGGCCGGACTGGCCCACTGCTGCCCCTGGCTGTGCTCACCTGTCTTTAGGACATGACGGTCCTCCTCCCAAGCCTCAGACGTCTCGTGTTTTTAAGTCTCCAGTTACGGTATTGAGGAATTGATTCCACACTGACACCAAGCCACCACGTGCATGCAGACACTGGTTCACTGGGCCAGTTTCACAAGCTGTCAGCACTTGGTTTTATTAAAATGTTTAAGGAGAGCAATAAAAAAATAACAGCATGAGTGAGTGCTTTGTGACACGGGGGAGGCTGGTGGAACAAGCCCAGCTGTTCTGCATCATCGTGCGAGAGAGCGGGCACGTCAGAGTCGGGTTTGTTCCCCTGGAGGGATGCCTGACCCACACTGCTTCTGGTTAATCCTCTGGAGTTTGTGTATCTGCTGGAGGTGAAAACCTGACATATCTTTGAAGGAATTTGAAGTATTCTTTCTTTCCTTTTCCCCGTTTCATGCACTGCTTTTATATGAATGACGTGGTGATGGATTTCCACACATTCTTGTCAAGTGTCTTGGGACGACTGTGTTGTGAAAGGCGCCATATAAAAGTAAATTGAAGTGACTTAAAAACTGAACTGTAACAGTGTACGGGGTTTATAAATATATCGGAGGTAGGGATTTGCTGGTCAGTAAGAAAAATGGCATAATCCTCTCAAAAATATAGCCTCAAATTTATTCAACAACAACAACAACTATGATGGTTTTAACAAAGAATAAACTATAATCAATAATGTATTACTGATTAAGCTTGGACAGGTGTGTAGTTCAATGATCTCATTATCCAGGTCTGAACAACCCAGGAAAATGTAAATCGTACTGTTCTCAAAATGAATTGGTGTTTAATTTTAGGGTCGCATTATGGTTCAGTAACTTTGAATTTCACTCAACCTTTGACCTGTAGACCCTTAAAGGTATTCCAAAAATAGTGCAATATTTCAACTTGTAGAAACTATAGTCTTTCAGACCCAAAGCAGATTTTTAGCAAAGCATCCAACCTCCCCAGATAGAATTCCTATTCCTGGCCATCACCTTGCAACTCTGTTTATTCTCTGAGCACAACATGACACATCAAAATAGATTTTCAGTTCTGCTAACCTTGTGGACCTTCAAGCTGGGTCCTGTCCTTGTAGCTGATGGATGATGCCACAAATCTGTGAGCTAATTGGCCAAAACTATAGTTCCACCTCTCACTGTTACTGGCTGACAACCATACATTTTTCAGGGTCTGACACGTGGCCCGATAAGAGTGCACCTGCAGTCTGGGTGTTGCATTCTGATTGGCTCTTTAGCAGGTTGAAGTATATGCAACGTGGAGGTCTGACTGCCTCAATCTGTCTGTGTCCAGTGATAAAAACATAGCCTCAAGGCCACAGACCTCCTCCCCCCGGCAGCTCAGAGTTTGGTATCTCCTACTGTCATTCATATGGGAAGAACCAGAAGTCTGTGACTTGTGCAGCATGTGAGAATGGCTGTGGAAGGTGACGGTTTAAGATCTTAATCCTAATTAATGACATTGGGCCATAAAAAGCTCATCAGGACAATATAGATGCTACCTCTCTGCCATTTTTCCATTCCTAACAAGGCAGTGGCGACTTTGCTATTTGGCAGCATCTATTATTACTCTGGAATAAGGGCTCTGTGGTAACATAGTCCAACGGGTCTATGATGGATATGCTAATAGCATTTGCAGGATCTTGGATTACAAACACTGGGAGAATTTGGAGTCAGAATTTAACCTCCTTCCAATGTGACACTATATATATGTGGTACAGAAAACATTGATGTGACACTATTGTTATCTCTGTGTAATTTAGTGGTTTAGTGGTTTAATTGGTTATCTGCTATTGTAGCCTGTACCTGCACTCTGATTTTGGGAGATTAGCCTTCATGTCTTAACTTAGTGAGGATGGAAAATGCACCTTAACTTTAACATTAAAAGAAAACAGTATTGCTTGAAAGAAACTATCCCTGATAAACCCACACGCATATCTTGTTATGCCATAATTTCTAGCCTAAAGTAAATGGTGAAAGAGTCATCTGGTCTGAATGTAGACGCTGGTCATCATTGCGATGGCTTGGGTTACAGCTATCCCTGGTGGCCGCTTGTTGTAGCACTATACTTAAAAACCCCTGTCTTAAGTGTAATGGGTTTCCATGACTGTACTTCTCAAAGGAATACCATCGTCTACCCATCATCTTTTGCCCATCATGCCATCCATGCATTTTTCATACCGTCATCTATTAAATTAAATCAATTATAATAGATACTAAGTTGTTACTGAAATCTGTTTTTGGCATCGATATAGATGAGGTTAATGATGTTCTCAGCCACCCAATTAATTAACCAATACATAATCAACAGGTGCAAATGTCAGGTCCAGGAAGTTAAAACTTTGTTTCATCCGACTTGTTGATCACTCTATCACTGCGACTCTTTATGCTCAACTGGTTGGTCGAAACAAAATCTTCGTCTGGATTTTTACTTTCTGGACCTGATATTTACACCTCGGATAATTAACAAGTGGAGGAAAACCGCTGGATGTATGAAGGTTTTCGTGAGCCTATAAGTGTGCAGGGGCTTTGTAAGCCAATTCCGGACTGAGGGATCCGAGGTCCTTTCAGGGCATGACTGATCAGAGCTTTTGGTGAGCGAAGATCTTGTGTGAGGAGCTGTCAGCGGGATTTTGGCTGTCATGCACGTTCCTGTCCTGCCACCACAGGGCCTCGTTGCAGTTCCCATCAGCACCACCAGGGCGTCGTCTCCAATCTGCTACTCTGGTGTTTTGTATCAACCCCCCTCAGCTAGCAGCCATTCAGAAAACTGATCCTTAACTGCTACACTGCAGTTACATTTAGGTCTACACACACGTATAATTACACAGCTGTGTTACTCAGTCAACTCATTAGGAGACATAGGTAACATCTTCTGAGGGTCGCCAACTTAGAAAGCTTACCCAGGATGCCATGTGGGCTTTGGCTGGTACTGCTCTTGTACGTTGGAAAGTCCATGGAATGGATTACACTTTTCCCCATAGTAGGTTTTTTAAAGCACTTTGCATCAAGGTGTGAAAATTTCCATGCAGAGTCAAGCAATTGTGGGAAATACGGAAAGGATGGTTTTTACAATATATGAAAAATGATATGGATTATTTTGGTTGACAGTCCCATGGCTGTGCATGCCCACGCGACCTCTTGCATGACCCGTGACACTGCTGGCCTTGCTCCTGTTTCTGCCGGACCTGTGTCTGTCACTTGTGTGTCTTTTTGTCTCAGTGTCAGCATGTGTGGCCTTCAATTTACCCTCCCTTTTTTAAGCTCCACAAATTTGCTAATGTTGTGTGTGGCCAAAAGGTTTAAAACACGATCTTCAGAATGAAACGTAGATAAGATACACATAAATTAGATTTTTTTTTTGAGGGGGGGGTGGGGGGGGTTGTTGGTGAGATACATGAGCCAGCTTAACTATTTAGGGGTGTGATGCTTCATCCCACAATTCCAGCCCTCACGTTTCAGCTGATGGGCCTGGAAATGGGGAGAGAACTGGACTTCCCCAGAGCATTTTGAATGTCATGGAATTTGAATGGAATTTCTTTTGGCACCATGACTCAATGTGTGACACTGTCATTTCATACCTCCCAGTGGGTTTGAATCCCAACCCTAACTAAATGGAGTTTTCACTGGAAACTATCGGGCAGTTAGGAGAATCTCTCTATCTGTATCAGAGGTGGGCAAAAAGGGCCATTGTGTATGCAGATTTTTGCTGCAACTTCCTAGTTAGATTACCAATTAGAGGACTGATTGGGTGAAGAGTCCTCACACCAGGGTTTGATCAGCTGACCTAAAGGTTATCCCAGAAACCTGCATACACACCGGCCCTTTGCGGCCCTGCTCTAAATCATAGTGTGTGGACACTGCAGTCAGCTGGCATTCAGGCCAGGCTGTACCCATTCTGCCTGGGAGAGGCTCCAGGCCCTGTAATGGATTGCAGACACTGCATAAATGTTTGGAAGGTAGATGATTGCATACACACTGTGATAGTTTACTGCTTTATTTTCCTTAGAGAAAACATGGTCAGGTAGTCCCTGGAGTAAGGTTAAGGGCTTTGCTCATGGGGACAATGGTGAAATCACATCATCAACCTTGGGAGTTGAACCTCTGACTTTTCAATCACAAACACAGTGGTCCAACCCCCTGAGCTACACACAACCCTACGAAACATCCAGAGGCCAACAAACAAGCATTACGGGACTGAGATATCTGGCACACCTATGCAATGCCTCTATCATATATCCTGCATTTAGGCCGTTATGAAGTTGTCCATTGGCAGAACATTCTAGAAGGTGGAGGAAACATCCAGTGTACTGTTTATCTATCTGCCCTGTGTAAACACGGTCCATTTTTTTTGGTTACACGCGACTTTCACTCCACGGGCAAACTGGGACTGCAGAGAAACTGACGTGACCCCCCCCCACCCCCTCCCTACAAGAGTCCCCCTACCCATCAGCCCCAGGGGGGGACAGGTGCAGCATGTCTCTGGCCACCCTGTCCTTATTTGTTTCTAATCCTGTCCCTGTCACCTGTCCCCAGCTGGCATTGTGCAAATGCTCGTTTCTAAAATAGCCCCCGTGTTGCTGTGAGCCCCGGAGCACCGGGCGATGTGGCAGAATCGGGGGCCGCATACCCGGCTGCACTGGTGGCCTCTTTTCCAAACCATCCAATGGGCACAGGCAAGCTGTGGTTGTTGGCCATGATTTGCCATCTGTGACAAATCAGGATGCCCGTCATTCTATACAGAGACTTAGGTGACATGGGTCACTTTCATATTTGCACCGCTTTGCATAGGTTTCATAAGGATAATGTGGTGGGGGTACTATTTCAATAACACCCCCATGCATATCATTTAACTCTTTCTCAACAATTCTCTCCCACCTTCCCAGAATGCATTCATCTTAAATATCCTTAAAGTGGTGTAATATGGGTTTTCGCTAGAAGTCTGACTCCAGGCCAGCGTAGAAGCCTGTATAAGTGGTTTCATTCCTGGGAGGCTTATTCTATCCATCTTCTCTGTGTGCTGCATGACATTTATCACGTGTATTTTTTTAATGCATGATTTCAAACACATTGAAGCTTCCACGTGTTTGGCTGGAGCTTTTCACTCGCGTTTCACAATTTTCAATTTACAGCAGACAATTTTCAATTTACAGCAGAACTTAAACAAAAATGGTGATCAGTCATATCGTAATCTGTATCCGATGCTATCCTTTCTATTAGTACAATTTACTTTTATTGGACAGTAAAACTTCTAAAAGAATGCAATAATGCATATATCTAATGTAGGTCTGTATATGTGCACAAAAAAAACTTTAGTTATGCTTCCTGAAGTTTATTAAGAATAGTGTTAAATGTAATATCATATATAGTTTTTTTATTATTTGCTTCGTGAAGATAATACTGGAGACACTGATCAGACCATTGTAGCCAGGCTGAATGTCTTAGTCATTAAGCTCCTTTCTTAAGTAGAATTTTAACTCATTACCCTTTTCACTCAGAAGCATTAACAATGATCAAGTGCAGCAAATGATCCAAATTTTGACACCTATGGCAGCCGGAGAGGGCCTTCAGAGCATCTCAAATATCACGCCAGTCATCCAGAACAGACCCCCCCCCCCCCCCCCCCAAAGTCCTTAGGTTCAGGGAGCCATAGTCACTCATCCGCTGATCCTCTGGTGTAAACGGGACAGGGACATTGGGGGTGGCTGGGGAGGGGGGCGGATCTTATAGTTGGGTCTGGTTGCATTGGACGAAGGACAAGTGACTAACTGTAGGATCTTAGCAGAGCACAAACACTGTTTCTGAAGCTCATTTCTCTGATCACACTTCTTCACTGATTGTTTGGCTTTTCTGTTGGCTCCAGCCTAATTTAATTTTTGTTTTGTTCATTCTTGGGACATCCATCTTGAATCTTCCAATTTCTTATGAAGAAAAGCTTTTTGAAGAAGTTGAAGGGAATTAATAAATGATTTTGTGATACCCATTGACGTTTTTCTGGCAGAGAATTCTCCACAATTTCTCTAAAGTTTTCAAGAAGCTCACCACCATGAGCTCACCTCTGGTTAATTCCTTGGCAAAGGTCTTTGACCCAAATCCCCTGCAAGGCCACAAACCTCCTCCTTTAAAGACATCAATGGAGCCTGAGAAGCCACAGGTACAAAGCCAGCATCTCATTGAAATTTGGATCAAGTCCCTCAGTGAGAAAATGGACTGGCTTCTCAAGGTTCAGGAGAAGGTCCTTCACAGGCTGGATGGCATGTCCCAGGAAATTGGTGGCATTGAGAAGGATGTGGAGACACTCAAGGTAGTCAAGGAGGAGGACTGTCAGCAGCAGAAGATGGAGAGTACCTCTGATGTAAAAGAGATGTGCCAGGAAATGACCAACATCATGTCCACTGTCAACCAGAGGACAGAGCAGCATACCAGAAAGCTGGAAGGGGTGGAGAAGCTGGTTCGTGGCCTTCAGCAAGTGATTGGCTTCCTAGGGGTGAAGACTTCCAAGCTCAGTGAAGTAATCTGCATTGGCAAGGCCTCTCGGGCACCAAGCACCAAGGGGAAGAACACTGTAAATACTAACGCAAAACATGCTGTCAGGAAGCCCCAATCAACCAACAAGAGAGGCAGTAAGGTGGGTCACATCAGACATGTGTTGGGAATCAATAACATCACAATTTATTCTTTAATTATGGTTTGTACACTGTTCACAATATTTGTAGTTACCTCCTACCTCAGTGTCTGTACACCTGTAGTAATTAAACAGCTTTGCTCAAGTCTCTCTTTAATGGCTGACACAGAGTTACCATGGTGTGGATGCTTCTGTTACATGTGACTGTGATTACCATGTGCTTGTAGTCAGCAATCTGCTTAACACCATGGAAACTATTACCCGAGCTACGGCAATTGGGTAAAACTGGACAGCCATTGGCAGTGCATGGTAATCCTGCTGACTGATACTTTCTTCCAGGGAATAATAACAGACTATATGATGGTTCATCGCTGTCCCAGAGGAGTTCAGATTTTGAGGGGGTGGCCACTTAAATCAGGAAATGTGCCATCATATGAATGAATAAAAACAGATGTTCTTTTTAAATATGTGTCTAGTAAACAAATTGTGTATTTAATTTGCCAGAACCCTGTACTGCATAAGCTTTTGAAGTTGTATGGATGGATTTAATGTGTATTTAGTAATTCTTATTCACCTTCTTCTGCACTTTAACAATATAGGGATGCTACAGACCCTTCATTTCTTGGGTATAACCTGTTTGCACTTAATGAGCTATTTCTTCTCAAAGGGACATCTTTTTCTTACCAAGTTTAATAAGTATAGTTGGTACGACATTCCAAGGTGACTCTCCAAATTTCAGAAAAATCACCCAATGGGAGGCGCCATAACTCAAAATAGCTTATAAGTTGGAAACCATTGGACATCCATCCATTTTCTAACCCACTTATCCGTTCATGGTCGCGGGAACCATTGGACATAAAAAATTAAAATTTCATATGTGTATTTGTGGCCAGATGTCCCAACAAATCATATAACAAAAATTGATGCACTAATCATGCATGGCAGACAACAGCCAATCAAAGTTCAGTAGCCTATAATTACTCCTGTTGATTGAGAATGATGAAATTGGGTGAAAAGGTGCAATATTCCTTCCACAAGTTAAGCTTATGGTGGTGCTATAGTGCCCATAGTCCATAGGCCCTTGCATAGTAATGTAGACATTCTAAGGCCATACATACACAAAGTGTTTCTGCACTTAATACACATTCATTTACAGACATACTAATGGAATGTGATGTTAAAAGTGGCCAAAGCGTCTATTCACTCAATAGCGCTTAACAATTACCACCTGCGGCTATATTTTTATATTGTTGTTTTTGTGTTTATATCTCAATTATGAGTAAAAACAGCAGTGTAGGGAATATTTAGAGGTAAACCAATTTTTACTTGACACTATAATGAATATGTCATCAGAACAATATGTTCAAAGGGGCAGTCGTCTATTGATAACAGATCCATTTGGCAACTGGAAGGAATGCTTAGCAGGCTGTGAAGGTGTCTGTCTGACGTGACATTCGCTCTCACGTTCTGGCAGGCAAGTAGAGGAGGACGCAATAAGCTGGAGGCAGGGCTACCCCCTCCCATACCAGTATGAAGCTAACGACCATGCAACCCACTGGTTCCTTAGACTTTGTTGTTGCCAGGTGTGAGGGCTGCGTAATCACTGAAAGCAACCTAGCTACCAGTCGCAGGCTGTTCAGGTTTTCGAGCCCAGGGTGCTGGAGCTTAAGGGCCTTGCTCAAGGGCCCACAGATGTATTTCATGTGTTACTGCTTACATGTGTGTTTGTGGGGGTGGGGGGGCTTTTCTGCACTGCCATTTCTTCTCAGCTCAGACAATAACCATTTCTGATATGATGAACTATTTGCAGTGGGTGCAAAAAAAAAAAAAGACTAAAGAAGTATATGACCCATTGGTCTTATAAAATGAGTGACATCCCGCACACATCCCTGGGAGAGAATGCTATTCTTGGAGCATGGAGACCACGGAAAGCACACTGTGAGCATGGAGGGCACATTATGCCCTTGTTGCCATGCAGTGTCTAAGTAAACTAGCAGCTTAACTTAACCTAACACCTAAACCTATCACAAGTGCTGTGACCAATATGGGAAGCTCGGATAGGTGAATTTATCAACTGGTCACTTTTATCTATGTTAGTCACCGTTTCATAATTACTGTGAGTTTCATATAAACTGTGAATTGACCCCATAAGCACAGTGATCACTGAAACTTAGAGAGACAGTGAGTGTCTCAGCCAAGAGTATGGTATAGCAGTCGCTGGAGCAGTGGCTTCAAGGTGTAACTTAATCCTCTGCGAAGCTCAGAAGTTGTTTGGAAAATGCCACAGCTGCACTATACAGTCTGTCAGTAGGTGTCAGTAATGGTAATAACAGACTTTGTACTGAATTAGGCTCAAGTCGCACTCTACAGTCTATTTACCCTCTGACAGTGAGTTATCAGTACTGCTGTATTATTTTTAAATAAATAGCAGATGTTAATGTCTCTGTTTTGCTGCAGCCATGATCTTTTTAGCAACTTGGTCTTCAGTCTTGTAGAATGTGTTGCGCAAGTCCACTCCTAGGAGATTGCTACTGTTTAAGAGTTCATGCAGGGGCCCAAGCACATTTTTCCCCTGCGTCTTGGTTCATTGTACCTGGGATAGCAATTTTATTTACAGCGTCACAAACTTTATATGTCTACCCTTGCCTTCCGATATTAACGCCCAGCGCCAGACTTGCGTCTGTATCCATACCTGTCGCTTTTTCTTTTCCCCAGCTGAAAGACCAGAAACCCAGGGATGCTAAGGAGAAGTTCAGCCCAAACCTCAAAGGTCTGAAGACCCAGAAGAAGAAGAAGGCACCGGATACAGCAGGTACAGCAGAACAGCGTGGATCTAGGTGACCTGCTGTTCTCTTGACATCGTCATGTAGCATAGCGACAGAGGATACAGTACTGTGCAGAAGTCTTAGGCAGTCAAAGAAAACGTTTATAGCAGTTTTTATGGGTAGTAAGTGTATATATTTGATTAAAAAAACACAATATAACATCAGAACATGCCAATTAACAGTAACATGATAAAAAACCAATAATTTCTTAAAAATTTCTCCAAAAAATTACCGATATCCTGTTGGATGGCTGGATAGCTGGAGGGGCTTAAAAATGTGTAACACATACATGGGTTTTGGATGGTTGCTGGAAATACTGGGGTGATTGTAGGAGAAGTTTTGAAATTGGTAAGATAACACACTTTAACACATAATTTCATAATTTTACACCAACATGACTATCATTTTAACATAATTTTCTCTGACTGCCTAAGACTTTTGCACATGACCTCAGTAGCAGAAGATCTTGCTGAACAGTCTATTTTGTTTGCCTGAAGTTCTAAATGTATAATGGCTGAACCCGCTTGCAGAGTCTTTAATCTTGTTATTGTGCTGGTTGAAGATGCAGCATTTTGCTTTGTTTGGCCCAAAACAGACACCTTATCCCTGAAAAAGAAGGCACTCCTGCTTGAAGAGATCCAGAAGCTCAACCAGCAGAACACAGAGCTGTCTACACGCCCACCCACACCAGAGCTCCAAGATGCAGAAGGAAGTGACTGTCCGCCGGGCTTCATCCCAAGCATCCCGCAGTCACCTGACAGGAATGTGGAGAGCAGCGCTTTGTCATCATCAGAGGAGGAGCAGGACGAGGTGGAGCAGGACGAGGAGGCGAAGGCCGCACAGCTGAAGGACAGCATCATAGTGCAGAAGAATGATGAAGGAGATAACGAGGACCACTTCACTAAGTCAGGACATGAGGAAGAAGAGGAGGATGAAGAAGAGGAGGCGGGAGAGGCTCTGGAGGTGAATGAAGGGACACAGTGTGAACTTCAGAGCGAAGAGACTGAGATTGCTGATGACGATCTGCCTCTCCCAGCTGTCCTTCCCCTGGATAGGTGTGTATCGCTCAAGCTTTTCTCAACATCAGCCCAACCACAGGTCTCATTGTTAAACCATCACCCTACTCAGATCATCAGTTCTATGCAAACATTTTGCAGGAAAGCTGTTCAAAGCCTTTAACACATATATTAAGGGGCTACCCTGTATCTTCAAATAAAACAGAGATACACTTTCTATCTTTAGAGGGAGGCACTTAAATTAGTTCTAGTAAATGTTGTGCCTGCAGGTTATTGATTTCCGTCTCTTTCAGAACTGTCAATCTGGGTGATCAGGACTAGTGAATGGGTTGAGAACTTTAAATGGGTAACAAAAATGTGTCAGAATAAGGTAATCAGAGTATATTATGTTGGGCAGAGGTTTGGGAACAGATTTGGGAAGTGGTGAAGCTTTATTTCAAAAAGATGTTTTAAAGTGAGCATTTATTTTGGAAGGTACATCCAAGAACCCGATGAATAGGCAAGTGTATAAAGCACTGATAGGGGAAGCTTCATACAAGTTGTTTCCCATAATTCAAGATTCTTGTTTCACCTGTGTGGCTTTATATAATGTATTAAAGGGGACAACAAGTGCCTGTAACAGTGTAGCTGGGGTGTGTTGTGAGGCTGTCTGACCCGGTCATCCTGTGCCACAGCCATGAGGCCCCCGATGCTGGCCCCAAGAGAAGGGTCACTGCAGGGGCCCTGGCCGAAGAGGAGGCCCACAAAAAGAGTCGCGTGGAAGAGACAAGTGAGAGTCCAGAACCCATGGAAGACGAGGTGGAGCCAGAAGAACAGAAGGAGGATGAGGAGAAAGATGACGAGGCCTTACTAGAGGAGTACATCATTGGTGAGTTGCAGATGCCTTTTTCAAAAGGCCATGGAATTTCCAATAGGGAAGTATACAGGGGTGGCGTCACATGGGTGCTGGCCCCAGCTCAAAGCTGATTGCCCCTTGGAGTGCTCCTCCCCTGTCACTCACTGATTCAAAACATATCATTGGCTAATAATAAAGTTGCCCTTTTGTATGAATCATAGCCCTTCTTTCGCCCCCCACCTTACAAAATCCTAGAATCAGCCCTGTTATCCAATCAGTGCCATGAATAGTAAGAATGGTAACCAAATCAGTCTCTGCACTCGTCTGTCCACTGGCTTTTACTCTGTCGTACAAGAGTATAAGCTTTGGTGGAAAACATTCCAGTGAGGACAGAGTACCAAAAAAGACTATGGTGTTTCATCCGAATGCTAATGTAGTGTGGTGTACTGCCTGCGGCTTCGGAACAGTCATTGTTCCAACTGAGCAGTGACCACAAACTTCTACAATGACCTTCACATGAACTTTGAGTCATGAGTTGCAGATCTGGCTTGCCTGTTTCAAATCGTGCGTCGAGTCTCATTTTGGTCATATATGGTTAAGCTTTGTACGGCGTGTGTTTATAGGCGTGTTTCTGTACAGTACCTCATCATTCTAAGATTCTGTAGATGGCTGAAGCTGTTGTCTTTTATCTTCCACTCCGTCTCACTCTGCCTTTCTGGAACCTTACAGACTGTAGTCCGCCACCACCTGCCCCCTTCGATCACCGGGTCGTGTCGGCCAAGCATAACCACATCTCCAACTTCTACACCATCAACCGGGAGGAGATCCTGGGAGGGTGAGGTGCTTTTGTTAAATCACTGGAACCAGATCTCTGGGACACATTGTATGAAAAGGGACATCAGTTTTGGATGAGGGGCAGGGAATGGGGGGAGGGAATCTTAATCCCAAAAGAGACAAGTATCCTTTCTCATGGTGGGTAAGTGAGTGAAGGCTGTTTATTTATATACTGACCCCCACGACCAGATGCTCTGTGAAACTATATCCCATGCTGATTTAGAGATAATCAGGCAGTGATAATCCATTTCTTCAAAGACAAGCTGCTAGGCTCTTCTTCATTTAAGCATCTGAAGCTCCTTCCAGAGGCTGCTAGATTACTGTTCTCACACTAGGGCAGATGGCCATCTATGAAAAAATATCTCTCATCAGCTGGCTGTTTTGCCTAATTAATGACACATTTCAAATACCTTGAAAGAGTTTAATACATACTTAGGTTGAGTTAGTTTGTGTGAATCAAGGTGGAAAGCAGTAAAAGTAAACCAATTCTAGATGCCAATGTTTTTATATATGGAGGAAGTAGCTGACATGTCACCAGAACTTAATATATACTTGATTCTGCACTTGTTTTTCACAGGGGTCGGTTTGGTCAGGTTCACAAATGCGTTGAAAACTCAACTGGTCTCACCCTGGCTGCCAAGATCATCAAGGCAAGAAGTCAAAAAGAGAAGGCAAGCTTTATCATTCTGCTTGTGTCAAAATTATCACATGACCATAAACGACCACACATGTGACCATGCATAGCTTACGTTACAGAATCAAACATGTTAACATGTTCTGTATCAGATAATCTTGAAAAGGTCCAATCATTAAAATTGCAAAGCTTGGTAAGTTTTATTTCCTATAATAAAGCCCCATATTTAGCCAACTACATAGACTCGACGCAGAAGTATAAATTGGCCTTAACTTTGAGCTTGCTGTTCACAGGAGGTGGTAAAGAATGAAATCCAGGTCATGAACCAGCTGAGCCACGCCAATTTGATACAGCTCTATGCAGCTTATGAGTCAAGACATGACATCATCCTGGTCATGGAGTAGTAAGCATTCTGTTTGTTGGTGAAAATGCATTTTTTTGGTTACCCAATAAATTGTCATATCTCTCTTTGATTGCCTCAATTTTAGGACATAAGTTGGACCTTATACTGTGGCACAAAAATGTAGTCGTCATTTCCACAGTGCCATCGAGTGGGGTCAATATTTTCTGCCCTTATTAGTCAGCTTTATTAGAATGGTAGCCTTCCCCTGTAACTGAAGGGAAAGTGTATTATTAATTTTCAGAGGTTTTTTTGCGGCACGGTCCCAGGTTTGAACCTTATGCGGGTGATGATCAGGCTTCTCTGTGATGGGTGGTATGATGCCTCATCCTTGTTGCTGCAGTGTGGCCGGAGGTGAACTGTTTGACCGCATCATTGATGAGAACTATAAACTCACTGAGCTGGATACGGTGCTCTTCATCAGGCAGATCTGTGAGGGCCTGCAATACATGCACCAGAGGTACATTCTGCACCTGGACCTGAAGGTAAGGTGCCAGCCTCACACCAAAGACCTGAGAAACGCTGCTACGGCATAACATTACAGTAGGTACGACTCCCCCTGAATTCATGCAACTCTTTGCTGCTTGCTTTTGCAGCCTGAGAACATTCTGTGTGTGAGCAGAGAGACAAACAAAATAAAGATCATCGACTTCGGGCTGGCGAGGAGGTAAATGATGCCCCTCTTACTGCTAATACATTCTTCAGAGAAGCTACCAGTTAAAGTTGGTATTTTTTGTGTATTTTTTGGAATATTTACTACATTTATTTGGATGTTCTACATTATTTGGATCAACATACATCCCATTTGAACATTGTATGTTTGATTTGGCAGGTGTGATTTAAATCAGTATCTTCGGTAACGCTTTACTTAAAGCAGTCATTATGCTGCAGTACACATACCTTCAGTATGCATTATAATGCACTCACAAAGTATTATAAACCTGGCTATAACTATGTATAAAAAGGCATAACACATGATAGTCATGTGTATTATGCATTATGAATGCTCTACGAAGGTCTCATCTATAATGCACCATAAATGGTTTCATAATACAGCACAAAGCATCCTTAATTCTTATATTGACCATTATAACGCACTACAAAGGAATTTATAGCGTATAGTGTATTTGTAGTGTATTTACAGTATAGTATATTATAGTGTATTATAGGTGAGACCTTCATAGAGCATTCATGAGAAGTTTTGGTATAATATGTCATGCTTTTTTATAAATATAGCTGTGTTTATAATACTTTATGAATGTGTTAAAATAAATTATCAAAACAGTTATTAGGTTTTATGAATGTGGGCTTCACAGAAAGTGTTACCGTAAACAGGTGTTCCAGCTGGGCATTTTGATTACTCTTTTGCACAGATGTATTCTAAGGTCATAATCTTCACAGAATCCCCCCCATGCTGCCAATACAGGTATAAGCCCAGGGAGAAGCTGCGGATTAACTTTGGCACGCCAGAGTTCCTAGCCCCAGAGGTGATCAACTATGAGTTTGTCTCATTCCCCACAGACACATGGAGCCTGGGAGTCATTACTTATATGCTGTGAGTGATGCAGACAGGAATGGCCGCTAACATGAGCCATGAGTCGGGGACACAGACACACACACTGTGAATTCATGATCTTCCAAAGCTTTATTCACAGTCTCTTAGAAACACATTTATAGTGCACAAAAACACTTTACTCTTAAAGTTTTAACGTAAAAACTTTTGATAGTCATGTCCCAACACAAAAAGACTATTGCTTCATTGGTTTAGGTACCACATTACAGCAAGATAACCCTTATGAACCATTTATGAATGGTTTATAAGCATGATATTATTTAGGTTGTAACATTTTGTAAATCGTTAATTGACAATTATAAACATGTTGTAACACTGCTTTTTTATTGATTAGTAACTACCATTTATAAATGGCAAAACTGAGCCTT
Organism: Petrocephalus schoutedeni; assembly: GCA_026780765.1. Taxonomy (NCBI): domain Eukaryota; kingdom Metazoa; phylum Chordata; class Actinopteri; order Osteoglossiformes; family Mormyridae; genus Petrocephalus; species Petrocephalus schoutedeni. Next base: position 18,987,513 of record JAODKL010000001.1, read on the forward strand.
ACTGTAAAATTGCAGAGAGACCTTACATAAAGTGATGTAGGT
>JAODKL010000001.1:18999616-19021304 GCA_026780765.1 Petrocephalus schoutedeni
CTTATGTTCTTATGAAATGATATTTGCTCAGACGGCAATTTCGGCACGTCCTAAGCTAAGACTTCACTGCCTCTGACCAATAGCAGTTGTGGCTCTCCCATGGACACTCTTCCCTTCATCGGGTCCAGGAGAAAGCTTGACATATTTTAAAAGAATGTGGTTTGCAGACATCAAGGCTTTTCATACTTCACAAGCAGTTAATAAACCGCAGAGCGGATCCCTGAGGCAGTAACTGACTTACAAAAACAGGAGACTGAGAGATTCCTACTGGCTAATACGCTTTTCATCTTGGCACTGGGAACTGTGTGGGTTATGGGGGCTTTTTGGGGACCTCATCCCTGCTGTGCGACAGCTCTGGCCCCTCATCCATCACACCAGGCTGGGGGGACCGGGACCAGGCTCGGGTCACCCGGCGGGAGAGGGTCGGGGCGGTCACGGAGTGTGGGCGTAGGGGGATGACGGACGCAGTGTTGACCGTGGTGGATTCTGAAAGGGAGGGTGGGGGGGTTTAATATGGCCGCCCACGTGTGCATCCAGCAGCCGCTGGCAGCTGAAGAAAGCGGACAGACGTAGGCAGGGTCCCAGGCCCCGTTGAGCCTATAAGTGAGCATCGGGACCCAGCCGGAGCTCCGTGGATGAGGCCTACCGCAAACACTGAAGCCTTTGTTCCCCCGCGCTATAGCTCTGCTGAATCAATATTTACCTTGTACTCCATTGGATGATACTTTAACCCAAACAGCCAGCTAGACCAGCTAAGAGCAGCATTACCATCATTGCTATCATTCCAATAACTGATTTATTAACCTCGCACAAAGCTGAAAAGAATACTGTATCAGTATGTTACATGTGTGTTTTTAACATATACCCGCGAGTCTGCCTGAGTTGACTGAATGTCCGAAATGTACATTCAGTGTTTTTCCTTCATGCTCGGGCAGGTGCTGAGAAAGTCTGAAACTAAGATAACAGCGAGATGCTGTGAGTGACAGAGGGGACGCCCGCCTGCTTACTCGGCAAGGGGAGTCTCCGCCCGCGTTCGCCTGACATTCTTGCTCGTGGCTTTCCATGCCGGAGACCCCGTGACTGCTGACCTTGCAGCCCCTTCCACTGATGTTGAAAGGGCGGTGCTGGAAGCCGCAATCATCTCTCAGCTAAATCAGGTGCACATTGAAGTGTCCTCTGTCCCGCCGAGCTTCACAGACACTGGGCTCATCCCCGGCGCCCCTGGGGGTGCTGCTAATCATGCCAATCTGCCCCTCCATCCCTTTTTTTTTTTTTTTTTTGAAGAGCGGTTTGCTTGCGGGATGCATCAGCGGGTGGGGGGTGGTGGGGTGGTATATATATTTCTGGGATCGTCTGTGGCACTCTCCCACGCTGCCACCCCCCATTGCCGTGGGAGGGCTGGGGGGCATCAAAAACGCCAGTGTGACACGTCTTACATGTCACCCTGAGGCCACCAGCCCCCCTCACCCTTGGCCCCAAACACCACCAGACCTCACTCCGAGTCCAGGGTCTGAACCAGCCCCTCGGCATGATCGATGAGCAGGAGTCTCCATCCAGCCGGGCGCGGCCCATTTTTCTGGCCAAATCGACCCCCCCCCCCCCCACCACCCTCACTCCTTCTGGCCAAGAAAAACAGCACGGGGCCGTAGTGGGTGAACGGTTAGCGGTGACCGTGGTGCAAAACGTTCCCATGAAACCCAGACATCAAGGGCTCGGCCAGGGACGGCGGGGATGGGGGGCAGACAGCCAGGGGGTGCAGGGTGGGAGACAGTAACGGGCGTGGAATACACGGATCGCTGGGTGCTCTCCAGCCATCCAGGCCTCACTGGGCCCTCGATAAAAAAGAAAAATAAAAAAAAATAGAACATTGTTTGGAATAGGAGTTTAAAAGCAAACACACTCAGACACACACACACACACACACACATACACACAGAGGTGGGGTGCAGCCCTGATGCATACTCATTTTTTTGCTCCCTCCAGGCAGGGGCATAAGAACCTGGGGGGGGGGGGGCAGGGGGAATGGAGTTCGATTGTATTTCAATGATTAAGTCCGGCAATATCAAACTGCCTCGTCTGCTCCTCTGGCAGCTAGCCGTTCCCGACACACGGCATCTCTAGTGACATCTCCAGCTTCAGCCGCACCACCAGGTCACTCCCAGACATTAATGAGCTATAGCTTTACTTGCCATCCCAGTGCAGACACATTGGAATGTGCTTTTTCGCATATCCTATCTTGCCCACAGCTATTTATCCAACACCTCTGGAGTAATTTTTGAGGGGTTAAGGGCCTTGCACAAGGGTCCAGTGGAGATGTAGCTACTCTTGGTCAGACACAGAGGTCTGACCTGCGGCAGGAATGTGGGTGTATTGTTCTTATTGATTTTGGTGTCATTTTTATATTTAAATACTACAGAAGAGATTTTCAAATTCTGCAAGAATTTAAAGTACGTACTTTAAATGTAAAGCACAGTTCAGTCCCTGTTTCCAAGATAAGCCTGTCCTGTTTACCACATATGTCGGCTTTTTTGTATTCCTTCCACAGTCTCTGGAGTCGTGGCGACGGTTCAGAAGGGTGACCATCGCGCTCTGGGGCGTTTGGATTGAGAAGGTAAAGTTGGGACATTCCGTGTGTCATGCCATTGTCTGGGACCACTGAGATAAACGTTCTGAGTAGTCGTCTGTTTCTCTCTATGAACACAGGAACCCCTACAGAAATCTACCCTTCAGAAAGTCAAGGGAAAAAAAATCAAGATAAGAAGCTTGAATTCCATAGTGCAAAAAGCACACATGTTAACTTAACAAACGTGGCACTATCAAGGTAATTTCCAGAAAAGGTCTATCAAGTCATGGAGTGTGACCTCTCTGCCTCACGTCAGCAAGAGGGCGGGGCAGCACTCTCCTTTTTCATTAGAATAAAGGCCAGTTGTCAGGTAAAACTCTGGAAATCTGAGTATTCTCAGCATCTGGTTATTGTTTCAGAAACATAAGAGTTCTTTCCTCAGGCTTGTTGATCCCACAGATAAAGCAAGGGATATAAAAGTGCTTAAGTCTGCTTTATGTTTTTCTGCCACATTGAAATATGAAATCTAGGCCTCAGCACCGATGACGTCCAGATGAGCATATATTACAAAAGGTCAAAATTGTCAAACTATTGATTTACTTATACCAGAACAGTCAGCATCAGGTGGCTCCTAATAATTGTATATTTTATTCAATTTATTTTTGTATAGCACCTTTCACAACAAGTCCCCAGGGCACTTTACATGGGTGTGTTGTTATACATTACTACTATATTGTAGCCTGAGTGATCAGATGGTAGAATGTTAGAGGTGATTGATTAGGACTAGCTTCTTGGATCAGGCGTCTCTATCATCCATTGCTAAAATCCTTAGCTCACATTCTTTGTCATGAAAAGGGGACCCCCGTCTGTCCCCTGAGACATGGATATAGGATGCTTACCTCTCGTGTTTACCTTGCGAGACGGCAAGAGTTACAGAGACAAACTTCAGGCGAGGAGATAAGGAAGGAATCCTAGTGGAGGAGGACGAAGGCCTTGAGCGCTGAAGTGGCTGCTTAGCCTTTAAAGAGTGCGATGGGAAGAGATTTACGTGCGGAGCCGAAGCTGGCGGGCGGGTGTCGCGGTGTCCGTTAGCGGAAAGGAAGGCGGATGCTGGATGACAATGGACCACACGCATCCTGCTGGCAAGTGCACCTCGGCGAGGCATTTGAGTCTGGGGCCATTTTTAATGTTCCTGGATTTGTTTTGACCCCAGCTCTGCCTGCTCGTCCTGTTGTTTTAGATGCTAAACCCGCCCAACCCTATTTTTAGCCCCGGCTTTTTGTTTTCTGTCCCATGTCGGTCAAACTGATAGGATCTCAGCGGGGGTATGTCTGGTTCATGACACAGCCCCCCCCCCCAACTAGACCTCCCCTCCAGCCAGGGATGGGGGGGCAGCCTCCATGGCGGAACATCCTGTCCAGACTTTTTTTCCCCTTCAGAGTGCAATGGGAACATGAGATCTGTAGCAGGAAGGAATGTTTTCCCAGTGTGGGACCTCGGTGGGACGCTTTGGGATTGTTCGACAACTTCAGCAACAGAGAGGCATTCATTTGCAATAATACCCCCCCCCCCCACCCTTTCCCTGCCCGCCCGCCATTCTTGCCTACTGTTTCTGACCACCCAGCTCTAGCAACTGGTTCTTCATCAGCCACAGCATGGCCTCTTCTGGCCTGGCAGCACCCAAGGCCTCAAAGCCTGCAGGTATCAAACCGCAGTAGGATGGGGGGGTGGGGGGGTGGAGGCCCAAACAACTAAATAACTTCTTCACTGCAGCTAGCTAAGGGGGGGGGGGGGCACCTGCAGGGGCCGCTATACAGCAAAACAATGATGTGTAACACTGGTAATAATCAACTCCGGATGGACTCACCATCTACAAGAGCTTGTTGTTACAACAGAAGGAGACAAGAGCTGTGGAAAGTGTCATAGCCGCTTTGCGTACAACTCCATGGGAGCTCTAAGACCACCCTTACGCAGGAGTGGAGAAAGTCTAGACATGGGAAACACATATGCTCGCCTGTTATCAATCATGGCATGCCGCGAATACCATAGCATGACTGGGCCTCCTACAGTCAACAGCGAAATTACATCTAATAGCTGTATTTATTATATCGGACACATTTTAACTGTTTTCGTTTCATAGTTTTACTCTGTTCGGCAGACATTCTGCTCAACAGAGCACATTGTACAGTACTAACATCCACTTTCAGTGTTAAGTGTAATATAACCTGATATGTTTGGTACATAGTGAGCACCCAATAATGCACAGTTAATCGGAGATGGTGGGTAGCCAAGCCAAGTTCAAATTGGGTCTCTTCTGTCAGCGAAACAAGCTGACATGAATGGCCGGGTCTATTCTTAGAATGTCTTTCAAAACCTGGTCTTGTGAGGCTGTCCTACCACCTTGTTATTATTTATGTTTGAGAAAATGAATTATAAAGATACTCTAAGGAAACGGTTGTGCTAAATCATGCAGCCAAGTGCAATCCCATAGCCTTGGTATGTCTTCAAGAAGTCCCAACAGTTGACGTTCCCGTGAATCCCACAAAATGAAGCAAAGCAAAATAAAACAGCATCCTGCACACTAGCATATCTACTGGCTACTCTAGGTCTGTTTGTCTCGACACTACTGATAATTTATTCAGCTGAGAGCTTCTGGAAATGCAGAGAAACTGAGGTCAAAAATAGGATGGGTGAGTCAATGCTTCATGGTCGGGGAGTGAGATGGACATTTGGAAGATTCTGAAGAGAAACCTTGTATTTGATGAAATAGCACAGGAATGAGCAAGGTGTCTCTCATATTCAACAAATCCTTTTCCAGGGAATCAAAGACTTGATAGGTTAGTTAAATAAATAGTAAATTAGTTTAATCAGGTGTGGTGACAGAATAAATATGAAGAGAGTGGTTTGGAACTACTGAAATAGAAGTGAACCAGAACATATTTTTCCAATAAATTTATGTTCTGACTTAATGCTACATCAGCATTTTCCATAACATAAAACAAAACTGGGTATTACAGAAGGGACTAAAGAGTCCACAGTCCAAATGTGTGTTCTGATATGTCAAAGTTTGTTTTTCTGGACAACTTTGTCTAGTTAGTCTGTCAGCTTCTTTACCATTATATAAATACATCCACAGTGTGCAAAAATTGTTCCCTTGACATGATGAGGACAGGGTGGGGGGGAGTTGTCAGATTCATTGTGAAGGATATGGTTGAGGAGCAACGTGGAGCTGATGTGAATCTCACATTTCACTGCCACACATGATTCCTCTTTCCTGGGTCATTGAAGCATGTAATAAAATGCATGCCGTAAACTCACTTCCCATAACCCATAAGCCCTCCGAGGTCCCTTTATTTTCCAAAAATAAATTGAATGCTCATGAACTTCATAGTTAATGAAGGATGGAGAATCATGTCAGTGGCCGGGCAGGTAAAAGCTTTTAGAGTTTAGGGAGTGTTGCAGGGATACAGCCCCTTTTGGCTCTGCTTCATTTGTTTTCATTTGCATGGATTTAAAATCGATTTGGCAGGTTACTTGCTCTGGAACTATATACTGTTGTTACTCCATCATCCCAATCATGAGCGAGGATGAACTCGCTGGATTTATTTGGTTTGCAGCTGCAATCAGGAGCTTAGATTTATGTTTGAAACTTTGAAATGTATGTTTTTTTGCTTAAATCTATGTAAAACATATAGAGCCCAATTAAGAATTAATTTCAATTTCATTTCGAACAAATTTACATTTAAACGAAGGCTGCCTCATACCATCTCATTGATTTATATAATTTGCGCAAAATAATAATATGCAAAAAAAAGTGCATTTTACATTTGCATTGTTAATTAATAAGATACCCTAAGAGAGTTTTATTGACATTATCTGTTAATTGTTTCATTGTGCATAACAATGAAATTTCATTTTACGGTAGTATGACAAGCTCTCACAATATATACGATCGAGTTTACTCATAATATTAAACGGTACTTTTGTCATTATAGTAAGCATTAACTGACATAAGTTTACACAACTTTACCAAAATAGTGCAGTTTACACAACTCAGTTACACAGTGAAAAAACTACGACGGTTCTTCATTTCCTCTTCGGCGACCTCTTGACTTCTTAACTTTTGACTTTTCGCGAGCCTCCAGGTTTTCGCTCGACCTCCAGTTGGCGCTGTGAAAAGTGGCAGCAGCAAGTGGCTCCTGGAGCACACGGCTTCCGGGTTTGTGTCGTCAGAGCGGCGGCGCGTCGCTGCTTTCCGATTGGTCGCTGAACTTTAGTTCCTGATGTGTCACTCCGTGCTCTTTCGTCTCACGCGATTTACCTGCCGGTTAAACAGAAACACAGAAGACACTGCAATTTTTTATCAAGCGCCGCCGCATTTAATAACCCGTGGACATGGCCGAGTGTACGGAACCGTCTTCTAGCACCAGCTTAAACGGGCAGCTGAAAAAGAGAAAAGTGGCCATCATCACGGGCATCACCGGACAGGTATGCTTGTTTCGTCTGCTGGAATGAAGCAGAGCAGCCAGAAGTAAAAATAAAAATAATAATGCATGTGTATGTTTAAGTGCAGATATCTCTGTATTATCCTCAGGTGCCGTTGCTTTTCGTACCTTAGGTATACTGTTATATAGTGCCTTTGGGAATATTACATCCTTGAAAATTGTCACGTTCAGCCCGTAGTAAGGAATGAGGAAATATGTTTGCTGGATGTTTTCCTTGTACCTGTGATCTAACCGGTATGTGGTCAACATGCATAAAAGAACGGGTAAATTATTATGTGTGTAATTGAGATGGGTGGTTAGTAGTGTTTATGACGAAATATAGCCTTTATTTTTACAAAATGTGCGACTAATTGCAAAGATAAAAAACAATATGGGAGTAGCCATGAATATTTCACAAATGTATGAAACCTACTTGGTCATAAGGAAATTAATGATGTCATAAATCAAGAATAAAGGGCTTTTATTAAAGATGGTCCTTCTTTTGTTTTACTGCACACTTTTATGAGTGCTACAAAGGTGGACAAAAAAGCACAGCCATTTAGAGCTTTTGCATCCTTCACCTGCGATAAGAGCAAACTTTTTGAAGTATATCAGATTGTTATCCTGGACTAACCAGCCCAACCAAGCACTGGTGTCTGTGAGGCAGACAAGCTAAATGAGAAGTGAGAATGAATCATGGAGTGAGTTAATTAATACAACAAAAACCACATGCTTCTATCACATCTGGGTGATAATCTCTCTTACTTCTAGTACAGCGGCACACATCTTCCAGTTTAGTTTTTTCAGTTTAGTTTAGTTTTTTTTCAGAGACAGCAAGGCACATACCAGAAAGAACACAGGGCATCTGATTCACAATTAGCACACACTAACTACTTCACTCTTAGCCAAAAACATGGTCAGGTACAGGAATTAAGGATTCTTAACTGACTGCAAGAGGAGACTGAGGATCTGAAGGTGTGGCATCCAGTTGTGACCTTGTGTGACACTGCCTGCTCCACAGGCCCCAAAATGGCAGAACCCAACCTTACCTTAACAGATGGTTGAATGCATATAGTATTTCGATTGTGAGCAATAAATATGAATTGGACCAAGTCTGAATTGATCAGTCAACGTCACAATAGGCCAGTAGTTACTCCTGCTTCAGTTGTCACATTTGAAATGAACAGGGTCTTCCTCCAACACCTGTCCAGTAATAGTATAGAGTAATGTTAACACAATTGCTGGACTGTCTTGGCGACATTAAAAGATGGATGGTATTAAACCTCTTAAATTTAAATCGGAATAAAACTCAGGTTTTGACGCCCCCCGCCCCCAGTATACACAATATCCACAATATGGATTTCGGTCCTCTACAACCGTTCATTAGGCCCAATGTAAAAAAACCTAGGGGTGATAATGGACAGTGATTTTAAGCTAGAAAAACAAGTAAATTCTGTGGTCAAAACTAGTTTTTTCAATTGAGGCTTTTATCAAAGACCAAGCCATTCTTCTCCTTTGGCGACTTAGAAATGGTTATACAGGCATTTATTTCCTCCCAGCTTGATTACGGCAATTCCCTCTACGTTGGCGTAAGCCAGGCCTCTATCGCTCACTTATAACCTGTCCAAAACGCAGCAGCTCGACTGCTAACTGGAATGACAAAGAATGATCATATTTCTTCTGTACTCTGCACTGGCTTCCAGTGTGCTTCAGGATTGATTTCTAAATGGCCAACCGGAGGATTAAGATCGGCTAACAAGTCCTTCCTTGTGGTTCCAAAATTAAGGCTAAAGCATTGGGGGAAATCTGGCGTTTGCAGTTGCAGCTCCAAAACCGTGTAATGAGCTGCCGCTCCATATTTGTCAGGCACGCTTTCCTTGTTCATTTAAAAACTAATTTTTACTCTTTGGCTTTTAACTCGCTATAGGAGCCGTCTCTCGTCGCTCATTTCTTTTTTTTTTCTCTCACCATTTTGATTGTACAGTACTTTGTTTCAACTTCGGTTGGGTGAAATGTGCTTTAGAAACGAATTTGAACTTGAACTTGATGTTTTAGGGGCAGGCAGGTGGTGTAGTGGTTAAGGATGCAACCGTGCAATTGAAAGATTGCTGGTTCGAGTCCCCGACCCGCAAGTACTGCTGTGGTACCCTGAGCAAGGTACCGTCCCCAAGCACTGCTCCCTGGGCACTCACGTAGCTGCCCCCTGCTGTGTCACAATGTCACATGTTTTAAACACATTTCGTTGTTGCGTGCTGTGGTGCGTCAACAATGACAATTAATCACCTTTCACCTTCCAGAGATGTTCAAGTACCATTTATAGATGCTACTGATGAATGCATTAATATTTGTTTAAGGTTAGACATGTAGTCCATTAAAGTGTACATTACCAGTCAAAAGTCTGGACACTCCTGCCATTAATGCATCTGTCTCCATTGTAGCTTTTATTCACTTTATAGTAAAAGACCTCGAGGCAATAAAAATACATTCAAATCAAATACTGCAATGACCAAAAGAAGTGTTCAACATCTGAGAATTTTCGCAAATTTTGGATTCTTTAAAATAGCCCCCTTTTTGCTTCTATGACAGCATTCTTTCAACCAGCTTCCAGATGTAGCCACCTAGAATGCTTCTCCAAAAGTCCTGAATAAGTTTCCACAAGGTCTGGGCACAAGCTGGCTACCTAGTACTTACTGTTCGATCCAGGTCATCCCAAATAAGATCTATTGGTTTAAGGTCAGGGGATTGTGGTACCCAGGCCACCTGTCAAAGCACAATACTTGCATAACCCTGAGGTGTGGCTAGGGTCATTATCCTGTCAAAAAACATGATTTTCAGTAGGCGTGCCCAATTTTGCCTGGTACTGTGTATATAGATTACATTAGCTGGTTTTTTATCATATTCATGGTGTGGTGAAATGTTTACACAGCCTGCTGGCTACAACTGTTCTTTTTGTCCTTGGAAAGCAAATGTTGATGCGAGAGTGTGACTAACCACCTTAATGTTCTTTTTTTAATGCTTGGTGTAGCTGAAGATATATGTGAGAGTTGTGACATGCAGCTGTGATAAATATTAAAAAGCTGAAGTTCACATGCTTTTAAAAAACACATAAATTTCACAGTAGGTCAACTGTCATGCACGCCACTTCACCTCCTGTTGGTCCTTGAAGATATGTTAATTAGTGTCCAGCACTGAGTGCATTGTACATGTCTGTTAGAAATGGCCCAATGGCCGCTGAACTGTGCATTGCGTGAAACTTAGCATCACGTTTGCCAACGTCTGACACAAGACTCCCTGTATTTCTTAAAGAAAGTTTAGAGGTACAATACGCAGGCATGTTTTATGACTGGCTCATGAAGTGGAGCAAATTTTATTCGTTCAGGTACTGAAGGCGACTTTATTAAGTCCTAAATATACTGTTGAATAAATGGAAAAGTGATAAAAAAAGCGCATATTGATGTCAGACCCCCCCCCCCCCCACCCCCCGATATTCCTTCACTGCAAACTGAAGGAATTGTTTGGAAAAATAATCTTTTATTTGAAATCCAATTTGCTGGGTAATAGGGCTGAACGATTTTAAGAAAATATCAAATTGCGATTTATCTGACAGATATTATTGCGATTGCGATTTGATTTGTGATTTATTTTTTAAACTCAGTATTCACTATATTTGTATAGAAAACTGTAATTAAGTACAACCATACACTAAAATTGGAACTGTGCTATACATTAACTCAAAGTTAAGAATGGAGATATGAATTGAATCCAAAATATATTTATTCTAACAAAAAATAAACCGTAGAACAATTCTCTAGCAACCCGAACATGGTAAAGTGATTGTATTTTTACAATTGTATTTGTGAACAGTGATGGACCTTACCCTTAGTAATGTGCTTCTGGAAAGTCACACGTACACAAGGGTCAAATTAACAGAACATTGATGCATAAAACTACTATCACAGAAGACGTGACTGTGTTAAGTTAAATGTAATGAAAATAAAACAAGTAATCTTGAGACTAACGCTGCTTGGACCCCGAATAGTAGGACCTTTCTGTGAACAATCTCTGACCATTACATAGGTAGGTAAATTGTCAGCAGCAGAACCAATTTTTTTTTGCACTGTGAATACAATGCATTCCTTGGGTTTCACATGTCTGTTGTTTGTGGGCGTATACGCAGTCACTTTGGGCCACTTCTGATTGGTGAGCATGATTGGCACGCGAGGAGCACGGCACTTCTGATTGGTGAGACTGACTGTCACCAAGGAAGATGGAATGAATTTGCAAAACTATTCTCACAACCCTGGGTCAGACTTGCTGTATAATGCATATCCTAAATTGCAGCCTTTGCAATTTGCTAATTGCATCATTTAAAATCACAATTTCGATTTGACGTACCCCTACTGAGTACGTCATTGATAGTTTTAAAATTTTATTTATTTTTATTTTTTTTACTGGTTTTGGGTTAGCCTGGACTGAGTAATGTTGATGTTGGATTACCTTACATTCTACGAAGCCCCTAAATGGACATTTTTTAAACTATCTGATGCTCCCTTGAAAGTACTCTATATTGCCAAAAGTATTGGGACCCCTGCCTTTACACACACATGAACTTTAACGACATCCCATTCTTAATACATAGGCTTTATTATGTATTTAATATTTAACTTTAATATTTAGGAGTGTGTTTATGTAAATATCTGTCCATTCTTCCAGGAGAGCGTTTGTGAGTTCAGGCACTGATGTTGAATGAGAGGACCTTGCTCGCAGTCTCTGCCCTAATCCATCCTAAAGATGTTCTATCAGGTTGAGGTTAGGGCTCTGTGCAGGCCAGTCAAGTTCCTCCACACTCGCTCATTCAAGTCTTGCAGACCTTGCTTTGTGCACTGGTAGGCAGTCATGTTACAACAGGAAGGGGCCATCCCCAAACTGCTCCCACAAAGTTGGGAGCATGAAATTGTCCAAAATGGCTTCAGATGCTGAAGCATCAACAGTCCCTTTCCCTGTTACTAAGGGGCCAAGCTCAGCACCTGAAAAACAACCCCACCCCATAACCCCCCCCCCCCCCCCCACCAAACTTTACACTTGGCACAATGCAGTCAGACAAGTACCATTCTCCTGGCAACTGCCAAACCAAGACTCATCCATCAGATTGGCAGACAGTGAAGCGTGATTCGTCACTCCAGTGGCAGTGTGCTTTACACGGCATTCGATGCTTTGCTTTGCACTTGATGATGTAAGGCTTGGATGCATCTGCTCACCCTGGAAACCCATTTTTTGAAGCTCTCTATGCACTGTTCTTGAGCTAATCTGAAGGCCACATGATGTTTGGAGGCCTGTAGTTATTGACTCTGCAGAAATTTGGCGATTTCTGCACACTGTGCGCCTCAGCATGCACTGTCCCCACTCTGTGGTTTTACGTGGCCTACCACTTCGTGGCTGAGTTGCTGTTGCTCACAATTTCTTCCAGTTTGTTATAATACCACTAACAGTTGACTGTGGAATATTTAGTGGGAAGGAAATTGGACTTATTGCACAGGTGGCATTCTATTAAGGATGCTTGAATTCACTGAGTTCCTGAGAGCAACTCTTTCACAAATGTTTGTAGAAGCAGTCTGCATGCCTAGGTGCTTGATTTTATAAACCAGTGGTCACGGAAGTGATTGGAACACCTGAATTCAATGATGTGGAGGGCTGTCCCAATACTTTTGGCAATATAGTGTAGTTTCCCAGATGTTTGTAATTGTTCTTCTATGAAAGTTATTACTGGGTCAATGCTGGCATATCTCTTGTGACGGAATAGACTCTGACATTTCAAAATCCGCTTCAGGGGCCATTCTGATGTAACGATGACATAATGCAAGCATGACAGTGATATCTTTATAGGGGAGCCCCATGTGAAAATAGTACTTAATCTACTGGAATAGTGACATCTCTGAGGCTTTCTTGGTTAGGTTTACTTCAAGTAGTGTCAGGTGCGCCCCAGAAACAACTTCCTGTAATTTGAGGTGTGCACCTGATACTTTGCGGCTAATCGAATATCACTTTAAAATAAATATTTGCATGTCATTGCAACTTACGGAGCCCTTAAGGGGACATGAAACTTGGACCTGATACTTTCATGTGCGCACCAGGTACTTTCAGGTGAGCACCAGATACTTTCAGAAGCGCACCAGAAACTAAAAATGAAAAAATAATAATTTCATGTCCCCTTAGGGGCTCCGTAGTATTCTTTATGTACACGTGCATAAGTAACGGAATCTAATCAAAAGGAAAAGGGGGAAGTTTCGTGTTTGCACAAACAGTCCCCCCTCCCCGCCCCACTTTGAGTGTGAATGCCAGTTGTTCTTTCGGTTCACCACTTCGAACATTGAATGCACATAACTGTTAAAAAATGTTTTATAATGGGAATTTGTCATCGCTCCAAATATATCTATTTGTAATTTGCGAATATTTTGTAGGGCTTTCGGAGTACATTTTCTGGTGATGTATTGCCTAAATTCTAAATGAGTCCTGTAATGCCTAAATATTGATGTAAAGATTAAGGTACCAGTTACTTGGGAACGGCTACATTAATTAAATATATGTTAATAAAGAAATAAAAAGAAAGCCCCCTGCCCCCCAACCCGGTGTTATTTTGGCGCTGCGCACCTCGCGCGTGGCGTCCGGCGGCAGAACCGTCGCGGTTACAGGCGCGGGGGAGCCGAGGGGCGGCTTATCCTGCGGTTAAAGTTATCGCTTAACTACGAAAGTGCCGCCTGGGAAGCGAAGGACGCAGACTGCAAACTCAAGGAGACCAGCGGCGATACGAGCAGTCCGTTACAATCATTCCTAATGGAGCGTGCGAGTCTCCATGTGGAAGTCAGAAGCATGGGTTTAAACGCCTGTCGTTCCCAGGAAATTCCAGCGAGATAAACGCGAAGTAGGTCGGATACAAATCTAGGAACTGGTGAATTCGCAAATGTGTTTCGAATGTGCTCAGCAGAAACCGAGTGAATGAATAGGAATTTAATAGCACCCCTGCCCTGGGATATTTCGCGTTGTTTTATGGAGTTACAATCAGTCCCGACATCTGCGGATCTCGGCTTCGCTGCTTGAAGCGGTACTGGTGGTAGTGCAAGCTTGTCAGCTTGTGTTTTTCGTGGAATGTTATGTTTTTGTCGCGCAGTGTAATGTAGTGTCCTGTGTAAATGACCAGCTGTCTGCGCTTGTTTCTTTTGGCTTTGAGCTCTGTGGTCCAGCTCACCTGACTGGGAAGATCCTAAAGGGGTCGCTCGCTCCAGCTGGTAGTTCAAGTCATGCCCAGCAGTTGAGAAGCCCACCATAGCTATGTAACATGAATAGGTTACATCGAAAGATTTTCAGTATATCTTGTTTGACTTAATTTTCCTTCAGAAGTTCTTAATTATAAGCTAATTCATATAAATTAATCTAAATACGATTTTTTTTTGCATTGCCAAAATCAGAAAATACGTTCATACACTTGTGTTATATCTTTGGGGAAATTAAATATATTGCAGTTTACAGGTTAATAAGTGGCAGGCCACCACTTTGTCTTTGGCTGGATGAAGAGCCTCTCTGAAACATTTTCATTTTGAAATAATGAAACTACCAGAGGGATAAAAGTTCCAGACAGTGTTCAGCATTACCGTTTTTTCAGGTATGCACAACCAGTTACTGTAACTTGACTCTGAGTGTAATCAGAACTTGACTGATTTGTCTGAAAGCCCTGTGGTGGTTTTGACTTGGAGTCTTCTGGTGGACTTATGAAATGTGTGGGGTTAGTCTACTCAATGTCCATCGGTAGCTTGTAGAGTGTCCTTCTGTGGAAACACAAGGCTACACGATACAGTCCTGACCTGGTCTATGAACATTTTGCATATATACTTACAGTTCACTAATAAAGACACCTTGAATATATAAATCCATAGTTGGGCTGTTGTTTACTTTTTATTATGATCATGTGACAGCTGGTGTGATTTCAAGCTGAAACCCACAGTAATAGGTATTTTTTTCCCCTCTAGCTGATATCCTCCACTGTGATTTATGCAGTCAGCTTCATGCATTGCTTTTTCTGAGCTCGCTTGCTCCAGATTTCTACTTAGACACGGCCCCTCTGCCACAAGATGCCCCATGAATCCACTGACCCAGTGTTTGCCAGAACAAGAACCTTTGAATTATGAGGTGGTAACACTGTCATTTTAATATTCATGGAGAATGTCTGAGGAAGTCTGGTGGACATAGAATTCTTCTAAAAAGTTGGCAGCTGAGATTAAAGCAATGTGAAGAGCCGGAATTTGTCTGTGTTAAGCGAATCCTGGTGCCCATGTTCATTCTGAGGAAATTGTTTGGTCAGTTTCTAAGCCTTGGGCAATGATGTCTCTGATTTGGAACGGAATGCAAAATTTTTTGGCAGAAAGTGTAGCATGACTTTGTGTAAACACAGCTGAGTCGGCTAATATCGCACTACAGGAACGACTTCAGGCTGCATGTCACTGGACTGTCAGTCATGGAGAAAATGTTCTTAATGATTCACCAAAAGTGACAATCTACTGTAGAACTCAAAGGATGTATGACACTGATACTGAGCTAAAGAAATTAGAACTGTAAATGATTACAGATGTCGATTTTTCAATCTGATTTATTGTGTACATTTGGTTTTAAATAGGAACCAATGACTCAAACCTGGACTGTTTAATTTTCTTGTCGACTAAGGTGTCTTAAAAAATAAGTACGGCATAAATTAAATATGCACTTGCTAGAACTTGTGACCTTTTTTAGTTATTACTTATTTTGGCCCATAAGTGCTTTAAGAGGGTTTTGGTGTAGTATGTTAGAACTAAATGTTTAAAGTGAAGGCCATTTTTTTCCTGCGCTTGGGTCAGTGCATTCCTCTGTTTTTCAGAATCAGTGCGGTAGCTTCATCAGAGCTCTACCGGAAACAGGGGCAGTTATGATTGAGTTCCTGTTATTGACTTTTACTCCACTGAATGCCAGGCTTGGCTGGATGGAGTTCAGCAAGCTGCACTGTGGATGCCTTATGTGAAAGTACTCTGTGGAGTAATGAACGCCTGTTGTTTCTAAACCTGGACCTTTTTCCTTCCCCCTAGCTTTTTTTTCCTTTCTCCTTTGACCTTCAAAAGGGCAAAACTTGAAGCTTTTCTTGATCCCTGGGTGTTGGATGTCAGCCTACCTAGGGTGGACCAATCTGATGGTCTCCTAGAAGCTGTATACAAATTAAAGTCTCCTTGACCGTGCAGAAGCAGTGTTTTAAGTGTAATAGATGCTCAAGGCAATACACCACTGCCAGTTCGTCATTAGTGGTCTTCATGCATCCTTTCCTCTTGTGCTGGATATAGATCTAGCTGGAGATTGCGCGCCTGTCTGATATTTCTCCTTGGCAAGTGTGGTCAGTCACAGGGAAATTAAAATGAATCACACAGGGAATCAGGGATTGACTGGGTGTTCTTTGTTGGGTTAGACTCTGTCTAGTGATGCCCTCCACCATAACCACCACCTTGCTTTTTTGTAGTTAGTTGAAGACAAGGCCCCAGTTGAGGCTGTGTGCCTTGGAAATTTATCTCCAGCATTCTAGCACTCAGATGTGTTCTGTGGCATTCTCCCAGTCACGTTCCATGGAAACAAAAAATAATGGCACTGTTCCCCTTTTCAGCCAGACCCCCTGCCCATTGCGCACTGGAGACCAGTGATATATTTTGTCCTAAATAAACCTGTAATATAATAAAGGCCTTGTACTTAAATGTGGAATTTAGTATTTAGAGCAGCATCTGGTTTTATATTAAGTGACTTGCTGTTCCACACCTCCATAGGGAAATCCGGCACCATTCTGATATTATAAATCCTGAACCTTCTATGTAAATGGTTTGATGCTGTGATCAGCACTACGTGTTTGAATGACTCATACACTGAACTGTTGGCTCAAAGCTAGCCACCTGTTCTACAATAAATGCAATTAAATTTAATGTTTGTCTAATTTCTAATTAAAACATTATGGCAGACCAGCTGTTATTCATCTGTATTGCCCTGTATCTATAACTAGAGGTTGTTCTCAGGTTGTGAGTTTGGTTGAGTAGTTGTTACCTTGTTCTGGTAAATGCTTGTTACTGTTGTAAAGTACATTGCACCTGAGCTATGGTTCAGAGTTCCTGAATTGTTACACTGTACCGAAGTCTATTTCCACAAGTAAGTTTTAAATATTTATATTTAGTGATATTTTTGGGTGTTTTTTAATATTTTAGGTTCACTAGTAATCTGCTAACCAAATTGTGGATATAAATAAACATCTGTATGATACCAAAACCCTGGCGCCTGGCCAAATCTTTCGCATGTCATCAGAAGCCCAGGCAATTATTGCGCATGCAGGATAAAAAAATCAACGTGATCTCAGCCACCTTAAGGTGACATAGTGTAGAGTATGAAGTGTTTTTGAAAAACAAATCTGTTCCTATAAAGAAGGTTGCAGTATTGCTGAATGACACGAGAACTTCGGTCATGCAAGAATTTTGGTAGCAAAAGAAAATTCAGTGCAGGCAGTGCAAAATCAAAAGATATTACTTGCCAAATTATGGGGAATGTCACACTTGATGAGCAGCCCTTCTCTGCTGTAAATGTTATAGATATATGATATAGAGTTACAAAATATAGTTCTATGGGACTGCTGTATGCCAGAGTTGGTGTTTTCTTTCCAGAAAATAAATACTTTTTCATATTTTTCGAATGTAGTTTATTTTTGAATGTATTAGTGTGGAGTGTCCCTTTAAATTCATTTTAACAGAACCTCCCAAACAATCAGTATTTGTATCCCTGTCAATTTTCAAAATAGTCAGCTATCGGTATCGGCCAGAATACTAATACAAACAGTAGGACCCTTCCTGGAACTTGAGCTGGCAACTGTTTTCTGAATCCAAATTGATGTGTGTTAGTAGCATATGGACTGATCTAGCTAGGTACATATTTTTGACCTTCACCATGATTGGAATGGCAATTGTACAGCGTTAAGCCCAACCCCCTGCTGGAATTAAGTGTGACTCTGTTACGCCGTGTTTTACCAAACCCATAAAAAGAAATTGAAACCCCTTTTTAGAAGGCTGTGACCGTGTACTGTTTTAGTATGAAGAATGGGCTTGCTACAATAGAGTTAAAAACATTGATGGGAATTGGGGCAGGATGAGATGCATGTCTCCTGCTGGACAGCCCTCCTGCTGGCCCACACTGCTCATATGTGTTCAGAAAACCTGTTTGATGTATCCTCTGTTATACTGCTAATACCATCTGGGTGTGGACCTTTGGCCGCTGCAGCACAGAAGTCAGCACGCTGTCTCTGCCAGAAATAATAGCAATAAAACACAGTATCTATCCATATTCATTCCCGAAGATGTATTCTGCACTGTAATGAGATCTGAAGTTCTGAGTGGATTAAATAAGTAGCAGGTTTCATGTCGTTTTCGAGTGGCTTCCAACATCTTTACTTGATTTGTATCTACAGTAACCCCTGGAGTGTGTCTTTAAGTATGGTACATGACCTCTTTCTCTTTTCAATAAGATGTTTTAGTTTGATAGGGAGGGGAGATGTGATGACTGAATTTGCAGCTAGAATCTCTTCGAAGTCTGTTGTCTGGAGGAATTAGGAGGACTGCTTTATATATAGCCTGTATTGTATGCAGTGACCCCTATAGAGTGTACTTTGTAAATGCCTTGCAAGTTGCTTTCCATTGCCCATTGACTCAGGCTGAATCTCCCAAATAAAGGTCTGGTAAGTGATGGGTTCATACCACTGCTGATGCTCCATAATCAGTATAAATTCCCTCTAACTGACCTGTTGGTTGACCTGAGAACACAGGGGTTTTCAGTCACCTGAAATGTGCTTTTTTGTGGAGGGGATACCTTGCCCACACCATCCAGCGCTGCTCAGCCTAATGCAAAGCTAAACAGCTGGGCCTTATTCCCTTGTATCCAACAACTTTAATGAATAAAATACTGTTTAAGGCCCCAAATGATTCTTCTGTAGCCAATGCTCTGTGTATTATTTCATTGATATTTAAATGAGGGAAATATGAATTTAATTGTCTAGTCCACTAGCCCCCCCCACTCCTAACCTGGATTTGTTGCATTTGGTGTGAATTGGTAGCTGTTACTCCTCAGCAGTGGGAGGTGAGGTCTTTTGTCAAGGATCATACTTGTCACATTAGTGGGTGGACTAATCGTGCGTTCCATTATCCTTGGTGGTCGGAACTCGGCACTTGGGACAACGTCACATCCGGTAAAAACTCGAGGAAAACCGAGTCGGATGCATTCCACTTGCCGAACTTGGATCCAAGATGGAAGCCTCCAAGAAAGTGACTCTTGCGCTAGCTCTTTCGGACTATGAACGGCTCCAAGCGTATGCCATTCACTGTAGCAACACATCTATCGACTACAATAACATTGTTCGTTGTACACAGCTTACGAAGTTGACTCAAACAGCACTAAAGTGTTGTTAGATGGCTGTTGCACTGAGATTGGGTGGGGTAGGTGGGAAAGCTAAAAACAGGCCCTCCAGTGTCCATGGGGGTAGCTTCGGACAGCCATCCTTGAGGCCCCCCTCGGGGAGCAGCCGTGCAGTGCGCCAATGCCAGCTGTAGCCAGCTGAAAACACCTCTGTCCTCTGGAGCCTTTCTTTTAATCCAATTTCATGCCCTTGAACTTCGTATAAGTTCATGTTGATATTCAGGCGGCCCTGCTGCATCACTAAAATAACGGAGCCACAATAAATGAAGGCTGGACTTGGCTCAGACCTTCACAGCTGAACTTTTAGAGTGAACCTCCTCATTCCTGTGTTTGCCAGGATGTTACAGTAACAACTTGGCAGCCATAGAAATACTCAGTTTTGTGTGTGTCTGTGTGTAGTGTGGTAAGGTGTGTGGTCAGCTTCCTTGGCTATGCTGTACTGAAAAATCTTTTTTAACTGCAGTATCTTGGAGTTTTTATTCAACCTGATGGTTTTTTTTTGGCCTCAACCTCTGTCCTTTACCTGTCCTTGATTACGAAACCCTGGGCCTAGGTAATGGCAATGACATCCATTTGTTTGAGGAGTTAAATTACCATTACAGATGTGGGATCGCGTTTGTGTACACAGGCAGGCTTTTCATTCTGTTTGTTGCCTTAACACTTCGTTTTCCCATTTGGTGCTCTGAATGTGGATCTTTTTGGAGGCTGTTTCCTTTCTAGACGTTGTAAACTTTTTCTCTCTCCAAAAAACGTGCCTTTCCTCTATTGGCATTGTGTTCCTTTCCTGCTTTCTAATTAGCATGGGAAGTCATTGAGGGGTGTCTGATTTGAGGGAGTAAATAAGGAAGAAAGAAAAGGACAGTTGCTGTAAGCCTGACATTTCTTTCCCCCATGTGATTACTTCTACAGGCCAGGAGGGGGGGCCATGTAATGCCTGTGGCATTTCCCCTGGTGATTTTCCTTCCATGTAAAGGAAGCCATAGTTACTACTGTGTAGTTTCATATTCTGATTTTAATGTGTATCTTTATAGTTACTTATATAACCATTATATAGGATTTATATAGGAAGATTTCAGTCTGTCTGGTTGATTTCACACATACAAATGCCTTAGTGCTAATAATCAGTAATTTGTTTTTTATTAAATGGGGGTATTATTAAATAAAAATGTTAAATTACATCTGATACTGCAAACCCTTGATAATATACTTTGTCTAGAATCTAGAGTCTATGTCTAGAATCTTAAAACCATTGTATTGAGGATGCTTGTGCACCTGAAATGGCATGAGATGAAACCAGTCTTGAAGGGCATTCTCAGGTTAAAAAAACAGGAATTACAGTGTAACTCAAAATCTGAATAAATCTGTGCTCCCTAATTCATTACCTTGCTCTCCTTTTGCAATTGAAGTGTTAACATTGAAAATGTCAATATGATAAAAGTGCACAGACTGGAGTCCATCAAGCTTTTATGCATAACCCCCAAGTAAGGATAATTATGGTGTCCATTGTGGTCATTTTAAAAAGCTTTTGCCCTTGTTTTATGGTAATGTTGATTTTTTTAAAACCCTTTTTGTGCTGCTGTCTTGAAATTTTGAAACATAAAAACTGTGCTTTAACATAATGATGGTTTGTCTGACATTGCGATGCATTTTGTAAATGGGATGCCTAGGGTTTTGGGCATTCCTCTTCCTGCCAAGTTAGTCCCGTCACCATATCCCATATCTTTAAGTTCCCACTTTTTCAGTTTCTGAGGCTGGGAGATATCAGCATGACACATCTGTTGAAGCTAGACGGAAGGGCTTTGCCACCAATAGTCAGTGCTCTCTCTAGTTCTGGATTCTTTTTATTGTTTAGGAAACTGCTTTGTGTGTTTTCTGTGGAAATACCAGTCTAATGTATGGTTTTCAGGTTAGTGCGTCTGATTTCCTCCAAAAAGCACCATGCCTTGTTGGAGATACCAATCACCATGGTAGGCCTATCGCCGTGGTAACATACATCCGCAGTGGTCACATGTTCAATTTGGCCATTGTGGGGTCACTGCTAGTGTTGCGGGTGGAGGGCCGGCCTCTGCCATTGTGTGCCACCCCGTAATATGAAAACTGGCACCAATCAGCCATGTCTGGGGCATTCTTGCACAGC
>JAODKL010000001.1:19034424-19050495 GCA_026780765.1 Petrocephalus schoutedeni
TACAAAATACCCCGTCTCGCGTTGTAATGTCATTCAGCGCTGTTACCGGTTTTTAAGCCTTGAAGTTCTGTACTTTTCTTACTTTTCTGGTATCAGGTGCAATGGAAAAGTGGCCTAAAAGGTGGCAATGCGTCCAATTTTCACTCCCTTCAAGAAAATCATTTACTTCCAGTTGTACTCTAGGGAAAGCCACAAAATATCTGAAATTGCACTGGCCTTTTCACAAAGAATTTTATTTTATGCTCAGATGACAGTATTACACAGTAGTATTGACAGAGATAGGACATATCACATGGTAAGTAATCCTCATGTATTATACTTGAGGAATTAACACTGACCACTATGCTTACCACTCTAGATATGAAGCTTCACTATGGAGATCTGACAGACAGCACTTGTCTGGTGAAGATAATCAATGAGGTCAAGCCGACAGAGATCTACAATCTAGGTGCCCAGAGCCACGTCAAGGTAGGAGGTCACGTCTGTTCTGTGCTATGACCTATGACCACTAACACCCGGGGGTGGTTAGTCCCACACATCCCCTTTGATGTATCTGCCTTGGGGCTGTGCTTGGTTACTTGGTCTTGGAACTCCAGCCAGTGAACTCTGCAGTGAGACAACCTGTCCATCCACTGGTTCAGGGGGCCACGAGACGGTTATCCCACAGTGCAAGTAATCCAAATGATGTGGGTTTTCCAGGTAACTTGTGGAATTGCTTCACTGGATTGTTCAACACTTTCTGGATGAGCAAATGGTAATCATACCGATGGTATCATTAGCATTAGCCGCTTTTGGCCTTGTCTTCCACTGTGGCCGGTCAAGCCTGTCTTGAGTCCGTTAACGGAAGTGTGTGGCCTCGTGGGGACGTGTGCTCGGGACATGCCTCTGCAGCGTGGTCCCAAACAGACAATGGTGCGCTTTGTCGGAAACACCACGAGGTGAAAGTGTTTTTCAACTCTATGTGCCTCCCCCGTCTTTCCCCTCCTTACAATCTCGGCGTGCTGGGACGTACCGTCGACAGAAGTACCCTTGTACCCGCGCCCCTTGCCTGCCCTTCTCCCACGCCGTTCGCTCTTCCACATGCTACGAGGCAATGGGACGGGATTCTGTGGCGGTGTGCAGAATGAGAGAGAGAGAGTCCCCGCTCTTTTGCCTCCCACACAGAAACCTCCCGAGCCAGGCCACACACAGGCAATTCTGCCGTTTTGGCCACTGCTAGCTCAATGGGTCCTTTTTCTCAACTTCCTGTGTTCCAGCAGACTAAATATTTAAAGCCCAAGTCAACAGCAAGATGATCGACCCCCATTAATGTCCACCAAAGGGCAGAAAATACATTTTTTTTAATGATGTGTGTGGTTTTGTATGACAGCAGAGACTGGCATCAGCCTCTTTAGGTGGCTAGGCCTTCCATAGTTTCTGACTAGCTACTGTAGGCAGAGTTAGGCATCAGGTCTTTACACGTTAAGAAAACGGCAGAATTTGGGTACATAACTGCCACATTAGAAATTCCTAAGGGTTCGACTTCTACCCAGGCCTGTGGCTGGCAGACATGTCTGGTAAGCAGATGCAGCAGGAGGCAGTTTCCTGGATTACATGGCAAGAATATTAGCGGTAGTTACAGTCACAAGAGAAGGAAAAGTTTATTCGCTGGCTCAGTCACCCTTTTTCATGTGAAATATTTGTCTGTGTGCCTGACTTCCCCTCGCAATCATGAAAGATGGACGAGCAGCCGGCAGGATTTCAGGCCAGCATCTTGGCTCTTTTTTCCACCCATGTGGGTCTTCACGTCCAGAGTCATCTGCTCTACCCTGCTAAAAGATAAAGGAAAGCAATTAATTAATTAAAAAGAAACGGAAACAAAGAATCCTGGGACTTTCGACCACACAGCGACTTTCTTTTGCTGTCGTTATCATTTCATTTAACGGTTCATGTGTCCTTGTGTCTTGCTGGAATTTTAAAAAGCCTATAAAATAGGTTTTGTGCATGTTTCTGGGACGAGCTGCCTTAATGTGTGTTATGTCATTCTTAATGTCTGCTCTCAAAGGGTGAGATTAATACGAAAGGCTGGGTGTTTGGCTTTGCCTGTTTTTTCCCCATTTCCTCCCCACAATAAAGGACCAAAGGCTATCAGCCTCTATCTAGTTACACATGGGCTGTTCACAGTAAGAAAATAAAAAATAATAGGAAGTCTGTTTGGTTTCCTTCAGGAAACCATTAAAGATGCAGTTGTCTCATCAAACTTTAGACACAAACGCTTTGTGGATGTGTCAAATTCTATAATAAATCTCAACCCCCTCTGGTAAAGTACCTTCATGTAATATAGGTTACGTGACATTAAGTGGTGTCAGCGATACTCCACCCATCCCTGCAAACTGCTCAGTTTAATGCTGCCGTCTCAGTAAGTTTACCAATTTCCATCAGAGCCACAGGTGTTAAAGCTGTGAAGTGCTGTTGTTTGCTTTTGACATGCATTGTAATTAATGAATTGTAACATGATGCTGCGGTGACAGTATTAAATATGCATGAAGATGCCAGTGACAAGTGATGTGTTGACAGAAAGCAGACTTACAGTTGTGTTCTGAAGGTCAAGCGGGGATGTGAAACAACAGGCTAATAGTCTTTCGAAATGTCAAAAAACTAGGAACTCTTCTGCAGTCTCTATTGTTAGAAGACAAAAGTGTGTGTGTGACACAACATGGAGAATACATATTGAGTTGAATTATTAACAGTTACCTGTGTTACAGACAGCAGATGTGTAGTGCCAGTTTGCTCTGAGGGGAGATGGGACCCCCCCTCAAAAGATCCCCTATTGCTTAAGTGGGAATTTGGAAGTCTCTCAACTGTTCACTTTGGCTGCAGCAGTTCAGTGCTGCACATGGACCTGGAGCCAGGCTTTAAACCAAAGTAACAGGTCCATTTGCCACACAGGGCCACTCCATTAAACAGAAGTAAGGTGGGGGCCACTCCCATTAGTACTCTTAAAATGCTGTATATTTTTTGTTTGTGCAAGGAATCCACATTAGCAAAAAAATCCTACAAAATACACTAATACACTGTGGCCATTTTATTCAGTAAGTTGTACATTAAGAGAGGCCATTCTGCATGTACAGTATAGACTTCCTGTTAGTTTCTCTTCTGCCTTTTCTCATCAGTGTTTTTGTTGTATTGTGTCTATCACACTATTCTGTGTAAACACTGCATTATATGAAAATAAGAAAGGTGGCTGTTTCTGAGATGCTGAAACCACTACATCTGGCACCAGCAACAGCTACATTCAGAATAGTTTAGATTGTCCCTTAGAGCCATTTTAATGGTTAGTCAAACAGTAACTGGACCTCTTGACCCTGATTGTTTGTTCTCTGTATTCAGTTGCAGCCACATGATGTATGGAGGAGCAGGCTTTTCCCAATGAACAAGTCAGTTTACCTAATAAAGTGGCCACTGAGTATATTCATCTCCTTAAACAGGAAAAAGTTTACAATTCTAAGTTTTTTAGTAAGACTGTCTGCTCAGCAACTGATTGACGTGTTATATTGCCACCTCCCAGTATGATTAAAGGCATTTCCCCGACCCTGCAAGCCCTGTAAGTTTGGTCCATGTTAAATGCTATGGCCCGCAGCCCAGGGAGATGGGGAAAATGACGGCCCATTTCCAGCCACCTCCCACGCAATTTCAGCTGTGTCTGAGTCACCTGAGCCTTTTGCGTGTGCTGAACGCAGAGCACGTAAAGCGCTGCTGTGCTTCTGGCTTTTTGGATGCCACATTCAGCATTATGATTTTCCCAAACACGTCTCTTTATGAGACAATCTTTTCTGAGACCATTTATTATGTAGTCAGCTCGTGTGATTTTTCAGTTCACCAGAAGTCTTGGATTTTAAACTGAACCATTGTGTATTGGTTCAATTTTACCATTCTCTCCTAGATTGATTACTTTCACTGAGGCATCACCAAGATCATTTAGGAATCACTTTTTGTCTTAATGTGAACTAAATAATAGTTTAAGATACAAAAAGACCCTTCAGCAGAAAATCGCTCTTTCTGTGATGGCTTTCTGCTCAGAAACATCGCACACAGCCCATAACTACAGGGAAAGATGGGACATTTTGTGAGTTCAGCAAAGTCTTGCTTGCTTGGCTTCGCTCAGACTTGGAATGGGTTGTAGTGTGTAGCCAAGCCAGTTACTTGAGCTGTTCCTCACAGCTCCTTGTGTAATAGTTGCTGGGGAAGGCATTTCCAGCACTGTGCTGCATGCATGTGAGGTAATGGGTTGTGACAGCACAGTACAGACAGCTTTTTGTGCCAGTGTAATACAACTTCCCCCTCCCACCCCCCGGCCTGCAAAATGGAGACTTCCTGCTCACTGTGTGTCTCCTTCTTATGGTTCTGTCTGACCTGTCTGTATGTTGTAGTGAGGCAGGTTTACTTTTTGGTTTGGTTTTCTCTTAATAGGGTCGAGAAATATCTGACAATTTCCCAGATTGGTGCCTCAAATTTGAAGTGAATGCGTCTTGCATTCAGCAAGCTGAGACTGCAGTGTATACCTTCATCTGTAAATTTACTGAATCTTAGTCCCTAAGGAGCACATGTTGGCACTTGGCAGTCTAAAAGTCAAGGAGAGGCCCGACTGAACCGAGTGAATGATTTTATCGTTTATTATTCTTCCTCATATACCACCACTGAGCAGCCGTCCATCTCCCAGCAACGTATTCTGGAGGATTTTTCTCTTAAGCCATGGTTTAATGATGAAAATGGGTATGTGTGACATCTGTTAGACTTGCTGGGTCCTTCTCCATTTCTCTTCTGTTTTGTCTGAGATGTTCCTGGGCTGCTTTCTGGGAGGGATTAATTGCAGATATTAATGGTTCACCTCTCATTCTCTTTCATTTTCTTGAAGCATAATTGAGAGCAGTTAGTGCAGTTTGAGATGCCTGAAATAGCCTGATAGTTGTCATCATTTCTAAAGCATAACAAGCTATTTTAGCCGTAAGAAGGGAATACAGTGTGCCCTCACCTACAAAACTTGAAACTCTTGTCTGCCCTTTTCCTGTTATTGCTTGAGCCCCTTTTTCTTCCTCAGTCTGGCAGTGTCATACCAGTCTGATAGGCACCCTGGGTCTGTTTCTGATTTGGGCTCAAACATGCTGATGGAGGTGTTGCCCGGAAGCAGCTGTGTGGTTGGTTTTGAACACAGTGGAATGACAAGATATCAAGACACGCTGAGTGGGTGTATAACCCACCCACCCTCGGCCCCAGCACTGTGCAGGCTGTAGTGTCTCCTGCACATGTGCCGCTTTGACATAGCATTAATAGCTAAAAGCCTTCAGAATGTGCCTGTAGAACCTTGGCTGTTCTCTTCACTTGATACATTAGTTCAGGTGATAATTGATACAGTAAGCAGTTATAACAGATTATTACAGCTGTTTTTGACCGTTGCATTGTAAATTGTAAATTCACCCATTTATTTTCAAATGTTCCTTCTTCCCAGTTTTTCCAGATCCAGCATTTGGTCTTATTCAATGTCATCCCTTGTGAGTTATTTGTCCTTTTTTTTCTTTTCAGAGTCATAAGTAGCATACTAGAATGTATCTCAGGATTGCAGAGCACATACATGGACATGCAGAGCTTTATGCGTACTGTACATTTTTCTATCAGTGGCTATAGAATGACATACATCAATCAGCCATAACATTAAAACCACCCACTTAATATGTTGCTGCCAAAACAGCTCTGACTCATTCTGATCAAAGCATGGATTCCACAGGGCCTCTGATTGTGTCCTGTGGTATCTTGCGCCAAGCAGCAGATTCTTTAAGTCCTTTAAGTTGCCAGGTGGGGCCTCCATGGACTGGACATGTTTGTCCAGCACATCCCACAGATGCTCAGTTTGATTGTGATTAGGTGAATTTGGTGGCTAAGTCAATATTTTTTAACTTTGTTTCTTTGTTCTTATGACCATTCCTGAACAATTTTTGCATTATCATGCTGAAAGAAGCTACTGCCTCTGGGGAATACCATTGCCATGAAGGTGTGCACGTGGTCTTCAGCAGTGACAAGTCTTCCCTGTAAAACATTGCTCACAACATCACACTTCCTCTATTGGCTTGCTTTCTTCCGTTAGAGCATCCATCTCTTCCCCAGCAAAAGACACACATACCCTGCTATTCACATGATCTAACAGAAAATGTGACTCATCTCACCAGGAAACCTTCTGCCACTGCTCCATAGTCCATTTCTGGCACTCAAGTGCCTATTGTGGGCTCTTGCGGCAGTGGAGAGGGATCAGCATGGGCACCCTGACCCTCACAATTTGGCCCATGTCAAAGTTGCTCAGATCTTTACACATACCCATTATTCCTGCTTCCAAGTAAAGCTTGGCGTCCTCGGTTAAGGAAAAAAACCTTTCCATTCTCTGAACTGAAGTGTCATTTAAAGTTATTGTGATAACCACATTGTCTCTTTTGCCTAATGGCTATTGTGACATTAAATACACTTGAAGTGTAGTCACCCAGATAACATGTCAAAATATTGTAAAACAAGAAGTCAAGTTGTACAAGTAGGAAACCCTATCCACTGGATGGAGCGATTCACTCACTTGTACTGTATAACTATTTAAAAGAAATTTTTGGAGATCAGTCTCCAATGTCATTTTTGGGAGATACTGATTCCCTGTCACTGAATTTTTCATGGTGACTTTTTGCAATCTCTGTATCTGCATCTGAAGAAATGTATCCAGAGGTAGATTATTTTCGGCATACCTGCCACCCATTCCTGTCTTTGTGCATTATATCAAAGCAGATGACTTCATAAAAAGGCCTTAATTATTCGCACACATAAAAGATGCTCCCTCATTTCTTCTGGCTGCAAATCCGTTGGTGCCTCTTTGTCTTATAGGGTGTGGGCATGGCCCCATTAGCTCACCCCTGCACAGACACCATATGGAATCCTTTGAGAAATATAGCAATCATATAATAGGAGCAGTTTAGCAAACTTGCATCTATAATCTGTTCTGAAATGTGTCTACCCATGACAAAACCACGAAAGCAGATATTGTTCAAATTGCAAAGTCATTTATCTGACTAAGGGAGCAGTAGTGGTTCCTGGATTGTTTCAAACAATCTTGTGACTTTTTTTCTCCTTCTGCTTATTTCTGCGTGTTGCAATGGTCTGATCAGCTAGAGTAGTTGATAAGTAGCAGTGGAGTGAAATTTTCTCACCATCTGCCTCGGGTGTCCCCACAGGTAGAAAGGGACAGAGAAGTCCCATTCCAATCATATTTCTGTGCTTTCTGTCCTATAATTTATACTGTGCTGCAATAGACAAGCATTTAGCAACATGTGATTCTTTGCAGAGAAGGACTCTGAAACTTAGCATCAGCAGGTTGTGTAGTGTTTAAAGACCTGAAGATTGCTTGAGAAGATTTAAAAAAGGAAATATTATGAAGTAGTTTTGTCTAAAGCTGAAGAATTTGAGTAGTAATTATGATTCAATTGCCGGTTTTAGTATGGTAATTTAGTGCTGTTGTTGTTAGGATTTTAGATGATACTGCTGTTGGTAGTTGTGCTGTTTGGGTTGTTTTTTGACTTTCTTGCAATCAAACATTGGGTGCTTATGGCTCATGTCGAGGCATTTTTTATTTTATTTTTTTTAACCAGACCAGACCAGTTCTGGGGAGGATATGGTCTTGCTCAAAGAAGCTAAAGAGCTTTAGAAGACAACCCTTTCTGCTTCAGTCGGTTGCCCTTTGTGATTCGTAGCCTGTGAGCTTATATAGCATGGAGATAGACTTCTGTCCTTCACTGAGGTCCACAATGTGGTTGCCCACGGAACATATGTGCTACGTGGCAGAGTGGGCTGACCGGAAACACAGCCAAAGAAAGAGGGAGCATGTTGATGAACTATGCACGTATTATCAGAAGTATGGTAATCTAAATAAGTAAAATAAGACAGTTTTGGCTGGTTTATGTGAACATAATTTTCTTGCTTCTTGGAATGAATGATAGATTGAATTTTTATTTCTAAATGTTTTAAAACAGAAACCACTACTAGCTCTATAGATGTATGTAAATATGTACAATAACTTCATCATGTATAATGGAGATATAGACTTTGAATTATTGGAATACAATTTCAGTTAGAATTATCTTAATTGAAAAGTGTTTCAAAAACTTTTAGATCTTACAAACTTTAAGCTGGACTTGGAAACCCTCCTCCCTCTCTTCTCTGCCATAGTGGCTGCAGTACGTTTTGTGTTCAACAGATGGAGGCAGTGAGCCATTGAGGTTGCTGACACTGACAATGCAGTTTTGCTGCAATCTCAGCCATGGCAAGTGAGATTGTCTTCCCCCCTCAACCCTTGAAATATCTCCGCTAACTCCCCTGCCTGGAGTGTTTAAAAAAGCTCAATTAAATGCTTGGAGTGCTGTGAGAAGCACATGGGACTTTGCAGCAGACTGCAGCTGTGGATCTGCGTTGTCATGTGCTTGCCTGTGACACTGGCTGGGAAGATACAGGTGAGAGTGAAGGGGACGCTTTAGCCCAGTTGGGTATCTGTTATCCTGATTGATATGGGGTGGGGAGTTCAGGTGTGAGTTAGGGTGAAACAACACCTTAGTAAAAGAGTGATACAGTTAAGTTTTGGGGGTGCATTAGTGCAACTGTGGGCTGGTGGGGCACCCATGCAAGTGGAGCCTCTCCGAGGCCACGAGATGTAATTGTGGTACTTTTAGCAGAGGTGTCAGGGAAGGAGGCAGAGGAGTTGGCCCTTGTGTCTTGTTCTCAGTCAAGCAGGTTAGCGAGGGGAGGAAATGTCAGTCTGCAATCTAGGCAAAGGTTTCCTGGGAAGTTTTGTCAGGAGTTTGCTACAGTGTCAGCATTTTTCTCCTCCTCCTGTCTTTATGGTGCCTGTGATGTAGAGGTGTTGGCTTGGCCCTGGTGCCTCTGGTAGGTTTCTGGGCCTGTAGAGTGATTTAAGGTAGCGTGGCGCCTGTGGCTGTCTCACAGCACTAAAAGTGGCATCGCGCTTCGCCTGTGCAGGTCGAGTGCTAGAGCAGGAGCAGCCCATTATGGTCAGAGTTTTACATGCTTCACAAGGATCTGATACTGGTTGTACATTCCAGGTGACTAGAAATCTGCCAGTAGATTTATTTGTCTCAATGATGCAAAAAAGCATTCATGGAAGTTGGGACATGGATGCTTAACTTTGAGTTATGTGCCTGTCTGGGTTTTTTTTTTTTTTAACATCATTCCATCACCGACAAATGAATGAAAAATGTCACACTTGCTGCGCTTTCTGATCGTTCTGGTCCACCTGCTCATGGGAAAACCTGACCTCAACATTTGTCAACATAACAGAAAGTCAACGCAATTGCACGTACATGTATAGTCTCATAACAGGGCATTTGGCATGCGTTTTTATTGCTGTATGACAAACAAAGGAGTTAACCCATAACATGTTTTCCTTCTTTCTGGAAAGCCCCTCCCCCACCTGTAATGTCTCCAGAATGACAGCTCAGTTGCAATATGCGCAGAACATTTTTCATGCAAGGCATATCACTGCCTCGTCTCATGTCAAAACTGGATTTGGCTCGTCGCCAGGTCAATTCAGTCGTTAAGTTTAACGTTTGAATGAGCCACATTGCACTTGTTCCCTCTGAATATTAACTACTTACATGTGCAATGTTAAGTCTTAAATTTTTATTACATTCTTTTGCCAGAGCTTTGCTCTCTGCTCTCATTCACATCTGTCTGTTTTTGCAGTGCTTTTCATATGAGCGATTTTTCCTCAGCCTCAGAAAATATGCACATGAAAATAAAATCATTTTAGGCCCCTGAGATGTGGTATTGCTTATTTGCCAAAGTCAAATCCTCCATGTCAGCAGTAATAATAAACCAAAATCTTTAAACCGGCACACAGAAGTATGACTATCCAATAACTTTGTTTGCTTGTTTTTGTTGTTTTGTTTTTGTCTGTTTCCATGTTAGTGTTGCTCCTGCTGACATTTGTTGGGAAGCCATCCAAAGTAATGACCTTAATAAAGCGCACATTCAAATATTCAGGAAGGTGTTGATATGTGGTGTAAAAGTGGCCTAATTGATTGTTTTTTATATAAATCCCATGGTATTGTGTGTGGATGGGGGGAGGGTGATATCCTGGTTGATCTTTAAGCCCATGTTAGCAAAGGTTCACTGAAAGAATGGCTGAACTCGGAATAGTATGCCTGAGAGAATACCTCCTAAAAAACCTGCTCTCGTTCTTTAAGTTATTAAGGAAAGTGATTTGTTTGAAATTTGTCTCTGCCGGTCATAGCCCCGTACTGTAGGTTGCTACTTTTAAACATAATTATTTGAAATTGAATGTAATAATATATGGGCGGGTGTGTGTCTCTCTCTTTATACAAAAGTGTGATATTTTTATTTTTCAGACTGAAACTCTAGTAAGTGAGATTTTAAAATTCAGACTTGGTCTCTTGGCGGCTTAACCAAACTGATCCCTGTACAGATTTTGCTGCTTGGTGCACAGCTTCCTTTTTCTTTGCATTTGTGCCGTTTATGCCAAGCTGTGCTCTATACCTACAGTTGGACAGGCTCTTCTCAAATTAAATTAATAGTGATTTTAAAACCTGTATACTTAAAAGTTTTTATATTTTACCAAAAAGCAGAGGCTTATAACGAACACTTAGTTTAGAAAAGTACACAGATGGAAGTGCAACGACTCTCCCGAGGTGCTAGTGGCTAGTCAGCCTTTAGAAGGACTCATCCTGGACTGCTTCTTCTGCCGCTTATCTTTCAGCTTTTGAGGAACCATTAATTATAATGTGGTTGTGTAAACAAGTCTGATAATCTGCCCAACTGATGGAAGTAGCTTTTGCCTCTTCTCTGAAGTAGCATAATGCTCTTCCTTTGTAATTCTGGCATTGCAGGTGACTTGTTTGTGTAAGTAATTTGTTTTGAATTTGTTTTTTGATTATGTTTAGGCTACCAGCTGGCTCACTGTGTTAATGAAAAACAGTGGCAAAGGTTTTGGTCTTTGTCACATCTAGAAATGACTGCATTTTCAGCACCGATAAAAGGATCTGTGCTAGCTTGTACTTTGTCGTTAAGGTAATGTTTTGTAGCATATTTACCAATCTTTTAAATAGTTTAATGTGGACTGGGTTACTACTTTTACAGTCAGTCTTTCTTTTGAAAAATGTCATTAGAGTGAGAAGCATTATCTCTGCTGTGAAGAAACCAGTGTTTATGCCAAGTAAGTTTCTTGGTACCAGATACTAGTTTCCTGCTGGTGTTAAAATTGGTTATAAAGGAATGCATTTTCAGTTATGTGTCGGACATTGGCTGCTGGGTATTTAACAATCTCAGTTTCAAGATGAGGGATACATGTGATTCAGATGAGGGATAAATGTGACTGCTCACATACTGAAGACCTCCCTTGCTACACTACCTGGTGGACTAAACATGAATAATCTGTAGCACACTTATATCAGAATTGCTCCATGTGAATTGTTTGCATGCTACAAAAATGCTACTTTAGATGAAAACAAAGAATATTTTCTTACACAAAGAGCAGTCAGGATTTGGAATATGTTTCCTAGTAGAGTGGTAGAAACATTCTTCACCTCAACATTATATATTATCTGAGGTTTGAATTTTAAATATACAAATTAGAGATGTCCACTGCCCTGTTGGTGATAACAGGCTTCCACATCACAGAGCCTGAAGTGTATGGCGTGAGCATAGAATGTAGGTTGAGCAATTAGGGTTTGTGGTTTTGAGTTTTATTATACTTAGTGACTAGTGAGAGCAGCATGTGTTTAATCCTGCCCACTGAAATGATATCTGCGTGCTTCTTCCAAAGGAAAAACAACATTGACAGACAGTCAAATGGGTGCACATAAAATTTATGATGTAGAATGAAGAGTAATTATTCTGACTTACTATGTGTTAATTAGGTTTTCTCGTTTTTACTTATGGGAAATTGCACACTTTTTGTGTGTCATTTTTGCAGAGGAGTGGAAATCTAGCTTTTATTTATTTAAAGCCTTAACTTGGCTTTGGCCTCAAGGTAATCCTCTTTCATTTTGTCACAGCACATTATCAGTCATAACAGAACAGAGGTAACTGTGAACTTGACAAATGGTTGTTTTTTGTTTTTTCTTCTCAAAAATGGATCACAACAGCAGATATTGAGATTGTTTTTATTGTTCACATGCAACAGCATTACAAATAGTTTCATTCTTAGATACACTAACCTATTGGTTAGAAAACTGCAAAAATGTTCCTGGTTTTCAATGTTTTAGGGTTTAAAATTAACAAGAAAAATGATTGTAAAATGTATCAGAAATGACATTTTATGTAAAAACACAGAAACAAGCAATTAAATGAAGGGCAAATCCACTGTGGTGATTCAGATATTGCCTTAGTGTGCTTTTGCTGATGTTATAATGATCCTATAACTGACTTCATATTTTTTTTTGGCTGAAGGATGATGAAAACCTGTCAGTCAAAGCCAAGTTGTGAGGGTTGCTGGTGGGGATTGCCCGTTTATTGAGCATTGCTAGTCCATGTTTGTATTTTGTCTGTTGCTACAAGCAGCAGGTTTTAGACACTGCATATCAGTCACAAACAGACTGGTACTCGAAACACCTGGTGCGGTGACTGTCTGAAGACAAAGGATGGGTATCCCAGCTCACAATCATCCTGTCAACAGTCCTGGCTTGCTCCCTCTTTCTTCTCTTTTGAGCACACACACACACACACACACACACACACAGATTTGTATTTATATCTTTGTGGGGACCATCCATTCACTTCTATGGAAAATACCCCTAATGCCAACAGCAACAACCTTACCCCCTACCCATCCCTAACCTTAACCATAAGTAACCAAAGAAACTGCAAGACTTTTGGCATTTTTAGGTTTTTGATTGCAGTCACAAATTACTATAAAATTGAGTTTCCCCTTGTCAAAACAGGTTTTTATAACGTTGTGGGAACATTTGGTCCCCAAAATGTAATAAGCATAACACACTCTCTCTCTCTCTCTCTCTCTCTCTCTACTTAAAGTAGCCATTCATCGACATGCCCTTGCAACTCAGTAGATACAAAATATGTTCTAATGCTTGGACCTGCTGCGTCGGTGTTCTCTGAAACCGTACCCATCCCCTTCCCTCTGAGAAATGGCAAAACAGATTTGAAAACAGCTTGATTTGCATGGTGTCTGCATGGTGGTTTTTCAACACACTAACATTTGCTTTAAATGTGTTACTCTGAGCTGTGGAGTGTGTGGCATGTTCTGAAAGGGTTAGCTGTGGTTGACAGACCAATCAGTCACCGCAGCATCTGATTATCATTGACCTATGACAGTCAAAGCCTTCTCTGCTGTCACTGTGTCAGATTCAGTGGTGACAGACCAGCGTCCTTTTTCCACCTGTGAAAAGGAAGTCTGGTAAGACCCAGGATTCACTTCTGGCCCTCCAGCTGTCCTGAGGATGCGGTTCTCTGGCATGGAGTTTAGGTGTTTATAAACACAAAACATGATGAGTATGATTTGCCTTTTTTATAGCTGGTATGTAAATGGTAAAATGCTTTATTTTCTTTTGATTACTGATATGGTATGACGCAGTTATATTTCAGTTCAAGTATAGTACAAGTAATAGTTAGACCTGCTGTGTACCTGCTGTGCACTGTGTACTTTAGTCAAACAATAGTGCTTAGGTTAGGGTTGCTGGGTGATGTTACCATGTTGTGTAGTACTTAGTAGCCAGAGAAACTTATATTTTGGGTATATGCTAGGGAGGTCTTGGTGAAACGGGACAATCTAATCTAATGAACATCTTGGTAATCTAATCATAAATCAGAATTGCTTGGTAAATGGAGACTGGTCAGAGACGTGTTGGCAGATTACAACAGAGAGAAGCCTTTACATGTTTAATAAAACTCGATACCATGTCTGAATTCAAACATAATTGAAAACGGATGCCACAGATTTTAGCACTCTGCTTATGTTTCTTTAGGGTAAAGTCTTGGGGACAAATATTCTTTTCTGTAATGTAATAATTGTTTTTCTAAAGAGTTTTTAATGTAATCATAATGCATCTCAAATGTGTACTATTTCCCCCTGATTTATTTTAATATTTTATTTTTAAATTGACTACCTAGACAAAGATTATTTTTAGGGCTGTCAGAATTAATGTGTTAACATGGATTAATCCATCATCATGATTAATCTGATTAAAAATTTTAACACAGTTAACCCATCTGCAGTGCAGAATGACTCAAAATTCTTGAAATGCAGCGTTGGCAGCTATTTCTTACCTGAAGTCGCTAAACTGTACCCGGAAAGTCGCTAGATGACGACACATGCTAATTTGCATATCGATTACGTCATCACATCGTGTTCACGTTCATTCAAGCGCCACCACGTTGTGTCCTACTCTGTACGTAATACTCATATAGGCAGAGGTGTCAAAAGTACTCACATTCTTTACTTAAGTAGAAGTACAGATACTTGTGTGAAAAAACTCTGGTAAAAGTAAAAGTACAGATGGAAATCCTTTACTTAAGTAAAAGTAAAAACGTACAGGCTTTGAAATGTACCTATGTACAAAAGTAAAAAGTAAAAAATAATTTGCCTTCAAGGATACAAAATGCCCATTGCCCAAGTCTAAAAAACAAAAAAAGTTCTAGGCATACAAAATACATTACTTTTCTTCATTTGCTCACAACCTGCATTGTGTTGATATATAGATTTTTAAAAATTACTAATACGGTCTAGTTTTTCTTCAAACCAAATTTCAAACAGGATAATATAGATTGAACTGAACAGAGCTCATGCGTGAGCAGCAGGATACTCTGTTTAGAGCTTTGGTAGTCTTTGG
Organism: Petrocephalus schoutedeni; assembly: GCA_026780765.1. Taxonomy (NCBI): domain Eukaryota; kingdom Metazoa; phylum Chordata; class Actinopteri; order Osteoglossiformes; family Mormyridae; genus Petrocephalus; species Petrocephalus schoutedeni. The sequence continues at coordinate 19,049,301 of JAODKL010000001.1, forward strand.
TAAACACAAAACTTGTATAACAGAAATTGTATTGATATTTCAGAGCTATTTTATTTTTTATATTGTCTAAAATGTTCTCCTATTAGTAGTCTGGGAAATATAGAAGCCTTTAAGCCATCCTACGCACTGAGGTAGAAAGAGGAGCTTTTATTTTGACAAAGGTCAACGGCAATTCTGTTACTTTGTCTCTGCGCATGCCCGAGGAATCATCAGTAAGGCTACTGCGCTTATCAGAGACAGTGGTTACATAGCCTATGCTCAGTGCTTATCAGTTCACGGACCCGTAATGAGGCACAAGCTCTTATGGTGGTTGTAGCTTATATGTTTATGCGAAGTGTACTATGCTGAAAGTGAAACTTCACCAGCAGTAAAAATCATTGGCATTGTATTTTACGGGGATCCATACAGAAATAACGAGCCGTTTTCGAGAATGTAAGGAGTAGAAAGTTTTAATTTTAATTTTAATTTTAAATTTAATTTTAACGCAGCTCAAAGTATATCATTTATCATCTATTCTATTTATGTTCATTTATATTATTTACCACTGTACTGGGAAAATCACAGGCTATTAACATATACACAAGAAGTTACCTTTTAAAGTATGTGCATGTTTTCCAGATAAAAATGTGTATTTGCAAAAGAACAAAGCTTGGCTGATGAAGCAAAGGCATAGGATATGTTATTAACTGTTAATAAGTGGATAGGAATAAATGGGTAGAAAGGTTTCTGACTAGTTAGTAAGCAGATCATTCATGTTCACGTCAGTCTGTCAGAGTGATTACTGATCAGCTCAGCAGCTGATCGCTCCGTCTGGGAGGCAGTACTGAAACCTTATGGTAGCTTTGCTCGATAAGGTAGCACTGATCAATAGACATAACTGTCGGTTCGCGCTACTGTAGCATGTTTCGACGAACCACCACAGCTCAGCAGGACACCAGGCGTAGCTTTTTGTTCAATAAACATGTTAAGTGCATATATATTCCCTTTTTTCTTGAGTCTGTTTGCTCATGAAAAATGAAATGCGATTAATATAGATTAAAAATGAATTATATTTAATTGCGATTAATCGAAATTAATCCACAGCAACCCTGCGATTAATCTGATTAAAAATTTTAATCGTGTCACGTCGGCGACGGGAGGAATGACCCATCATGCAGGTTGCGGGGTTCAAACCCTTCCACGGGGCGTTTATTGA
>JAODKL010000001.1:19067015-19087629 GCA_026780765.1 Petrocephalus schoutedeni
TATGCCACGAAGGATTAAGGCAAAAGGGGGTCCAACCCGGTACTAGCAAGGTGTACCTAATAAAGTGGCCGGTGAGTAACAGGTTTTCAACTCGAAAATAATTGAATGTTTTGTTCAGGTGAAAGTCTAAAATCATTTGACAAATTATCATACAAAAACACGGGGGATCAGAATACAGCAAATGGTTAATGAATAGTTGTTTTGACTATCACTACTCACGAATTTCGGCAATCGTCAACTTAGCGAGTTCAGCAGGTTCAGTTGGAGTGGTTTCTAGACCATTCTTGTGAGACTCATAAGGCCCATAGGGGATGCCTATGATATAATTTATTAATGTATTAATTATTATTTAAGATACTTTTAATTACATTACACATAATTAGGGTATCACTGTTTTTATTATTTCATTCATTTCATTTAGTATAAGTTTTGGAGTCGCATTCCTCTATTTTCTGTTCTCCATTGTGTATTTGTATTTTAGGGTGTGATTTTGGTGAATGTGAGGTCTTTCTCGAGAACACATTAGTTGTGTTGTAGCAGGATTGACTATGGTATTTTGTCAGTTTATTTTCACCTGATTTGGGATGATTCAAATATGGCTGAAGCATTCTGAAAAAATGCCAAACATTCATATTTCAGTTCAAACTGAACCAAAACAATAAATATACCAACATTCCATGTCACTGGATAGCAGCAGTTTCTTTTGATGAAAATATAAACTAACATTAAATTGTATATGTGAAATGACAAGCAAAGAGCACTGTTTTTTAATTTTTATTTTTTAATAATTAATATGTTCAGATGTAGCCCAAACTACCTTATTCCTGACAAGTTATCCGGCTAAGCAAGAAATCCTGCTTTGTGATACCGGAACAGTTCTCACTAAACAATGAACTGACCACCATAGTTTGCTGTAGAATGCTGCAAAAGCAGAATGAATGGATTGGGGAGTGCCAGAAAATATAATGAGGTGTATGTGTGCTGGAAAATTATGTACTTGGGCAGACATTCAAGGTTCAAATCAGGCTACGGATCAGGTAGTGACAACATAACCTGTTTAACTTGAGGCGTTTATCATACCTGGCCTGTACAATTTTTGTTTACAAAGCCTAAAAGACAAATGGAAATGCAGTTACTTATTTATATGTTCCAAAGTTTAATGCCAATACATAGATAAATAGCTACTCTTTTTCATATGGTGCATGTGTATTATTGAACTATAATTAGGCATACTCTATGATAGTGTTATAAAATGAACAGAAATTTGAAATTTTGCCAATTAATCGTCAACAGAAATTCCATGATTGGGACAGCCCGATCCAATCCAATCCATTCAGCATTTATATCTGCCGATTCCAAATCTGATCTTTTACTAAATATTCAAATATTCATAGGCATACAAATGGTGTCATTGCATTCTTCATCTGAGAAAGGCACATACTTTTACAGTGTTCTTACGATGTTTCTGCAAGAACCTAATTAAATTCATTGTATTAAGCAATGCTTTGGTGATATCTCCTCACAAAAGGATGGCATTGTAGGTAGCTGGAGTTTCCAGGTTTACTGCAGCGTGTGATGGAACCTTACAGTCTGTGCCACTGATGTACATTGGGCAGACACGGAAAATAAGATAGACCAGTTTCTGTTCAGGGTGCACTCCTGCAGGCAGCTCTCTCCGGCCATGTGCTCTGGGGGAATGTGGTGACCTGCACTGCTCTCAGTGTGAGTGTCAGAGCAGAACGCTCTGAATGTCAAACTTGCTTTGTAGACACAGCAGACTGCTGGACCATTATCACCTACGGCTCTGCTGGCAAATTGCCAGCAGAAAGGAGTAATCGGTGCCAGTGGGAAGTTGAGCAGAACAGCCTGCGGCTATCTGGGGAGGGGTCCACAGTCAGGGGTTCCCCTCTTTGAAAGACAGTATTGGGAAAAAGGAGCTTGACTTGCATGTTAAACCGATCACAACAAATTGATATTTAAAGAAAGCCAAGCCTGGCGGTACACCAAGACAGCCATTGTGCCAAAGAGGAGGGGGATGCTCTGCCACATCCAGTTTAAGTTTCCAAGTATCTCCTTCTGCTCCCAGGTTTTTTGCCATGGGTTATGAAGAGGAGGTCCAGCAGTCTTTTTCACATTAGCAGTAGAATTCAGTTGGCAGTTTATTAGGGATTGTCGATAAGTGGCTGTGAAAAGGATGAAAAAAGGTAAAGTATTTTATCAGGACAGAATGACTTGTTAAGTTAAAATAGATGTACCCAATGTATTTTCCGTCAGGCTCAGGCTTTTCCGTCATTCTTGTCAAAATGGAGTGAGATCTCGCTTCATAAAGATGAGGCTAGCAGATGTACACAGGTCTTTCCAAGCAGCCAGATCCAGCAAGTGGAGAAATTAACTAGAATCCTATTGTTTTGTGTGGGGTTGCTTACAAAGGCAGCGCAAACATCTCATAGTGACTGCTGTGAATCTTAGTTAGCTGTACTGGACCTTCAGAAAATGGAACATGGGGGGTCAGGTAGTGGAGTAAGTTAATATGCCTTCCTGAATGGTGTAAACAAATCTGGATCACAAACAAAAAAGTCACTGATCTTAAAAAGCAACCACTGTTTAAAGGTAGTGGCATATAAGAAATGGGATCACCTATTGCACAAGGATTGGGGCTGAGAATCCATAAATTAACCGAGTTTCACCCCTACTAATCAGCCTTAGAGAAGCAGGATGTGGAAGTTCTGGCCACACCTGATTAGGACCAGAAAGGAGTACAGGCAGCTGGTGGTGAGAGGAAGCGAGGTGGGGTGGGGGTGCTGCTGGGCCCAGCTGGGCGGCCGTCTCTGGCGCATTATTTGGGGGTGTGGGATCCATGTCATTTCACTTTGTTGTCTGCTCCTGCAGATCTTCTGCTGATAACAGTATGGACTGGAGAGCAGATGAGAGGCCGGGAGGATGTGGAAGGGAAAGAGGACGCAGATGATATGTGCTTTCTCGCTCTCTTTGAAGGAATGTGTGTTTGCATGTCATTGCCATGTTCATCCCAAATTTAAACAACATCTTTTATTTGCATATGAATATAAGTATGAAATGTACACAAGGCAGTACATGTTATTAAAAAGGAACAAAATAGCTATCTGTCCACCCCTTGACAGGGTGTGCATTTAACCGGATACCTGTTCACTGCAGCATTTACGGTCATTCACTATCGCTAAGGAATGTATCCAGTCAGTTTTTGAATGGTCAATTCACTGGAATTCACTAGAATCTTCGGGCTCCTGTGGTTCCATGAGACAACCAGAACAACACAGCAAGTTAGCCCTCAGCGTGCTGGTGGCATGCCAGCGGGCTACTAAGATCCGTGCTCTTTTTTTACAAAGTCACTTTTCCACCGCAGTCCTCCCCTCCTATTGTCTGCTTTGCGGTCTGGATGTAACAGACCTATTACCCTTTTCTCCTGGCTGAGTGCTCCACACCAGAACCTGTGTGCAGTTCTTTGGTCAAATCTGAAGCAGTTAGACATAGCCGCAACTTTTCCTTCCTCCCAAAAGCCCTCCCGCCTGCTTTTCATTCATACCTCAAGCATGAGGCTCATTCCAGTTCGTCAGGCTTGTCTTTCATAGTTATTTCGCATGGTTCTTTATCATACTAATGCGACCGAAGGACACAGCTTCATATGAATTGTCTTCAGTGCATTGACATTTTACAAGCTAGATTTGTCACAGGTACATTACATTAGCTAGCATGCCACCTGTTGCCTTTTGTCAGTTATAAATGACCTCTTATGAACTTAGGGCCTATGAATTGGTGCTTTACTCCCCATACCAGTTTCATCTTGTATTTGACTCAGCAGATCACAGTGTAGCTTTGGCAGGGTTTATCATCAGTATGTGGCTTATTTAATATACAAAAAAGTCTTGGCTTGTAAGAAGGTACTTTGGCACCAACCATTATGGCAGTAAAAGAAAGCTGCTGATGAGCTCTGACACTTTGAGGCTTCTTCAGATAAATCCTAGTTTGATTGGTAAGAATTCCTGCCTTAAATACCTCCTTACTGCTTTGGGGTGGAGAATGAGACTGTGCAATGCAGGCCCATATTGTGTGTATTGATACCCATCTGTCGTTCCTGAGACTTGAATGGCAAGAGGCCACGGGAATTTCCAGACAACAGGCATAAATTTCCCCCTGACAGATTTTTGTGTAAATGCTTATTGAGGTTTTGCCTACGAGACACTACCATGACACATTTTCAATACTCTTTCAAAATGTTGTGTTTAAATGTACCTATTGCCATAGCAGCAATTCAGTTTATAAAAAACACCAGTTCTACTGTGCAGCTGCCGAGTGTCTGACTGATGGTTATGCATTTTGATTTTGTAAGTAGCCTCACATACTTCCACCTGCATTGAAGGGCTCTTAAATCAAATAGGTCACCTTTTACTTTTGCCGCTTGTTTTTAAGGCCCATTATAGAGTGGAAGTGGACAAATGAGAAGTCGTAGCTCTGAAAAGTTTCAAACTAGCTCCTCGCAAGTGGATGGTTCTTCTTGCCTTCTGTAGCCCCAAAAATAGTGCTAGATAGCTGTAGCTGTGTAGTGTTGTCAATGTGGGCAGCCACCACTGATCCATTTGCCACCAACTCTCCTTTTCTTTATATGTCATTTTCTTGTGAATGGGACAATTTTAATGAGATGCCTCACTAGCTATTTTTAATTACAGGCTTGATCCCCGCTTTATCTCTGTACATGCTTTGAAACTCAGACAGGTGCTGTAGCTAATATATTTAACATTAAATATGTTTAGTATTTAATAACAGATTTTTTAAAAAGTAATCAGTTTTCTGTGATTAATTGCACCTAAGATTAAATCATCAAAATTATACTTTATATATATATATATATATATATAATACTTAATTAATATACTTAATGAATATGTACTTAATATATTTACACATCAAATCCCTAAATTAACAATTAACACAAATCTTTGATTTGTGACGTACAGATTATTCATGTCTAACAAAAATGCTACTTTCCAGCAAGTACAGTCTAAATTTCAGTGCTTTTAGAAAGACATTAAAAAGACATATACCACATGTACATATAATCTAAGGTATTCAACAGGTGGATTAATTCTAAAATCTATTTGGCTAATGGCTCTTAAAACACAAGCTTGACTGCCGCTGAAAGTGCACTTAGTCACATGAAACATCTTAATATTTTAAGGCATATGCATTCAATCAAGCAAGTCCTGTACATTACAGTAGTTTATCCCATGACATCAGCTTCCCTGTGAGACTCCACTGTGTGCAGAATTATTAGGCGAGTGTGTATTTCATTTGTATCTTCTCTTTGGACCAATATTTGTAGTACCGATGAATCTCTAATTAAGAATGAGCAATTTAAAAATGGAGCATGTTCAGTATTTTGGTCTGAGTACTTTTTGTTTGGAGAAAAACAGGAAAACATAGACAATTTGAAACGTGATCATTGTATAATCAAGTGTTTTGTGGCCAACAGCCAAAGAGGACAGAAGAAGTATGTAGAGAGCCGTAATTTACTGCCTAAGATCTGTCACATTAAAGGAGAGACTTCCAGAAACTCTTTAGAATCAAGTGCCACCATTTTTCAAAACTGCAGTCTGAGTGGAATCTAGAAGTACTAGGTGTGGTGTGCTTCGTGACATTGCTAAGGTCACAAAGGCTGAAATGTGACCTCCACTCAATAAAGCATACAAGCTAAAACATTAAGAATGCACATGGACACATCTTAAGATTGGTGTTACAAAGGTTTTGTGGACAGATGAGATGAGTGACTCTTGATGGAGCCGATGGAAGGACACCTTCAAGCACCAACAAGGTGGTGGGGGAGGGATGATATGGGTTGCAGTTATCAGTGATGAATTTGTCTGACCTTTCTGACTTGTACATGGTGTAAAACCTAACCAAAACATCTACTGCCAATTTCTAGAAGATACCTTCTTCAAACACTGGCATGGGAAGACATCAGCAGCTTTTAGAAAAAGTAATGATATTCATGTAGGACAATGCCCTTTCCCTTGCAACAAAGCATTCCATAGATTGGCCAGGGAAGGCTTGAAAGGTGATTGAATTATGACCTGGCCTCCTTCATCTCCTGACTTAACCTCCATTGAACACTACTGGGCCTTACTAAAGTATGAGCTTTACCAAGGTGGCAAGCAATACACTTCTCAGAGCAGTGTCTTGGACGGTGTTCTTGCTGTCACAGTTATTATAGGATGGGATCAAATCAAAAGCTTGATTGGTTCAATAGACAACAAGCACATGATGGTTATTGAGAAGAAAAGTGGCTATGCAGGACACAAAACTTCATAAAGGTGACTGTGTACCACAACTGTTATTCCTTATAGAGGTGCACTGATCCTATGTTCAGGATTGTTATGGGCACCAGTCCATACCTATTAGACTGATCTGGTATCCACCACATGTGACTGAACCACATCCAATACTTACTTATTTCGTTTTTGAGAGTCTGTAAAAATATAGCTCCGATTTCTTGTTAAACTGATTTGTACAATTAGTCGCACGTCACCTTTTTCCCATTTTAGATGTGTTTTTAGCAGCATTCAAGCGGAATGCTGATGCAACCAGTCAGTTTGTCTGCCACTCAGTGGGTGTGAGGGGAGTGACTTCCGCCTGCTGTGATGTCATGCGCATACCCTTTGCAGCAGCAGGAGCATAAGAACATCAGATAAGAGGCTGACGATATGGAAGTATTTTACTTGAAACAACAACTAGTAGTACAGTGATTTGCAATCTTTGTAAAAACGATTTTGAGAGGTAGAAGTAGCATTTAGTGGAAAATCCCACTAAGCAAAGCAATGCAATTGTGGTTTGTCTCACACTTATTTAATATTAAGTATAAATAACAGTTGTTTCAATCACCAATATAAGTACACCTGGGATTTATGCTTTATTTGCTCCTATTAAAACTATTAAAAAAACAATGCTACACTATATTGCCAAACATATTGTATAGGGACACCCCTCCAAATCAGTGAATTGAAGTGTTCCAATCACTTCCATGGCCACGGGTGTATAAAATCAAGCACCTAGGTATGCAGACTGCTTCTACAAACAGTGCTCAGTGAATTCAAGTGTGGTGCTGTGGTAGGATGCTACCTATACAATAAGCCCATTCATGAAAATTCCTTGCTACAAAATATTCCATGGTCAACTGTTAGTGGTATAATAAAGTGTAAGAAATTGTGAGCAACAGCAACTCAGCCATGAAGTCATATGCCATGTAAAATCACAGAGCGGGGACAGCGCATGCTGAGGTGCACAGTGTGCAGAGTCAGTAGCTACAGACCTCCAAACTTCATGTAGCCTTCAGATTAGCTCAAGAACATTGCATAGAGAGCTTCATGGAATGGGTTTCTAGGGTGAGCAGCTGCATCCGAGCCTCACGAATCACGCTTCTCTGTCTGCCAATCTGATGGACGAGTCTGGGTTTGCCAGTTGCCAGGAGAAAGGTACTTGCCTGACTGTATTGTGTCGAGTGTAAAGTTTGGTGGAGGGGGATTATGGTGAGGGGTTGTTTTTCAGGGGTTTGGCCCCTTTGTTCCAGTGAAATGGACTCTTAATGCTTCAGCATACGAAGCCATTTTAGACAATTTCATGCTCTCAGCTTTGTGGGAACAGTTTGAGGATGGCCCCTTCCTGTTCCAACATGACTGCGTACCAGTGCACAAAGCAAGGTCTATAAAGACATGGATGAGTGAATTTGGTGTGGGAGAACTTGACTGACCTGCACAGAGCCCTGACCTCAACCCGATAGAACACCTTTGGGATGAATTAGAGCACAGATTACGAGCCAGGCTTTCTCGTCCAACATCAGTGCCTGACCTCACAAATGCTCTCCTGGAAGAATGGTCAATAATTCCTATAAACACACTCCTAAACCTTGTGGAAAGCCTTCTCAGAAGTGTTGAAGCTGTTATAGGTGCAAAGGATTGGCCAAGTCCATATTAAAGCCTATGTATTAAGAATGGGATATCACTAAAGTTCATGTATGTATAAAGGCAGGCGTCCCAGTCCTTTTGGCAATATAGTGTACCAAGCAACCAATCACAATTCATAGTCTGCTGCAACATGTAGACACATTTCTGGGGAGCTTGCCTAATTATTCTGCACACAATGTAATTGTTTTGAAATAGCTCTGTATTCTGGGATTCTGTGCAACATCAGGACCTAAACTCTGGCATTGTTTGTAACCAGGAAGGGATATTTGAAGTCTCTATTAAAAAAATCTTTCCTCATACCATTCTTCTATTTGGGTATCAAAATTTTGCATGCAGCAGTTTGATCGAAAAAATAACGCATGATGACTAAAATGGATGCAACGTGCTAACATGATAAATTTCCCAGCCCTAATATTTAATGTTTTATTTTAAATGTACTTCATTTGAGATGGGTTGTTGTTCTTATCAGTTTTAGGTAGTCATAATATGTAAAAACAAGTTTCTTTATGCTTAATTAGTTGAACTTTACCTGTAGTGGAGTAATGTTTTGTTTGAAAGGAGCCGAATGGTAGAGCCATGTTCCACAATGCCAGTACCTGAAGGTTATGGGTGTTCCTCGGTTCAGGATACCCACAACTGGTTGCAGCAGGATTGGGGCTCAAGGATTTCAATATTAAAATGTGAACAATTAAGTAGGCCTGTCACAATAAACGATAAATAAATTAATTGCACGATAATTAAAATTAGGTAATTAATTTTTCTGGCCGCGATAATATTCATTTGCATGTGTGTTTGTTTTCCTTGTGTCTCTCACTACCAAATGGGAATATCGGCTCTTTTTAGCGAACCGGCTCATTTGGCTCAGCTCACCAAGAAGAGCCGGCTCTTTCGGCTCCTAAACGGCTCTTTTTAAAAAGCCCGCCCCTCTCTTCGTTTAACCTGATGCTGATTAGCGTGACCTGATTTGAGCTTGTTAAAAATATGACGCCGTCTCGTGGGCGGACTTTTTCGGAAGACGACGTGTTCCGGCCACTGTCGTCCTTAATGTTTAGGCAGCTCAAAAACCCGGACAACTCTATAAACATTGATAAAACGGCTTTTGAACAGGAGCCGGCTCCCATCGTTCACTAAAAAGTCGGCTCAAAAAGCCGTCTCGTTCGCGAACGACATATCACTAGTAACGAGGCGTGTACCATTGCTGGGCGATCTCAGATTGCCATCTCCTCGCCATTTTATGGCACATAAGCTGTACTCACCAGGGCTTCACATGACGGGCGAAACATTTGGTTGGACGCCAGCTTTTCGGTACAATTCGGACTTTTGCTTACGCTCACACCTGATTTTATTCATATACTGTAGAGTGTTTTGTTGTTAGCACTTTTTGTTTACAAAGGTCCTAACTGGCAGTTTTGCCCGTTTTCCCTGTCTGAGCCTAATGTTTAACATTTTAAGGGCGATTTTGTTTACAGAGACTTCATAATCCATTTTATTTGTTGTTTTGTTTATTTATTTTGGATATTAAAAATGTCTTCCAGTCCCAGTGTTAAATGTTCTTTAGAAATTAAAGTTTATTGATCGTTGAAAGGGTGTACTTGCATTAATATGCCATTATCATTACATCAGTTGAAAATGGTCTCACAATGACAATATTATTGTTTATCGCAATAATTCCTGGGACAATTTATCGTCCAGCAAAATTTGTTATTGTGACAGGCCTACAATTAAGATATCTCCACTATCTGCCTTTATGGAGAGATTGTTAGTATTGCCATACAGTGTACATTTTGTCAGTCGCAGTTCTATGGCTCATGGACACATCTAAAGTTGTTTTGTCAGCCAAATCTGGTTCAGCACTACAATAAATCAGTATTAGCAAACAGTACGTAATGCCTTGGATTTCTTCCTGTCTCCATTTCTTGCTCTCGTCCCAGCATGCGATGCACAACATTCCCTTTTTGGCAAGGTAGTAGGATGAACAACAGGGGTAATGTGGAACCTGTTTGAATTTTCTAATACCGATTCTGTGCAAATGGCAGAATTTGCAGTGATAAAGTTCCCACATCTGAGAGCAACTCAACAAACCTTTCTAACTACCTCGAGAGAAAACAACTGAAATAGTATGTTTTTTTTCTGTTACCTTATAGGGCTATTTTTTATATATTTTTATATAGAGGAATTAGTTTGAGTGTACTGGTTGTACTGTTCATTAACTTGCAAAATTGTTGTAAAAACCAACATTTAATTTTTGCCACATTGCTTGCCTCTATTTCAGTCTCTTCCCCTTTTTTTCTTCTTATTCATGTTCTCTAATCATCCTCTTCGCCATCAGTGTCATTCCAAAAAATTACCCAAGTAATTACTTTAAATGATGGTTTTGTGTATTGGTGTCCCCCCCAAACTAATAGTTCCTTACAGGACTATAAAACAGCACAAACGGAAGTCTTCCTCCTTTGCTATGTTAAGTCACGTCACCTTTTTCTCTGGCACTAGTTGAACACAGGGCCTGATCGCACAGCTCTTAGGTAGCATTAGAATGGGGTCAGACTGAATGTAGGGTAATGTCTGGGATATGGCATAAGGATGAGGGCTGATGCACACAGACTGCTCTACAGTCCTGGGAGGCAGGGCTTGTGCTGTGATTAGTGGCCAGCTTTGCATTGTTTTGTTTCTTGTCTGTTCTTTTCACGCCGGTATTCTGTCATGCATGTCAAATCTGCATCAACAGGAGGTTAATGGAGCCTCTGCTTCAATGTTATCAGAGTAGATAATCATTCAGATAACAGTAATGCTCACTTAGTCAGGTGGTGTTGATATGGAATACCTAAAATAATTAGAATAAGCTTTTAATGACATCGGAACAAGCAAAACCGGAGAAGAAAATTCAGTAATCAGATTTTTATAGTTAAGTTAAATGGTTTGATTGTCTGTTCCTTAGTTGATTGATATTGATGTGTGATAACTTCACTTTGAGTGGATTGTTTGCTTGTATATTGCGGTAGTTGTCAGTAATTGCATAATTTGATCATGTACTTCTTGAGGACCATATGATCAAGTGATGCTTGGAGCCCAAATATGATTGACAGGCCTCTAACTACAGTATGTGATGACACTCAGTGTTTACAGCTTTCGTGGGTTAATAAACACCCTGTTCAGCGCCTTCTCCTGCTGTGTTAACTATGGTCTGATATCAGTGAAAGGGTGTAATGTGCTTCCTTATAGAATGCTGAGTGTTACAGAGTAAACACCTGTTACACGGTGAACAGGCTGGCCTGTTTGTTCTCATTTGTTAATTATATAGGCTTTTAAGACTGAAAGTACATGAAAAATTGCCAGCTGTAATCTGTGGTTCTCATTGGCAACAAAATGGGATGAAATAAAATATCACCAACCACCTATTATCTCCAATGCATTTTAAAGAGATGCTTTAACTCGATACAGAACACACACTGAAGGAACAGCTTGCTTGTGGTCCTATTGACAGAAAAGACACACAAAACAGCAGTGTGACCTCTTCATAACGAGACCAGATTTCACAGCAGGAGGACAGGAAATGGAACAATGTAGCTCTGTGATTGTTCTCAGTTTCCGAGCAGATGAAAGCTATTCTCAGGCTTAAAAGGCTTCTTCCTTTCCTTATTTTAAAGCCTGTTTGTTTATCAGCCACTGGAATATGGTGTGTATTTTTGGTGCATATGAAAGCCTGAGGAGTGATAGCGGCGGATGCAGACATGTCGTGTTGGAGGATGCTGAGTGGAGATGCATGTAGCTGCCACCTCGTCCTGGGAGGTTGACCTAGGGGGAATCCTTTCTTCCCGGTGGCCCCCCTCGTACATTCTGTCCATGGTCACTGTGCGGTCATGTTAGTTCTGGTCAGCTGAGGTTTTAAACATTAAGATTGGGGATGAATAAGCAGCATCTATGCATGAGCTGTTTGATCCCTGTAAGGTGTGGTGGAGAGGAAATACCTCACTCTTTTTGCTCTGGACTGGAGCTTGTCCAGACACCGACCGGCTAAAATCTTCAACTGAAAATGAGCATGTCATGAGCCCCTTGTATCTGCTCTGTTTCTTTATCGATCCCTGTGTTCTGCTTAAATTATGTGGATGACAACCCAAGCATCATAGCATAGTGGTGACCATGTTAGTCTGAGATGAAACCTGGTATTAGCAAGCATCAGCTGCTAATGACTCACTCTGCTTGCTGTGGGTTAATGGGGCTTCTGCATGAGCTTCACTAGCAAGTGACGTGCCCAGATGCATTTTGCATGTGCACTGAAATATCTCACAAACAAGGGTTAGGGGCTGCATTCTGCAGGCACACAGATTAACCAGGGGGGTATTCCACAAAGCAGGATTTCTTACTTAGCCGGATAGCTTGGCAGGATTGAAGATCGTCTGAGCTAAATGTAAGGGCATGAAGATAAAGTCAGTTTAGCTCACACTACCTTAAATTCAACAAGTTATCCGACTAACCATGAAATCCTGCTTTGTTGAACACCCCCCATGGAGGCTGCTAAATTCTCAAACAAATACAGAGAGTAAAATTTTATTAAAATACACATTTGTATTTTTTAGGAATCCTTATTAACTGCCAATTTACAGGATTAATCCCTACTTAATAATGAGAAAATGATTAGTCTCTTTTTACCTCAAGGAGAGCATTTTGTTTCAGGATGCACATTATGTACATTATAAATTGGCAGTTGTTGAGTGGCTTTCAGATGAGAAGCTGAGCCAACAGATGTAATTAACTTTAGGCTAATTTTCAGGGAGTTGAATGGCTTATTTACATCCTCACATTGTGCTGAGGTTTAAATTTGTTTAAAGGAAAAATTAATGTGTGAAAGAATGTGATAATAGCATGAAAATATGAGGTTTCTCAGAGGCACAAGGTTCCTGCTCAGTCTCCCTTTAGCATCTGGAATTCAGGTCTCAGAGAGAAAAAAAACGATACACGTTTGATTTTTTTGAATATTTATTTGGCAGTAGACCCCCCCTCCCCTCCCTCCCATACTGACAGCTCTTGGCTGGCTTCCCAGGCAGAAAGGCAGGGAACAATATCTGCCAGGACTCGACCTAAAGGCCCTAGGCTTTGAATCCAGCCTTTTAAAACTTCAGCGCTTTTAGTGAAACAACAATAGTTACATAATTACAAAGAATGTAAGTATTAGAGCAATTTGTTTGATTTAACTTGTCAAGTCTTTCTGGACCCAACCTCTCAGCTGTTTCTAATCCCATATTGGCTTTTTTTTCCTTCCTACATACTGTCTCAAAGGAAAGAAATAAAATTTTTGTGTAGTGGCAGAATGAAACGAGTTGCTAGCTGCTCATGCCACTAAACAGAGAGAAAAAAACATCAAATTATCAAAGCATCAAAAAGGTGACCAACAAACTGAACTTCTGAGTTTCTGGCCTGTATTTTATCAAAATAACAGGTGCCGATGTTGCATCATTACCCACCTCAGACAAATATTGGATAAAAATGTTGCTGCTTTTATGATTGAATAATTAACAAAGACCCTGACCAGCAAATCACAAAATGCACATTAATACCACAAAGTAAATCCAGTTAAAATTATTGATAAAAACTGTGGATGAATTTGTTGTGAAGAGTTTTTTTCTACTACAGGCAGTTTCTACTACGGGGTTGCAATGGGTGTGGTGGATTTACAGTCTGTCTGCATGATGGACTTGCGTTTGGAGCGTTGTTACTCGTCCTCCGATTGCAAGAGTTACTGCTGTTCCTGGCCCATTCCGGAGGGGGAGCAGGGGTGTCCTGTCTGTGCAGCCATGGAGGTTCTGCTAATGCAGGCAATGTCAAATTTATGGCCCAATGTTTTAATGAGAAGGGTCGTAAACTCAGACCAGCATTCCCGGCCTGGTCAGAAACCTCCATCCTGTCTTCTCTCGAGGGAAGGGCTGGCGCAGGTTGCTGTATTTTTTTTCAAAAGTGTTTTTTAAGAAGCTGCTGTTGTCGGTGATCACCTCACATTCATATCTCACACCAAGCAGAGTGTATTAACAATGGATTAACAACATATGTCATTATGATGGGTAGAATATTTTGGACATTTCATTTTAGGGCATCATGGGGCCTGGAGTTACCTAAAGTATTTATTTTTTACAGTCCTGAATTTAGGCTGTAGCGCAGGATTTTGTGTGTCCCATACCTATATGCAAGAGATTGGAAAGAAGATTGATTGGTAAGTGATCAGTGTATCAAGTGATACATTTCTGGTTCTGAAAGCGATTAATTGTCATTGCTGACTCACCATAGAACAAAGAAATGTGTCCTCTGCATTTAACCCATATGTGACATGCAGTGGGTAGCTAATTCAGAGAGAGCTGTGCTTGGGAGTGATACCTTGCTCTGGTCTGGGATTTAAACCAGTAACCTTTCACAAGTGTGCTTCCCAAACCATTAGGCCACTACTGCCTGGGTGGGTTGCTTGGTTTTTGTTTTTGAGTGGTGGGATTTTGTTCTGGTTTTGAGTGATTTGGTAGATGTTATAGCCACAATCCTAGAGGTAGGCTCAATCACACATAACACAGCTCTCTGTATGTTTGTGCTCAGCCTACCAAATTCTTGAAGGAAAGGAAGGAAGGAAGGTGATGCTGAGCAATTTATCTTGATGGGTTCCTCAATGGAAGCTGATGCCTGATGTGTACAGGTTCTTTAGTTGTGTTTTTGATAGTCTGTGTCCATGGAAAGGTGTGGCTCTGTTCTTCATTCTGTGGAAATAAGTGGACCCAGTTTCTTCCTGAGTTGCCCTTTTCTTCTAAATGCTGAGAGCATCCTATAATATGTAATAATATATAATATATATATTTTGAAACTGAAAACCATGTTTTAGGCTACTGGCATTTCCTAAAAGAAAGAGAAACTTGTCAAGTAAGAAGCACTAGAAATGAAAATGTCAAATAAAGTAGTATTCATATGTCTAAGCAAACCAACTACTTAGAGGAGTATGTATTCAAAATTGATTAAAATGTCCTTATGTACCAAACAGAGGGGGCACTGTTCTTCACCCAGAGATTTTTAAAAAGAAAGCTTTATTTCACATAGTGTCTGAGCAACATGGAAACTATAACCTACACGATCCCCTGGAGGAGGTTTGTTAAAGAAGGGGCCATAGCATGTTGGCCCAGAGGAGGTGGAGAAGGAATTGGGCCTAGACCTATGTGGATGTTTGTGTAGAATGTACACAATTGCCAGTATAAAGATATTTATGTGTCCTATGCCTGCATTTAAGAGATTGGAAAGCAGATTGATTGATACCCCCAAATTTACAGAAAACCTAAAATGCAGCAAGAACACAAATCAAGTCCATTGTTAATCAATTATCCTCTTGTCTTAAAATTTTAAGTAATGTAATCCTTGTTGATGCAGAGCTTACTCAAAAAGCACAGACCTAAGAAAAGTCAGCTGTTTGCACAGTTATGAAGATCTGTCATAAACCATTGTCACCAAAAATTGTATTTGGTGGATGTGTTCAACCCGAAAGGCCAAGCCTGCAATATTTTCCCCGTCACATACCCAGCCAGGGCGCTTTGGAATTGGTGTGGGTTTGTTTGCTGAGTTGAGCTTGGAGACAAAGTTCTTGTTCAGACTCAGCCAGCTTGTGTCAGCTGTAAATTCACTCCGTGTCCCTTTATAGGATGATATTTGTGTCCTGAACGTTGCCAATTTGTCATAGCCTGTTTATGGCTCTCATGGGGGGGTGGGGGAGGAAATAAATCTCTGGCCTGGGCCTCCATGGGCAGCTGAGAAGGGTCCTTTGGGGTTGTAAGGGGAGGTGGGCTGATGTTTAAGGGACGGCTGGGGGTCCCAGGTTTTGGAGTAGCTGTACAGGACCGTCTGGAGTAGTTTAACCTCCTCTGTCCAGGTTGCAACAGGGGATCTAGCCCTAAGCTCTTGCCCCAGGGGTAGCAAATGAAAATGGAAGGGGAAGAGGAAAAAAGTCAGGTAAGCTAAACTTCCAGGCCCTGCAGCCTATCAGACATCAAGGAACAACATGGTTTACTCCGGCACCCATGCCAGGACTGAGCTGGCTTGGGTGCCACAGTTATGAAGGGCACCCTGCATTACCGCAGTTTTCACTTTTAGGCTTTGTGAAATTATTAATGGACCTCCGTTGCCTTTTTGTTAGACCCAGAGGAAGTTATGTGATATTCTGGCACAATTGTGGCCATTTAAAGAGAATTTTCAAAACCCACACAAATCATCCTAATTTAATGAAAGAAAGCAGGACTTTCTGACATTTTTAGTGCAGGTATATGATAGGAGTATAATTTGTCCCCTTTTGGCCAGAGGTGGAATTAAATCTAAGTTATATTTGTTTCCTAATTACGGATGGTATGCCTATAGCTGTTGCTCTTTTACAGTACTATGTAAACAAAAATATAAAATACTTTTAGTTTCAAGTTTTCAAATGAGCCTAATTTTATTAATGGTTATAAACCCTTAACACATGGCAAGACTTAGCTAGCAAGGTGTCATGTGGATTTCTTGCTCACCTCTTATTATGGACTGACAAGGAAAAGCAATGACACATACATATTGATAATGTATGTCTGTATTTATTATTCAAGCAGAATTGTTTTAAACATTAATGAAAGACTAATTCGTTCTATAGTAATTCATCCTGTGGAAGGTTCACAGATCAAGAGATAATGTGTTTTAATTGTGCAAATGTCTGTAACAATTCTCAGTTTTTTCATTATTACACCTTGCTATGTGCACATTTTTATTGATCCCTCAATATTTTGACCTAATTGGATTCTGAGAAAATGTTTCAATCACTTGGGATTCTTCAGAGCTCAGGTGAAAAAAAAACATCTTCAAAACTTACAAGTCTTACAAGTGTTTAGACCCTAATTATTTTGATTCTGGAAAATCCCTTTAAAGACAAAAGAAATTATGATTTCAAATTTACACCACAGCAGTTGCTCATACTACAGCCAGTCAAGAATCAAGGCTTCAGAAAATCATTAAGTTGCCATGATGTTTAAGGAGCTGCACACTTTGATCTTCTCCAGGGTTGTGGAGATATATGTAGTTACACACCACCCACCTCTTCCAAGGCTCATGTTTGTCTTTCTGCACTAAAGATGTGGAAACCCTTCAACCTTCCTGACCTTTCTGAATAAAAAGACCCAAAGCTAGGTAAACCACGTTGATTACTTTGTTTAGACCCTGAACCACATGGATTATACTGTACCTGATTACAAAAACACATAAAAATGCGGTTCTTGACTCGAACCCATAATTTATACTATGAGTTTAATTCAGGTTATGTCTCGAAAATAAAAGTGCACTATCACATTTTTTTCTCTTTTATTGCTATAACTCTTTATTCAGATCTAATCACTAAGGTGGTTTTCTGTGGGCTGAATTGTCTGTCAGCCCAGAGGTGTGTTTCTCATGCAACCATCCATGGGACTGATGCTGCGTTCCATTTACCTCGGAGGTTGGAACTTGGAACTGGGAATGACGTCACACCCCAATTAACTGTGTTCCAGTACACCAAGTCGGAAAGCCATTTAGCATGTTTCAAAAATCAAGTTTTCTTGCATAGCCAGATAATTTGTCAGATTTTATGTTGCCCAATTTAAATGGACTTTACCTTCACTCACTTACATTTAGCCCAGACTACCTTAAGTCCGAGAAGTTAACCAACTTTGCAAGAAATCATGCTTTATGAAACAGATCCAAGCCTGGTTAATTATTAGCCATTGCTAGCAATATCAGCTGATAACACATCACACAGTATTTTGCGCTTAAAAATACCATAGCAACACGTCCACAGATAGCGGTTGGACAGTACTGTGTGTACGACTGATTTAATGAGCCACAAATAAGATGTAAGTTCTAATAAACAGTATAAAACTACAACCTTCACTTCTGTTGATATAGGGTGCAGCCATCTTGAATTCGGAGGTTGGGGTTGCAGAGGTTAGTCCAACATCGCGAGTTGGAATTCCAGCTCCAGAGAGCTTTCCAGTTGAATTTTCTGAGTTACAAGTTCAAATGGAATGCAGTTTGAGTCCTTGTGCCAAATGTTTAGTTGCAAAACAGTGCTACAATGGTGGCTTTCTTTTACATTGCCGACCCCAACACTTCCAGTAAATTCTAACACCCCCCCCCCCAGCCTGTCACTTGAAGGTGCAAACTACCCAGCAGCCACCTGACCCACTAAAACGATACTTTCTAGGCTTTCCCTTCTCTCGAAGAGCTTGTCATGCAGCTAGACAAGTTTGTGTTTTCTCCACCTCTGTATGGAGGTATAGGGATCAGGTGACCTTGTTTTCCAGCTCCCCATGATTTCCACTCCCCTCCTTTGGTGCCACTTGCGAAGCTCATTCATTACCACCCCACTGTATCACTGACAATAACAATATTGAAGTAATTCAGAGCTTTTAGTTATGATGTGTGTCTGCGCATGTGCTGGTGCCTCAACTTTAGGCACAATTTTTATGCTGAAGATAATTCCTGATAATAGAAATACCTGATAGTAGAAAGGGCGAGTAATATAAATATGCATAGACTTTGCTCAGATTGCTGTTTGGTTAACATCATGGTCAGGCCAGCTTTGCTAACCCTGATGGAGATGCACATGCCTCTCTGCAGATCTCCTTCGATCTGGCGGAATACACAGCTGACGTGGATGGCGTGGGCACTCTGCGCCTGCTGGATGCCATCAAGACCTGCGGTCTGACTGGCAGTGTGCGCTTCTACCAGGCTTCCACCAGTGAGCTGTATGGCAAAGTGCAGGAGATCCCCCAGCGCGAGACCACGCCCTTCTACCCACGCTCGCCCTATGGTGAGGCGCATAGATGCACACACTGCTACCTTGTTCCCGTTTGCTGGGTGACCTCTCAAAACCCTTCTTAAAGGACTGTTTCAGGGTTGGTTCCATTACCGTCACATTTCAGCCTCATTAATTATATGTGAAAACGACTCTTTTTTTCTGCCACTTTGGACCAAAGATTGTTTGTTGGGAGCAGGGCAGGGAAAAGCTAACTTACTTCCTTCTCTTGCACCAGCTAGCCTTGCTCTCTCTTTCTTGCTGTGAATTTAGCTTGAATGTCTCATTGGAACAAAGGTAGCTTTATGTCCCAGACTGAGAGCTTCCTGTTTACAGCCCTGGGCTGATTACCCTAGAGGGCGTCTCTCACTGGTCAGTTACCCTGGGCGAGACCATTCATTGGCTAACTACCCTGGGTGAGGCCTCTCATTGGCCAAGCCCAAGCCCGCCTTGGCTGCCTCACTCCCACGCTCTCCTGCCATGTGGCCAATTGAGGACCCCAAGTGTCCTGTCCTCTTCTTGTCCACCTTAAAATCTTCCTTTCAATGAGAGAAACTTTAGCTGAACTTAATGGCTGTCTGCTTATGAGACACAAACATCTATTACAAACTTCTGTTTAATCACCATTATGCCTTGCTGCTTAACAGCCTTGAAACTTTATATGAAACACATGTATAAAAATACAGTACATAATTATTCTTAATAACTTTGATAGTAAATGTAACGAATCTGAATAAAGAACCTTGCATGGTTTAGAGTATAGTTTTTGTTGGTAATAATAGAGGATGAGATAGTGAGAAGCAGATTAGAAGAGGAGATTCATACCATATTGCTGTGATATCGGGTATAAAGCCTCTAATCCCAGTGCAGACTGGTAACTGAAGCTGTTAGGGCATGGAGTGCATGAGCAGCTATAGTGTTTCATATACTCTGTTGGCAGAATGCTCCCCTCAGATGACACGGGCCAGGAGACGTGTTGCCTGTGGTGGATAGAGTAGTGTGGGCTCAAAGTTTACCGCCATTGTGTCATAAGTTGGCCCTGGCTTGAGGAAGGGAAGAAGCAGTTGGGTGAGCGGTGGTTAGGGTGGGCAGCTTGCCCTGTGGGGGTCTCTCCTTCATCTGGGGAGACAGATTGACTGGGTCTCTCTACAAATACCTCCCCCTCTCTTACTGCTTGACCCCGGGAGTGTCTCCCTACCCGTGAGAGGCTCCCTACTTCTCAGTCTTAGAGGCCTGCTTAGAATTCCTGTTTTTCATTTGGGTTTGATAGGACCAACCCCACAGGTCACCTTCCTGCTCTCTTATTCCCTTTATTCTCATTTTCTTCTCCCATTGTCATACCCATCCTCTTCTTTTCTCCCTCCTCTTCCCTGCAGGTGCGGCTAAGCTGTATGCTTACTGGATTGTGGTGAATTTCCGGGAGGCCTACAATCTCTTTGCTGTCAATGGCATTCTGTTCAACCATGAGAGTCCTCGGAGAGGTAAGGACCCTCTGCAGCCTGTGCATGACGACTGACCACGTCCGGGTGCGGATGCATGCCACCTGGGTCAATAGGCCATTCGGCCTCTCCCCTCTGTTTCAGGGTGACTTTTCATTGGATGCCATTGGAGACAAATCCAGATTAACTAACAAGTTTGGTAGTGTTATGATGTACCTGACCTAATTTTTCATTAGACTGAACATTATGTCTTTCGGGAGAAAAGAACCTATTTCAGTGTTTTCATCTGGAGCAATAAAGTGCTGATGTTTGTCTGTCCCTGTCTGCTTGTGTGTCTGTCTGTGTCTGTGTATATATGTGTGTATATATGTGTGTGT
>JAODKL010000001.1:19087729-19110732 GCA_026780765.1 Petrocephalus schoutedeni
TATACACACACACATATATACACACATATATACACAGACACAGACAGACACACAATAATATTGTTGAGAATCGGAGAGCAGTTCTAAACCGTTTGTATGCTGGCTGTGATTATGTATTTGTCCAGTTTAATAACAGATCAAAGCCCTTTGGCTCTTGTTTTGGTAGGTATTTAGAAACCATTTTCAGCTCCATTTTGTAAGACAGCAGAATCATCATTAATAGGCCCCTGGTCAGTCAGCTGATGTGGGTCCTGCTACTGACAAGAAGGCAGTGAGGCCTATCTGACCCCTGAAGATGGGTCCCCCCAGTCTCTTTACAGGCCTTGCCTCATCACAGAATGGGATGTGGAGCAGTGGCTGTATCTCACAACTTGGTAGTATGTCCTGGGCAGAGGCTCAGCAGAGGCTCCTATAGCAACGGAATAGCGGTGACACTGGGGCCAGGTCAGGTTTTAATGACACGTGTTTTTTTCCTGTTATTAACTTATTGTTATTCTGTGTACATTTCATGTGGTCATGGAATCTCTTGTAGTTCCTTCAATCTTTAATTTTGTTCTTTTTCTGTTAAAATGTGCTGCTTAGAGCAGGATGGTCAGGCAGATGATATCTGTAAGTGTAAGCTAGCAAGTTCTAGTCCCTGGATGGTCATAGCTGTTTTATTGTTGAGCTGGCATCACACTAGGGAAAGATTGGCCACTATAACAATGGGTTAGATCATAAGCTCTGTTGTTTTTTAAAAGTGTCTCTGTGTATATAGATTCCTGTGATGCACTGGCATCATCTAGGCTCCAGGCCTAATGTACATTTGTGTGTAAGCCCTATTCTTAAATGTCTCATTATACCAGGGCTTGTATGGCTGGATTCAATAACCATGCTGCGCCCACAGGAACGAAAGGTTGAGAATGCTGGTTTAACCCAATTTGGGTCGTACTGTGACCTTAATTAGTAACACATGATTTTAACCGGTCAGCTTACTGAGGTCACAGGCTCATGTGTTTATGATTTATTTCATCATAAAGACTGGACTCGACCCTACCCAGCAGGTCACAGGTCAGGCAGTAAATCTGAATGTTTTACAAGAAACTGCAGATTTCCAGGGAACTGTACAAGGGACAACAGGAACAGACTTATCCAGAGAGAAAGAAATTGGGGTGGTGCTTCTGGAGAAAGTAGTAAGGATGACGAGAAAATTCCTCATTACTCATCCTGTGATGGGCGGACATGAGCAAACTGATGTTTCACAAGCCATTAGTACACAGGAGGATTAGAGTCCCACGTCCATTAAGCACATCTTCATTTAAATTCTGGAAATAGACACTATCGTTACTTTTGGTCATTTTTTTGTTTTAAATGCTTGGTTCAGATTGTCCTCTTGATGAGTCAGTCACATTCCTGACAGGTTAAGATCACATTGCAGAGTGACTCCTTATCTCGCAGCCCATTAGACAGGCTGAGCTGCTGCCATAATTTCGGGGGTTTCAAACCCCCGACCTACTGCTTCTGGTCTCCAGCTGCAGTTTTACAGTGGCCTGCTTTTGGTTCACTGTTCTCAGGGCGCATCGGAGGCGTCGCTGCCCTCCTTTTCTGTGCACTGGGGTCAGGGGACAGGCGGGAGCAGTCATTGCACAACAGAGGTGGAGGTTTTCCTTGGCCACAGTGCGGCTCACTTGTCCTGGGCCCGAACCCCATTAAAAGACCGCCACAGCGCCAAGGGGGCCCTTCTGAAGGCCGCCTCAGTCAGGGGGCGAACGTTTGTGGTCAGGAAATGAAAATATGCCCCATGCTCATACAAAGTTATATATTTATTCACAAAACTTCTAAAGTTGCCAGTACTGGGATGGGGAGTGGGAGAAATGTCTCATATGGAGAAGCAGAACCTAAACATGAGTGTCTCGATTTTTACACTTTCCATCTGTGTTCTGGCTAATTGAGGAGTAGTGCTCCAGCTTTGTGTGTTATTACACTATCACAGGATGATTAAAGAAAAAAAAAACTAACAGACATTTAAATGGTATTTGACCCCACCCCCTTTCCCAATTCTTGTTCTGCTTGTAACCGACTGAGGGAAGTTTTCGTGCCTCACAACGCACCCCCCCCCCCCCAATTCTATCATGGCCAGTCAATCTGAGATAAAGGCAGAGTGGAGTGGGAAAATGGGGCCGGGGAACTTGAATGCTCGATAGTTAGTTTTGTGCTTTGCTAGAGGTACACATGTCCAGGCACAAATGTTAGTTTAGCTAAGGCCCATGTCTCTCCATTCACTTGGTGGGGAGGGGTGTCTGGTAGGGGTAATGCCTCTTTTCACACTCCTTGAGAGTCTGTGTGTGTGGATGTGTCTATGGCATGGTTGGGGTCGGGGGCATGGAGGGCTCCACCTTGGGGTGAAGCCGACGCAGCGCTGACATCATCGTCTCATTAACAGGGCGGTGCCAGTTGCCGGACACGACCGTCCCCCTGGCAGGAAATGTTATGATGTCATAGGTTCGGCATTCCCGGTGTGGGCCGCTGGGCGAGCCAGAGAGGCGAACAGTAGGGGTCTTTCAGAGTGGCTGGGAACGTCCATGGAACAAGTCACTACAGCTGTGTGTGCGTGGCTTTGGGGCAGCAGGATGAAGAGCTTTATCACTATCTATGGATGAGTTAATCCCTGGAATCCAGGGATTTTCTTACTTCTTGCAAATACACTGTAGTTTCTACCAATAAACACCACATTCCTGTTTTCTTTGAAATGTTGGAATCAGTCAAGAAGGAATAATATCCTTGGCATTCCACTGTAAACAAAAGCAAACATAGCCCATTTTACACTGCTGTCAAATTGTATTTCAGTTTTTTGGTTGCTGTCCTGTGTAACATGCAGAACATCCAGAAATATTTCACTGTTTCCCATTGAAGTTCAATGCATTACATTGACCAAGATTTTTGTAACTTATTACTTGAATTATAATGGTGAAAACATTAATTATTTGTTTGTAAGTAATAAACAGCCAGGGTTCCTAGTAAGACTTTCAGGCACCTTCCATTACTTGTAAGCAGGTAATGTCACCATCTTGGAGTCCCTGATTGGTGCTGGCAGGTGTGGTTGGTCTCCATGGAAGGTCAGGACCCAAAGGGTACATTTGCCATGTGATTTATGGTGCCATCGACTGCCTGTATATTCAGCGCATGGGGCAGTGGCCCATGTAGCCTGATTCTGGGGTCGAGTTGGGGTTGTGTGCCAGTGTAAGATTTCATTCGGAGCATTCTGGGCCACGGTGTTGATTTAGGGCTGGTTATATTATATTAGCCACCCCCAACGCTATGTGGCATGAAAAACTCCTTGCCTTCTTTTCATTTGAACATCCTTAAACATCCATGATGTCAGGGCAAGGTGAGGCATGAAATCTGATGTGTGGTGGAACACAGGGTTAGCACCTTGCTCAGGTAGCTGTAGTGGGTAGGCCTTTGAATAATCAGGATGCCAAGAGTACCTGACTGTCTGTGAAGACCCTGTTAGGGTGGGGCCTGTGCAGGATGGCAAAGGCACTGCATTGCCACAGCTTTTATAGTACAGTTGTCCCTCACTACTTCGTGCTTTGACTTTCGTGGCTTCACTCCATCGTGGTTTTTTCAAATATATTCATTAAAAAGTTGATCAAGACAGTGAAAACGATACAGCGCGCTTGGTTGTCTGAGTCAGTTATATCCTCTTCCTATCCTGCCCACTGATTGGCTCAGCCTCACGCAAGTTTGTCTCTTTCGTACACACTTCTACATCTGGGGCTTGTAGGCCTGCAGGCCTTTCCTCCTTCATCGCTCTTACAGAATCCACTGTAGACACACCTCCACGGACATTTCCTCGCTGCGCGGATTAGGCGCTCCCTTGGCCCAGCCCGCAATCAGCCTGTTGTCAGTCCGTAGGTACGGACACTCGGTAGCTGCTGGATCCGTACCGGGCTTTTTTTTGTAGCCTTCAGGGGCCAATGCTGCTGAAGGCAATCTAGCTTGGCAGCGCCATTTTTGTCTAATATCCATCCATCCATCCATTTTCCAACCCACCTTATCCTTTTTGGGTCGCAGTGGGGGGGGTCCGGAGCCTATCCCAGAAGCTACGGGCACGAGAACAACCCAGGATGGGGGGGCTAGTCCATCGCAGGGCACGCTCACACATGCACATCTATAGGCAATCTAGGAACTCCAATTAGCCTCAGCATGTTTTTGGACAGTGGGGGGAAACCGCACGACGACACAGAGAGAACATGCAAAACGCCACATACATGCAACCAGGGTGGGATTCAAACCCCTGTCCCAGAGGTGTGAGGCAGCAGTTCTAACCACTGCACCACCATGCCACGCTTTGTCTAATATATTTGTGTAATATATTGGGTAATACGAGTGTAATGGTGACTAAAGGGTGTTGTTTCCATGTCTAGAGGGCTCTAATAATGTTAAAAACCATATTTAGAATGTTGTGAATAGGTTCTCTATGGTCTAACTATGAAAATATTCGATTTATAAATAAAGAATCCTACTTTGCGGAAATTGACTTATCGCGGTAGAGTCTGGAACTGATTAACCGCGATAAACGAGGGCTGACTGTACTGTCTTTTAAACCAGTGGGGAACGTTATTGATTGTGGAATGAGTGAATTTAATTTTTTTCTCCTTTCCCCAAGTCTCGTCATATTGGGCATTCATTTTTCAGGGCTGGAGAGCAGCCGAGCGCGTGGTTTTGCATAGCCTGCCATTCCTGCACCCCACATCTGTATTTCTGTTTCCTGATTGGAAGGGAAATGAAGAGGTACCATGAATGAGATGACTTTTATTAGCAGTGCTAATGCTGTCCAGTGGTGAGGGGAGTTTCCACCCCCCCCACCCCCTACATGCTCTTAACTTTGGTTGAAAGCCAGATCTCAAATCACAGTCCCTAAATTCAGAAACACAGCACATTAAACCTTCATAGTAAGAATTAAATGCCAAATAGATGATGCTTGTTGGTGTCCATCACCGTTGCCTGTATCCATCTTTATATTTTGTTTGTCTAATTTAACAGCCTCCTTTCCTTTGTCTGATGTCAAGGATCCTGATGAGTTTTTTTGGGGGCTGCATCTGACAGCCAACACTTCACCTAACCCTACAAGGCCTTTGCATGCAGACCTATGACATAAGCATTTTTCTTTTGGGTGCGGAACTCATTTGCATGTCAAAGAAAGCTATAGAATTGTTTATTAGTTTGGATGTGTTTTTTAAATGTGTAGGAATTTCATTTTGGAAAGTGACAGTGATATCTAACAAGTTTGTGAGGTTTGTTCCGCACCAACTGCCAAACCTGCGATAAAATCCTCTTAATGTAGCAGCCTTTGTTGCAACAACCCAAAGCCTGCAGCTCCGTCCCCAGTAGAAGAATTTCAGACTGGATTAGGAAACTACAGTGCTTCAGTAATCCAAGTTCCAGAGTGGATGTGTAATCTCTATTCATGGGGCCCACATGTTTCCAGGGCAACGGCCCTTCAGCATCCACTCGTTGGATTTCACAGCCTTATCAGTTCATTATCATGGGCCAAAATTGATTCTCGTATCTGACTAGTTTCAACAGGATGGGCTGAGAATAAGCAGTGGGATTTTAGCATGTCTGGAATGTACAGACTTCCTTCTTAATTCCTAGTCTGGGAATGTTTTCTTCTCTTTATTTAAAAACATACATGTCTAAAACAGTCGGCCAAACAGTTAAACTGTTTTATGCCGAAAGAAATATAGGCGGGTAACTGAAATTTGGAGAACGCCACCATCAAACTGAACCACAACCTATAGAGTGCTGGGGGAGGGGGGGGGGCAACTCTTAAATTGTTTTTCATCTTTAATCATCAGAAGTAAAACTAGTCATTTGTGAAAACTCAGACTTAATGAAGCATGACTTCCTAGTTTGTCATTTGCTGTGATTTTGCACATTTCGGGATGCACTGAACTGGTCCACAATTGCCGAGAAGCCTCCCTCACTTCTGCCCGGAACCAAGAACCAGCCCATATTTCCAGTCATAGAGGCACAGGGTGCCAGTCAGCCCGCTTGTTCCAGACGCCGCTGCCCGACCAGGAAAACAGAGGAGCTGCTTCCCCTCCCTCTGTCTGCTCTGCTTTCATGTGATAGAGTTTTATTGGACTGTGCTGCAGGGGACAGGAGGTTAAATGTCTGTGGTTGTTTCGGTTTTTAAACTTTGGTACTGCCATGGAAGGTTCTGCACTGCCTTTGCCGCCGGCCAGAGGACCCGGAATCCATCAGTGCTGGCGCACTAACAAATGGGCTTTATGTTAAACGAATTAGCCATGACCCATGGACCAGGTCCTTGTTAGGTTTGGGAGCTGAGGTTGGGGGGGGGGGGGTCTGGCCCTAGGCGCTTTGTCTGCTGGCAGCATCAGTGGGGTTAATTGGAACACACCAGCCTTTGCACAAACATGTGGCGCTAGGACTGGAAAATTGTGGCTCCCAGTCCCCACGAGCAAGTTGTGCTGCTTTAACTGCTCCAGCATCTCCTCAGCCGCTCAGCTCGGATCACCTGTTAATTACACTGCCCCCCCCCACCCAGCAGCCCCACAACATTTGCCAAGGGTGGCCATTTAACAGCAAAGTTCTTGGTCCTGTATATAATTAATGTCCGAAGAATCGCAGTTTTGATTGCAAGCATCTAAGCTTCGCTCATCTGAGTGTGCTTCAAATTCAGTGCAGCCACCCTGCCCGTCTTTCATCCTGGGGCAGGACAACAGTCTCTGCAGTCCCACTTCTATCATGAATTAAACGGCATATGAAGCGCTCTCCATTCGGCCGCCTTCCCACACTCCCACCGGCTCGAACACATGCACTCACACAGAGTTCCAGACATTATGACCGCGCCAGGTGTAACCACACATAGAGCTGGTGAATGTCTATACAGGTACCACTAAATCAACGTCAAACAGGCCGTTTTTAGTAGCTCTTGTTATTTCACCTCCTCTGCCTTCAGTTGTCTTACAGTTACCAAATAATTAGCCATAACCAGCTTTACGGGGCTGTTTTTATCATGCCATGGTGTCTCCTCCACTCTGCTGCAGTGACTTCATGCCTTTGTTCCATTTGCCGTTTGCAGTTAACAGCAGGAGGTGAGGCACTGCACACTGTCTCGTTGCAGCCTTCGTCGTCGAAGGGCGAAACGAAGATAGATCCTCAGGTGGCTTTGCACTTATGGGCTGTGGACTGGCAGGCTAATAGATCACCCTTTTTCTGCTCCAGAAAAATCCATTTTTTTTATCCTTGAGGAAAAAATTTAATCTGAACTTCAGTGTAAAGTTCAGAAAAGTGAGTCACCAGTTATATACGTACACAGTTTGGTATATGTCCATGCTTGTGCTGCTCACCCTCCTGCTCTGTCCCTTAGTACCACATACCACAGGCCCATTTCTTGTCTCACCTTTCTGTGTCAGGGAACTGAGTTTGAGGTGCCAAAAGGCCATGGCCCCATTTTAGGGCCCAGATTCTCGAAAGGGCGAGAGAGAGGGAGCGGGGGGTGGGGGTGGAGGCCTGCGGTGCTTTGGGTACCTGCCGTCCTGAATGCTGTTTCTGTTGGCAGGGCCTTGGGAGGCCAATGGGCCGTGATTGCCCAGGTCTCAGTGACTGGGTTCCCAGTGGAGGCCAGGCTGGGCTTCGCCGGGAAGGGGGCATGGGGACTGAAGCACACGTCTGTCTCTTCCCCGTGTGAAACATGTTGCGCCTTATCTCTCTTGAGACTTTTCATACATTTCCCCGTTTGGTTGTGTAGTTTTCATCTCTTTTACATTTTCTTTTAACGATTATGAGAGTCGAGTGTATTTTTGCATGATTAAAATGAGATACTCCTGTGGTAAAGTCCAGAGAACCTGTTTCTCGTCACCCCACAACACAGGGAAACCAGGCTGGGGCTGTAATTATAGTCTGGGCCTGAGGTACTTGTAGCTGGCAAATGCATGCAATTCATGTGATATAATAAAGAACATCTAGTTACTGAAATATCCAGTGTGGTTTGTTATTTACATAGAAATATATTACTTTCTCTTACACTGTATTTTTGTGAAAATCACTAAAAGAATGTGTGGGCGCCTATGCAAAACTGTTTACTACGCTCTCTCTCTCTCTCTCTCTCTCTGTATATATATGTATGTATATATATATATATATATATATATATGTGTGTATATGAAATATCTTTTTGCTCACAACAACACAGGTTAAACCAACAATCTGTGCATTTTGTTAAATGCAAATTCAAATTTAAAGTACTGAGATCAGCGCCTAAGCAGAAACAGCCTGACCCCCAGGCTGGACCTCACCCCTGTTCCTCCAGCAGGCTCAGAAAGCCACCATAAAGAGCTCTTTGTAAACTCTGTAAAGCCTTATGCTTCGTGCCATTGGGTGTTCCGTCTGTCTCATCTCTTGAGTGCCTGTTGCTTACACCCCTCCTTTGGCACAGTTGGACTGTTGTGTTTCCAGCGTGCTGCAGCTCCTTGCCAGGATCCAGGTGTGGCTGCTAACAGGTTAGACTGGCGTCCCCATTGCGGGGGCAAGAACAAGTTGGCTCCTATGAGTTTATCCCCACCTTGGCTGACCCTGAAGTCTGTTCCTCTCTCTGGAGCTGTGTGCTCACTGTTGAGTGAAAGAACCTGTCCCCTAAGTATCAGTTCAGCAGTCCTATCCTGCTGCTTATGTATGTATTCAGCTCATATGTAACCCTCGCCCCTCCAAACTGCATTATTTTCCCCACAGTATATGTGGCAGTATATGCTGTCTTTTTCAAACGCAGAGCTGACCCATTGTTTTGATAACTCCTTCCAGGAAATGCAAGCCCTGCATTTTCAGAAGCTAATCACTTGCTTGCCTGTCCTATAAATCTAATGCAGTTTTACTTTGTCTCATGTCATTGTTGAACCACGGCCCAGAATCTTAATCTATTTATTTTTGGCAGACTGAAATGATCTTTACATACTGATTAATTTTCACTGTCAAAACACTAAAAGTGTCACATAATGGTGTTTTGTTAAAACGTGTTTTAGAATGCAATATATTTTAAATTAGCATTTCTATTGTAATTTCTCCATAAGCGCATATTAAATTAACTTAAAACATTGCATGTAATATTAAGTTGCAAAATATGGTAATTATGCATTTCAGTGATTTATGTATTTGTGTATATATGCAGTTTTGATTTTCTTTAAACCACACACAATATGACAAGTTTTATTGATTTAAAATAGTTATAGCTTAGTAATTTTATTTACTGTATTTCATTTAAAACAAGAAACTGTTCTGAAATTTTAAGATAATTATACTTATCCTGTTTTTATATATCTA
The DNA here is from genome assembly GCA_026780765.1 of Petrocephalus schoutedeni. Classification (NCBI taxonomy): domain Eukaryota; kingdom Metazoa; phylum Chordata; class Actinopteri; order Osteoglossiformes; family Mormyridae; genus Petrocephalus; species Petrocephalus schoutedeni. The sequence continues at coordinate 19,097,057 of JAODKL010000001.1, forward strand.
TACATTTCTCTTATTATTTTTTATTTTTCTGTATTTTATTTAAGTATATTTTCCATCACCTCTGCAAATATTTTTAAGCAGTTTAAAAAAAATAACAGTTCTGGTTTAGTACATTCTCAGAGAGAATGCTTTTTCATATGAAAGTCACAAAAATGCCACAGCTGGAAATCTGAAAAATGGGTCACTATGTTACCATTTATTTGGTATAATGAATCATGCATTTTAATGGGGAATCACATTAACACATATATAACCAAATAATTTATACAAATAGTGCTGCATATCAATGATTTGTGATACAGGAAATGCAAGGCAAGTTTGTGCTGGCGGAAAAATTTCACTGGGCTTTCAGTCTATAAAATTCCAAAGGACATTTGCTTCGTAAGTTGCAGATGTACAGTATATTGCAGGGGATTTATTAAATTGTAGGCCCCTAGCGTTCCTAAAGGATGCTGATGTTGTCTGGTTTTATGGAGGAAGTCTAATAAAATTCATGCAAATATATGAATCCAAATAGCATTTTAAAATGACAGCGGTGGTTTAACAGGTTAATTTAGTTGGGTTCGGTAGTGTGGTGGTTAGTACTGTTATCTCACACCTCTATGACCAGGGTTCTAGTCTCCGCCCATGTGTGTCGCATTTGCATGTTTTCCTTCTATCGTTGTAGGGATTCCTCCAGCATCTGTGAAAACTATACTTTATGCCATGTTTTAAGATATTAGAAATCAGATGTTATGTACATTGTTTCTGTTATCATGTATATGTGAGTATTATTGTTTGGCTATTTGTAAATACTGATCAGCAACTGATGGAAGAGCAGCCTCGTTACTATACTTGTCATCAGCATGAAATGTGCAGGAACACATTAGTGGCAATACACGAGAATGATTATGGGAGCCTTTGTTTTTCTGTAGATGTAATCTGTACTGTTGTATCCAGATCAGCACCACTGGGGAGGCGCTCTGGCAGTGTGCGATGGGCCTGGGTGAACCAGCCCAGGTCAAAAGGCGGGGTGGTCTTCTGCTAGGCCTAGCCCTGCCCTCAAATTCACCCTCTCTGCAACTTCTTGAATTTTCTGTTGATAAAACGACATTCCAATAGATTTTCTTTGGCCCTAAGCCTAGATGTAATCCTGAAATGGTAAATTAATAAGAAATTGGAGGAAAAAAGGCTCATGGATTTGTGTAGCGTTTGAAACTTGGTGTGAAAACAAATCACTTTTACTTCTGGTGTCCTAAGCTTCTGGTCTTCCACCCACAGCCGGTCTTTCAAAAGCGATGTTGGCCTGGCTGTCACGTGATTTTACGTGAGATGCATACAAACAAGCAATGGCCAAGCCAAGAGCTTACTCTCCCCTTTACTTCTCTGTCTCCATTGCAGGGGCCAATTTCGTGACTCGGAAAATCAGCCGCTCAGTGGCCAAGATTCATCTTGGGCAACTGGACTGTTTCAGCCTGGGCAACTTGGATTCCAAGAGGGACTGGGGTCACGCCAAAGACTATGTTGAGGTAGGGCACGGACTGTGTCCGTGGGTTTAAAAGTAAGGACACATTAGCACACACACACAGATGCACACACACCCTTTTTAGCCTAGCCGAGTATGTTTTCCCAGATTATTTGAAGCAGAAATATTTGATCTGCATGAGGTCTCCTGTGAACTGTTGCCAAAAAGGAGTTGGGGCACTGCTGGGATCCTGCAGACAACATTTGAATTCCCAGAATTTAGTAGCGCTTGAGTCAACTTATGTTCCTGCTTTTCTTTTAAAGATGGAGAAGAAAGGATAGAAATTAGAAGGTGACTGATCTGCAGAATCATGGCTGATATATGTCTGCTGAACGCCATGGTGGCGGTGACCTCAGGGGTGCTCAGGCATGGAAGGAAAAGCAGGGTCTCAGCAGGCCATATCGGATCATAAATGGCAGATGCGGTTGATATTCAGGCTGGGCTTTGGAATAGCGTCAGTGGAATCAGCATTGGCGGTTGCTGTTGTATGTCTCAAATGAAATTGCCATATCATAGCCATGTGTTGTCAAAATACTAAGCTGATCGGCTCCTTCAGGAGGCTCAGTAGGGGCCCCACAGAATCTAAGCGCTACTTGACAGTCTCCTAAAGTCAAAACCTGTTTTATTCACCGCTTTCTTCACCCACAGAAACCCCACACACAGTAGCTATTGATTCATGGAATGCGTTTCAGATCCTGTGATGGAAAGAATATTCGCGATGTAGCTCCACAGTTGGCGAGCAAACCACATTTGCTCCTCAGTCATGGCTAACATTCGACTGGTTTTCTGCCAAATTCCCTTTGTGTTATTTTTTATTATCAAAATACATAAAAGTATTGATTTAGAGAAAAAAAACAGCAGATTAAAAAAATATAATGGCCATTATGGTATTTGTGATGTATACCATGCAGTACTGTATGGGTTTTGCATATCATGTTTTGGAGGGGAGATTCTTTGCAAGGAGAGATTGCAGACTTTGCCCAGTTTGAGATTGTCCAGGTTTCCTGTTTGTGTCTCATCAGATAGGCACAGTGGTACCAATCAATCTCTTCAGTGACACATGGCACTGCTGTCTAAGGGAAGTCTTACATGGAATTGGAACCCAGGCTATGAAAACTATCCATGTGTTTGTTTGTGTGTGATAGTGGCACACATTCACAGTCGAACTCGAGCATAAGCACACACACAGCCATGCCCACACACACACACACACACACACACACACACAGACTCGCGTACCTATCTAAATGAGGACCGTCCATTCCTTTCTATGGGGAAAACCCTAATCCCAATCATGAGACCCTTAACCCCTACCCAGCCCTAACATTAACCATAAGTAACCAACCCAAATATAACACTTTTGACATTTTTACTTTTTTGATTGTATTCATAGATTTAAATGGGGACCTGAAAAGATGTGCCCAAAATAAGGAAATTTGGTTTTACCACACTTTAAGGAGATTTTGGTCCCCAATTGTGATCTATGCAAATCCACACACATGCATACACACACAAACACAGACACAGCTTGACCCAGAGCTTTAATGTTATTGTGGACTGTTACTGCGTAAAGCTCTTATGCTTTTATTCTAACGTCGGAGGGAGAAATAGGACAAAAGACTTTAAATAAATTACAGAGAACTGCTGGACATTAAAGAGCCCTTCAGATTTTATCGCACTTGAATCCTGTGTAACCAGACATGTGTCAAGTTTCATGCGCAGCACTTTTAAATTCTAAATATTCAGATCCAACTGTTTGTTTAATTATTGTATTAGAATTACAGTAACACTTAAATTGATGTTTGGTTTCAAGAAGCTGGGTGGTGTTCATCCTGGGTGTTGATGTGGTCAAAAGCTGGTGACTGATATTTGAACTTATTTGCTTAATATTGATACCCTGGGTTACAGAGGATCAAAAGTACTTTGAATTTCTGTCCTAACTATCTATTCTTTTTACGAATTATATACTTCTTCACAAAAATAACTACTTCACAAATCTGTACTGAGGTCCAAGTGACACTATTTTACCCAATTCAGAAAGTAGGTTTAAAAATGTGTTAATGTTTGTGTTTATATGCATGTTAAAATTAATGTCTTTTAATTATACTAATAATAGCAGCTATAATTTTTGGCTAAACACAGACAAGTGTATCCAGTTTCACTTGCTGTAATCTATTTGATGCTCTTGGTATACTTAAAACAAGAGGTATGTGTTATACATTCTTTAAGAATTGAAACATGTTCCTTTAAAGCTTTATAAAGCTCTGGAAGAGAGTTGTGTCATTTTTTAAGCTAACAAAATCTCTGCTGTATACTTTGTATTCATCACCGGCAATCCCCTGTTATTTAGCTTGACGAAAGGCACCTCAGTCATTCACTAACGTGACCATGCATGTGGTTATAGTTCAGTGACTAGACCTGTGAAAGCTCAGACTTTGTTTGTCACTGTACTAATGCAAGCGTGTAACCATCATATAATTGAAATATTGAACACCTAAGCAGGACCATGTGTCTTACTGCAACTTCTGCAACTCCAGCATAGAAATTGCCCCTAATTGCTGTTAAATGTGTTTTACATGGCTTGAGAGGCTCCCCGTGTTGCCGCTTTCCTCTTACTCCCACTGTAAATGTGTGGTTGGGCTCAGCTGACCCCCGGATACTTTGCGCCTCGTCTAAGAGCTCAGACTTTTTAGTTCCTCTCAGAATTTCCCTGTTAAAGGACGAGGTTCAGTGCTGCGATCGGAATGGGTTAGGGCCCCGTGAGAAATTGCTCGTGAAAACTTAAAATTCAGCGTCAAAACGGGAAGTCGCCTATGATCCGTTGTGTGTGTTTTGACAAGCGGAGTCCTGTGTTCCTTTGGCTTCCATCCTGAGGGCCGCTGTTTATTTGGATACATTTGAGGCTGCTCTTCTACACTCCGTCTTCCCGTCAGTGCCAGGTGTGGGGCTGGGCCTTGGCTGCCAGTCCCAGTACCTTTCTGCTGCTCTTGTTTTTAGGGATGTTTGCTTTGGACCAGGGGAGCAATTTTTTATTTTTTTTTTGGACTCAGACAGCATGTCCTGACTCCCCTCACCTCTCCCAGTGCCTCTTCGGCACACCGGCCATGATGTTACTCACTGTGTTGTCGTCAGTGGGACCTTGTCCCTTTCGTGGTTGACGCAGGTCTGCTGGAATATACGCACGCTGCTTGCGGTACGCGTGCTGAGCTCTGGCTCGCCTCCTTGCGTCCCGGTGTGTCAGATTCCCGCTGCTTTCTTCTCATGAGTTTGGTGTGCGCTTTTTATCATGTCTCGGCGCCGTACGGCGAGACGCTGACCTATTCACCGCTCCCAACATTTTCCTGAGCACGGAGGAGCATCCAGCAACGTCTTTGCTCCACAGTTGCCTGCCAGCCGTCCACCGGCCGTGGGGCTGCTCTGGTGATAGCGTGTCTAGCGGGCTGCCCGGTTCCCTCGCTCTCTCTTTGGTATTGCGGATCGTCAAAATTCTCTCACATGTGCTGGAGACCCGGCTATCTGGAATGTGGGATTACTGAGGAATTTGGTTCAGGCGGATCCATCTTACGAAAGGGTGTGAAGCACACTTAAAAATGAGCAGTTTTATTAGGGGCGTCTCGAAAGCGCATACCTTCCCAAATCTGGGGAACTGTAGTACCGAATCTGTCAATCGAGGGCTAGTTTCGCAGTCCGCATGGTTTGAATTATATCGACATCAGTGCAGTTATTTTTGTGTGCTTTAGTTTATAGCCTTTTTCTAAAGGCTGTTTCTAAAGTTAATTTACACAGGTCAATAAGGCTGTCTGCTGTCTCTGTACTCTAATGATTAAATGAGAGTTATATTTGAAAAATGTGCCTTTGTAGATTATGGCTGGCTTTGTAATGACTTGTAAAGACTCCTCTTTGTATCATTACCAAAAAACGAATGTTGTCTGGGAAGAGTGCGGGCTGAACCCCCTCCTGTTTTGTCCCATGTGTGCAGAGCTCTCTCTGGTAGCGCAGAGCTCAGTTCTACACGCATTTTCCTGTGTTGTTTGGAAATCAGGAGTCAGCTCAGAAATGGTCCCTTTTTCCCCTCCCCTCCCCCACTGCAGGAAATCGTATGCTGCACGTCAAACATTTTGGCTGCAGCCTCAGCCGTCTCTGCACCATTGCCTTCTCAGAATGTTCTGCTGCGCTGGGCTGTCTTCCGAGCCTCATAGGTCCACATCCTGGGGTGCTGCCCACGACATCCTTTTATGGATGCCTCCCATCAGCGTCGCGTTCCACAAAATGGTTTTCTAAAATGGGCCTTGGGGCCCGCCTCCCCCAGCACGGGGGGAATGTTCTGTGCGTATAATACCTTTCGGTACACTTTTTGTGTGTTTGTTTAAATAATGTTTTTTTCTTTTATTAACGGATTTCTGAAGTTTGAATAGTAACACCTCAGGTTAGCAGGGGCGTGTGCTTCAGCTTTCCTTTTTTTCCATGACACTGAAGGGCTTTCTCAGTGCCCACTGCCTAGATGTCAATATGAAACTGAAATGTGATGCGGTACTTAATGGCCAGCTTGGCTTCTGTGAGTTCTATGCACGGGGCCACTAGGGTAGAGATTGGGCCATGGTGAAGGAGGAGGACCAACACCAATGGATCCTTCATGGTCTAAGATGAGGGCCTGGGATGTGCAGGATGGCCCACATCACCAGAGAGGGGCAGCCTGCTCGAACCAGAACACGTGTCACAGTCCTGGATACGCAGAGGAGCCGGTGAATGAACCTGAACCACAATGGCATTTTTTCTGGTCCCATGCCTGATGGTGTGTGGGTCGCAGCAGAAGTTAAAATGCAGTCACTGAGAACATTAAGCAAATGCATTAACCGCACCATTCTTAGTCCCAGAAGGGATACAAATTCATACAAAGCTGTTTTAATTTGATTTTTTTTTTCTTAGCAACCCCTAAATACCTAAGTATCCTCAGTCCAGTATTGAAACCACATTTTGCTGAGAGGCAGAAACAACAGGCTCAAAACAAATGTGCCAAAATGCTGAAGTAGCTTTGTGACTTGTGACAGGAATGGGGAGGGCTAGGGGAACATTTTTGTAGCATAGAAAGAAACCCTTGTATGTCACAGACACTGCTACATTAGTACTATTACATTAATTTTTTTAGCAGATGTGTTGCTAAATGTACTCTAAACCACAGATAAAATTAAACCAGCACAAGTGCCACATTGCCTCATATGTGGTAAAAATACAGTATGCTAACACATTAATACCATATGCTGTGTAAGAAATATAGTGTATCAATTTAAAGAAAAATACACTGTTCAAATGACCCACAGCCATGGCTGAAGTTTAAACTGAATTTTGGTAATATAAAAATGAAATAAAACCCATAATATATATATATATATATATATATATGCACATTATTTTAAGTGTGTTTAAATAACAACAAAGCTACACTGATGCACTGAAAAAAACTGAGGGTATTTGGAGGGTACTGAAATTCTGCAGCACATTCATTTTACTGCACCATCACGCAGTTTTTTCCAGCATACTTCGGTCATTGAACTAGAACATTGTTGCAGTTAAGCAAAGGTTTAGGGACAGCATGGCTCCTACGATAGTTGACCTTTCACCTCTAGAGCACAGAATGGTTTTGATGGTGTGAGAGACTTACATTTCACACACACAAGGGGCAGAGTTGAAATGGTGTCCCTAATAGGACCCTACATGCATGAGTAGCCCTGTCTGTCGGTGGGGTCATAAGACAGATGCCCCCTCAGACCACATACCCTCTGGAGCCGCGCTTGTGTTTATGACATATTCCATCGCTTGGGTGGGCAGCATGGCATTCATAGCAGAAATGCAGGACTCTCCCAGCGGAGCTCTTTGCTACGTGTCTGTTGCAAGGTGGAACCGTATGAAGTGCTCAGCCTGCTCTCAGGAAAAAGTGTTCAGCAGTTCTTTGCAATTTTTCAACAAATTTTGTACTATATCTTTCTAATATTCAGAGATGGAAATGGGTTTAAAAAAATGATAGCCTTTCTGTGCAGCCCACTTGGTTTTGTTAGTTTCTGTGTGTGTGTGTGTGTGTGTGTGTGTGTGTTTTAATGTTGACATCTGTAGTATCACTTCGCTTCGGTGGGGACATCGGAAATCGGAGAGGGGGACGGGGGGCTGTGTATTTGTTTGGCTTTGTTCGCCGTGGCTTCACGGCGTTCGTCTGCCTTGGCTCATTCTCGGAGGCCCGTCGGCCGGCCCAGCGCCGGGGCCGTGCAGCTTGTAAAGCTCCCGTCTGCGGCTCCTGCTCTCCGAGGCTTCATGGTAAATAAATAGTAAAAATAATAATAATAATAAATGGGAACGCAGAGGCCTGGCAGGTGCTGTGGAGGATGCTCCCTCGCTCCTCGCTGAGTGCAGGCACCATTTCACTTCATTTCTCCCTGTCTCTCTGCAGGTACTGCCTCTTCCAAACTCCATACCAGGAGCATGATGGGCTTTCTCAGTATTAAATTGATTACAGTGCAAAAATAATTTAAAGTCGCATAAAATAACATATTATACAAATATTTCTAAGCTCTAGTCATACATCTTAAAGTAATTAAATTAATGCAAGTTCCCCATTACTTACAGTAACATTTTGTTAAATTGTGGAGATGTAGGATAAACGATTTGCCTGTTAGGTAACGGTTTTAAAACACAACTGAAAAGTTAATTAACTGGAGAAGAGAATAAAGACTAAATATTTCATTGAATTAGTACATACTTTATATGAACTAAATTTAAAGGCAGAAATTATAATGTGGAACACTGAGGAAATGTAAATTAGTTAGGAACTAACTTTTTATGTTGGTGTCAGTGTATCATAATTTGAAAAGTGGAATATTGTATATCCCTCACCGGTGTCGCAGTGGTGTTTATGCCTTGGATCCCTGTTGCTGCGGAAAGCTCTCATCCTTACGCCGTGGATAGCTCCCCCCGAGCACCAGTGTTTCCAACTCTGCCTGACACCATCCCGTCTCGCCGAAGGGTTTTGCGAAATAATAATATTGTCATGTTGCTCCTCGCCCAAGTCTTTGGCATTTCGCTGCTGGTCTTTGCCGACATCTCTGCAGGATGTGCTGCCGCTGCGTGAGAGGCTGCGTGCAGAAGGCCGAGCAGGACGTGGGAACGTGGGGGGGGCTTTTCGGGAGGTCCAGTTCACCGAAGGTTGAATTAAATTAACAAGGTGAGGGAAAGAAATGGCAAACCGTGCAGAGTAGCCCTGGGACCAGTGCTGTTTGATTCTGACATTCTCCTCATTTTATCCTCTTGGGTTTTTTTTTTTAAGGAATTCTTTTTATAAAAAGAGCTACAAAAAATATTAATAGAATTTATGTAAACTCTATATTTATATATATATATATATATATGTTGATGTGTGTGTGTTTGTATGTATGTAAGTGTGTGTATATATATATATATATATATATATATATATATATGTGTGTGTGTGTGTATTTAACAAAAAAATATTCCCATGATATTGGTGAATTTAGTGGTGTGTTTTAGGGACATTACTTTTCGTTGTCTGTTATGTATTGATGTTTGCTCACTGCTCTTAAATACAGTGCAGTACAGTCATTACCGTTACAACATAATAGATAATGTCCACTGGGTTTTCTGCCCCTCTGAATTATCATATGATTTCTCCATTTCAGTAATTTCTTGTGTTGATGCTCACTAAACATTTGAGGTCAGATATTAGAAACTACATCAGAATACTTAGCATCGGAAGTTATCACAGAACAAACAGAACGAAGGACAAGTGAGAGCAGTCTCAGCAGATTCTCAGCCGATGGCAGGGGAATAGTGAAGCAAATTGTTAAGGGAATGTCCCAGAGCTCGCAATGCTGTGCTCAGCTGCATCTTCATAAAACCCAGAGTACCTGTTACTGAAGCTCCCTGCCCAGTGTCCTGCTGAGAGTGAATTACTACAGAGTGTTACAGCTGGGATTAATGAGGGCAGCAGAGTGCCATGGATGGAATTAATTACACATTCAAAATGCTACGAATCCTGCACTGGGCTCAACATAGTCATCTTGGGTTTGTTTATACCTGTGTGTATGCATACAGTATATGTGTCAGGTGTGGCTCCAGGCTCCTCCCCGCTCCCCAGGGGGCCTGCTCTGTGGATGGGCCACCTCCTGCGCCACGTCCTGGGCGGCCCTGTTTTTCTGGCATCTCACAGCAGGAGAGTGAATAAACAGCAGGCAGCTGTGGACCCCGGGACCAGTTCAGCTTCCAGTCAAAGAGGTGGGAGGCGGCCTGAATTAATTGCGAGTGAAACGTAAGACAGGCAGAAGCAGCAGAGTAATAAAGCCTGGGCTGTAAACAGAGAGGAATAAAAACAGGCGGGCTCTGAAATCCCCCGTCGCCGTGGTGGGGGTGTGTGGGACCCACATGGTAGGGGTGCCTGGCCTCAGCTGCCCCTGAGTGAAGCTCGGGTACCACACCATCAGAAAATGTAATGAGGTACATCTCATTTAAGGCTGTGATTGTATTCATTTCAAATATCTCATCAGTGACTTAACTCATCTCTGATGCATAAACCTAAATAGCAGTTGATGCAGTTAGTTCTGAAATGATTTTTAGAATAATGTAATTTTTATTCCATTTTAATTCCTGCAAAATAAAGGCCCATGTATATTTAAAGATGTGTTATGAGAGAATAAAGAAATATTATATCTTATTGAGACTTTTGCCAAAATATTTGGTGAAGTATGGAGAATTGAAATTGAGTTTTGCTTAATTTTATCCCTAAGCTTGAAGCATCATGTGGTTATAATCTGTCACCCAAGGACAAAGAGAGAGTTATCTAATGACATTGCAGTGTTTTCAGCTGTTTGTCAGGGAGATAGATATGCATATTTTAACCCTCTCTGTTCAGTGGCCCAGATGGGATTTAGAGAATAATCGCTTGGGGAGCTTCTTGGGAAAAGCGCTCCTGGCCTAGACTCAGACTGCTGTTGTGCTACCCAGCAGTTCGGTTTCTTCACCCTTAGTATTGAGTGCTAGTGTTGTGCTTGTGAGCAACGTTCAGTTTCTTTACTGCATCCTTTTTTTCATATTTGCCCCTTAGCCCTGGGCTTGGACCATGTTTATTGTTCAGCAGCAGTCAGCAGTAAATTTCGATGAAGACCTCAAGCGGCTCTTGCTTTCTCGCGTTGGTTTGGTCCTCCTTTAGCTCTCTGCCGCCACTGTGGCCTCCTTTCCGTGGAGGCCCCCACAATGCATTTGCATCCAATTCAGCGTCGCCACCAAGTCCCTCAGTCAGCGACCTGAGTGCTGCTTTCAGTCCTGCTAGGTAGCGCTGTACTGCTCCGCTGTCTGGGAGATGTCTATGAGATGGGGAAAAACATGGAATAGACTAGGCATGTGCTTTGTTTTAGCGCTGTACAGAATCTTACTGAGGTTTTTTAAAAAAGGGAAAAACCTTTCTCAGTTTAAAACTAAATATTCAGTTGATATGTGGCTGTTTTATAATATAGCGTTTTTTTACGTCGTGCTGTTTCAGTCTGTTCGCCAGTCTATTTTGTTGCTTATTTTGTTATTTGCTTTTTACCGTTACTAAGAGAATTGCCTACCGGATTGTAATTTTATATGTTCTAATACCCCCGTTGTTTTAGGAACCGCAGCGGTGGTGACATGGAGCTGCTTCGCATCGCCAGGCATCGTGAGAATCTGCCACAACACAGCTGTTAATCGCAGGAACTTAGGACACTAGAAGAGGCCCCTTAGCTGAATAGTCGGGGTATCCCCAAAGGGCAACTAGCCAGTCCCCTCTCGCGAAACTGAGAAGCCACAAGGGCCCCGACTGCTTGGTAATAAATGCTAAGCGGCCGGTGACTTTGACACCCAGCGCATTCCTCAGGGAGCCAAAGGCCTCTAATGAAGACGACCTTATTTGAACATTAGCACTGAAACCGGAGCCTCTCCTCTCCCTCCCTTTCTCATTTTGTTGGAAATTTCAACGTTAGAGTAAGAACGTTCATTTTGTAGGAGGTTTTCTTTTCGTGTGAGTGAGTTGAAAGGCACAGCTCTGCTTTGACGCTCCAAGTAGTTCTTACGGACCTTAATCTCTTGGCTTTGTCTCTCCTGCGTTTGTTTTAATTGTTTGTTAATTGTTTTAATTAAAGAAAAATATCTTGTATCTATTCACTGCATGTTTTCAAGGCTACCCTTGCAGTGAAATATAGAAAGTAAAATTGTGTTTATTATTCGGTTTCCTCCTCCAGACCAAAGGCATACAATCCAAGTGACCTGGTAATTTGAATTGTCCTGTTTGTGTGTGGGTTTGCATAGATCACATTTTGGGACCAAAATGTCCCCAAAGTGGGGTAAAACCTAAAACTTCCTTACTTTTGGGGATATTTTTTCTTATCCCCATTTGGATAACCTCAGTGTTATAAAAATCTCTGAATGCAATCAAAAAAAGAACAAAAATACCTTAAAATGTCTTGTTTTTGGATTGGTTACTTGTGGTTAAGGTTAAGGCTGAGTAGGGTTTAAGGGTGTCATCATTGGGATTACGGTTGTTCCTGTAGAAATGAATGGGCGGTCCCCATTAAGATAAGATATGAGGGTCTGTATGTGTGTGTGCGTTCTGTGATGGGCTCCAGCTCTCTGTAATCCTGATTGGATAATTGGTTATTCAACATAAATGGATGGATTATCTTATTCCAGCTTTGTGGCAGAGATCTTCCCTGTCACTGGACCCAGTGTCTTCAGGTGATGTGTTGAATATACTGTATGAGCCTTTGCTTTATCTCAGTCTTTGCCAGTAGTAATGGGAAAGTCAGGCTAATGGTTTTCCAAAGCGCCCTCTGTAGGAATTCACCCATGCTGCTGTTGGTGTCACAGCCCAGTACTCGCTGTCTCCACCTGGTTTGCTCACCTGGTTTCTCACACACACACATTTAATGGGGTCTTCATTATCCCTCAGGGGAATGAAAGTGACTGGATGCCATGTGTGTTTCTCCCTCCTTCTCTTCCTCTTTCTCTTTCTCCTTTTTCTCACTGTGAGTGAAACATGCAGAGGAGAAAGTGTCACTTGTCCTGTTTACAGCACTTGGATGGATGCTGTAAGCAATTGCTTCCTCTTATTTAACAATAAATACCTATGGAATGTGCCCCCCTTCTACTGGAGTAACCCCCCCAAACCCATGTGCCCCAACAGGGCCTTTTTCTCTGTGGCCCCAAACCTCATGCCCCCCATCCTCCCTCAAGCCCGAAATAAATCAACACTGGTTGGGGCTCAGTGGCCATAAATCAAGCCCTGTCGAGAGCTGGAGCCGGCCCAGTCATCCTGTCATAGCTTGGCTTTCACTCAGGATTAATTAAAGACCTGATATAAAGCCCAGATGTGCTGAGATCTGGAGCCTCTCGGAGCAGGACTGTGCTGGAAACTCTCTTACTTTCTTTCTCTCTCCCTCATTCTCTGTCCTTCTCTTTCGCTTTATCTTTGCCTCTCTCTCTTCTCTCTTACCTCCTCTCTCTTTCTCAACCTTGTGCGCTCTACGGGTTTGTGATCCACCCAGGGAGGTTGCAAGGGTGGGAGGCTCAGCATAGGACGAGTCCAGGCTTTCTCTGCTCCCATCCAGGATTTGCTTCTCAGTGGAGCTGGCATGTTCGTGCGGGTGTGCAAGTCTGAGTGATTTTGAGTGAGTCTGACTGTGTGTTTTTTGCATGTGGATTTGTTGGAGGCATGTGGATTTGTTGGGAATGATGTGTCATTTGGCAGACCTTGCTGATTTGATTGGTGAAGAAGGAGCTATAGCTATACCCACCTCGGGCAATGGTGCTTTAACCTTCGGCTTGTTTGCAGGAACCCATACAGCTGCTTTATAGAAAAAGTAATACACCTGCATTGCAGGAACTCCTACAGCTGCTTTATAGAAAAAGTAATACACCTGCATTGCAGGAACTCCTACAGCTGCTTTATGGAAAATGTAATACACCTGCGTTGCAGGAGCTCATACAGCTGCTTTATGGAAAATGTAATACACCTGCATTGCAGGAACTCCTACAGCTGCTTTATGGAAAATGTAATACACCTGCATTGCAGGAACTCATACAGCTGCTTTATGGAAAATGTAATACACCTGCATTGCAGGAACTCATACAGCTGCTTTATGGAAAATGTAATACA
>JAODKL010000001.1:19117973-19136269 GCA_026780765.1 Petrocephalus schoutedeni
GGACATACGCACATGGGGAACAAGGGGCGTGGCACAACAGGAACACAGGGACAGACCGTGACACCATGAATCTTAGGGTGACAGTGTTGAGTAGATTAAAGATCCTGGCTGCTCCGCACTCCGCCAAGTGTTCCTGTGACTCCTGGGGTCCCACCGGCGCATGGACGCGAGTACAGGGGCCTGTCACCAGCCCCTCTTTGTTGATTAACCTTATCTTTCAACAGTGCGGACTGGCGAGGATGCCTTTGGGCCCAGGAGAGATTACCTTGTGAACCTAGAGCGAGGGGGTTGGTGGGGGCTTAGGGAGAGATTTTTAGTAAGGCGGGATGGAGGTGGGTGGAGTTAGCCAGGCAAGAGTTTGAGAGATATGGACCAAGACTGACTGTTTTATTAATGTCGTTTATTTGACCAATGAGCTTTTGTCAACATGCTTTTACTCAGCTACCCATTAATGCCAACCTTGTGCCATTTCGGTTGGAAAGCGATGCCGTCTGGGCTGGTCAGTGTGATGGAGCTGCTTGTGTAGGTGGGGATGGAGATGGCTAAAGATGGGGATGCATGACGATCAGGTGGAGATGCAATGCACTGGGGCTACGGGGCCTGCTGCTCCCGCGCCCCCTCCCTCATCTCCCCAGCAACCCCAGGGTCATAGATGCACATCTGGTCTCCATCAGCAGGGCGCACCGATAGTGGCCCGGCACTCCCTATAATGCTCAGGCTCCGCGGCATCAGGGGCGACAAAACCTAGAAAACAGGCAGAGGGCGAGCCATTTCACGCCCCAGCCCTGCTGCGGGTGAGACGGCTTCTTGCGCTACTGACTCTCCGGCTTGGGTTGCGTAAACACAGGACGTCCGTGCCCATGTTTAACCCTTCAAGTGTTGGAACACTTTGCGTGGCTGCTGTAGACGTCTGCCTGCTAAAAGGAGAGTGTAAATAACATGTTTCCCAACATTCTTGTGGGTCATTTTTGACCTAAATCAATCTATATTATTTACTGTTAATCTAATTATAGCATTCTGTGCGTATTTTTGGAGTAATGAAGCCCAAGGATGTGGGAAACAGGACACCATGTCCCTGAGTGATTTTATAATGCATGGTTAGGTGTTGAATTTGAATTTGTTTGTTTTGGTCTCTGTCCCCCTTCAGTCTTTCTTGTCCGAAACGCCGCTCCTCTAAGAGTGCCTTTTGCCTAAACTAGGCACCGGCCTTTCCTGTATTATAGGTTTTATGGGGCGAAACCCTAGACCTGGTCACTCATTACATCCGTGACGTGGGCGATCGTTGGTGGAGCCAGTGAGTCTGCCGGCAGTGGAATGCCATTGGTTATTGTAGTCAGACAGTAGCAGATGATAGCTTAATGTTTTCATGAGGCACGGCTCTGAAGGCCTTGTGTTTGGCTGGAATGAGTTATAAAATGTGTCACGCAGAATGTCTCGCCGTCTTATGGGTGTAAAAACCCCGTGGATAGTCTGTCCAAATCGCATACACACTCCCCCTTCACAAGCCGGCCCTTCCAGACAACTGTGGTTAAATCCCCATTAACCCACTGTGGCAAGTCGCAAGGATTTACAGCGGCTGCATGCATTCTGCAATTTTCGTCAAATACACTGAGTCATCCCTAGGCTTCTGTTGGTCACTTTGAAGTTGGCCAGCTGCTTGAGGGCATCTATGAATTTCACAACACAGCTGGATTTGCCCCCTGTGTGTGTTGTGAGGCTAATTGCTATACTACTACTGTAGCTATCGTGTCTGGCGAGTTGTCTTGAAATAATAATAAGCTATATTTGTCAAATTTCACTGCCAATTACTAGCTGCATTATCGACTTAAGCTGTAACTTGGGCGTCAAGGACACTTCTTGGGGAATGTTTTGATGTAGTGCTATTCAACTAATGTCTATAATATATATAGTTTGCTGTTTTTAAAACACATAATTGACAGATTAAGCAAAGTTTCTGCTGTTTTTCCGTCCCACGGTTTGTGGATAGCATGCTTTTTCCGGGCCACATGTGTAAGTGATCGTAGTGGTGCGTTGACGAGAATAACTTCTCATGAGCACTCAGGTAGTGGGAGTCACAAATGCCTGCTGCTCCATGATTAGCCCGAGTCATTAAGCCTTGTTATTGTGACTGTCAGCAGATGAATGGGCTGTTGGAGGACAAAGCAGCATCTGTGCCCAGTGCTCTAAAGTGTTAAAATAGCTCAAACAGGCCCCGCTGCATGATAGAGGCACAGCACTTATCTATCGCAGAGGTGTCTGAAGTGAGTTGAGTTTAACTTTGGAATGAAAACCAGTTTTTTAATGCAATTGTTAGTGTTTTTTCTTTCAGACATACATTAAACCAGCAATTCAGCAATTCAAATCCGATGGAATGCAGTGGATGAAAACATAAACCATGTGTTCATATACTTTTCCGTCAAGTCCTGCTTATGCCAGGTAAACTGACAGATGCTGGAAGCGTGGATTGTGTGTGCACAGATTTGGGTATCGCAGGCAGCCGGCAGGCACATTCGGGCGTGACCCGTGCTCCCATGGTCGGGATTGGTGGCGTAAAACCAGGGCCCCCACATGCGCCGTGTTTCCGGGACATTACTTCAGCGTCCGCTGCTCCGGGCTTTTATGAACGCTCTCACTCGCCAGTATGGGGCCTCAATGCGAACTCATATCGGTAATTGGTGCGGAAACATAAAAAAAGAAAGAAAAAAAAAGAGGTGTGGTGCTGATGGATGAAGAGAGACCCTTGAATTGCTGCTTTTTATCCTGCTGGCCTGAGAAACACAACAATGGCCCTTTCACGAATAAATTAAACTCCTGTCATTATTTTAAAGAACGGCTTTATATGTGTATGCATGTATATATGTTTTATATTTTAGAGGGTGGAATTTTCATAGCCAGTGCCAGGCTTCTGGTTTTTAATTAAATGGGGCTCACTGAGTGGCCCGGTGGAGTGGCCCGGGGGTCGAGCGCGCCGTTTGTTTTTATTCTAAAGTCACACAAAGTAACTCGTTTGCACCTTGCGTGACCCTCCCTTACCTTCGCCTACCCCCAGCTGCTGCGGTAATGCCTCGCTTTTCTGAACAGGACTGCTCTCTGTTTTGTTTCCCTGTCCCCCTGCCTTGCCCCTCCACTTGGCATCCAGGCCCTGTCGACAGCATTCTGTGTGGTTTTACTATGCCGGCGCACGCACTCAATAATTCCAGCCTATTGCATATTTGCCCTGACAGTTGCTAAAAAAAGAACCCGCCCATGTTTTGCAATGAACTAAGCAATGACAAAAGGGAGGGGGGAAAAGCCAGCAGTATGATTACATGATTACCTTGCAGAAGAAGGTAGGCCGCTGCCCCCCAACCAGGAGGCCCCTGAGGGTAGGCACAGAAGGCATGTGAGCTGCGGTGCTGCAGTGACCCGGCTGTGCCGGGGCTGCCTGCCACGCCAGTTTTCCGTAAACACGGCCGATGCTTAGTGAGCATCTCACGCCGCGCTGCAGGCCTTTGAATGTCACCGCCACGGCTCATTTCCGTACACGAGCATAATAACGACGGCTTTTGGAGAGCCCTTGAGGTAATTAATCACGAGTAGAGTCTGTGCTTCCCGCCAGGGGTGCATGTGCAGTCAGGTGAGCACTGCCCTATGAGAGATTCCTTACGGTGTTACGGAAGAGAGACGTGACGGGAATGGTAGGTTCATGGGATATTAAAACATAATACATGCTGCAGATATAACACAAAAAGTCGATTATCACTGTGATATATGCCGGATATTCCAATTAACATCTGTATTAAACATTTATATACTGTATATTCACATAGTATTTTAATGTCTTTATATATATATATATATATCTCAATATGAAATTTGAAATAAAAAAAAAATTGTGTATCTATTCTATTTCTCCTTTGAGAGAGAGACACACACACATACGTAAAATATATGGGTTAAAGCACAGGGTAAGCCCATTATCTGGCACCCCTGGAGCAGTTTTTGGAGCTGAAGGCATCGCCAAGGGGCCCAGCAGTGATACAATTTCCCTGCCAGTCATGGGACCTTCCAGAGAGGGGTTCAGGTTCCTAACCCAACACAGCATCCATTAAAACCTGTATATGGGGACTGATCGGGGGATGCATGCACACTGGCTATACTGTATGTCTTAGACCCATGCAGAAGCTCATTCAGATCCTGGTGCTTGGCGGGGGGGCACCAGCAGCCATTACCATGGTTGGATCTCTGTCGCTCAGCATAGAGGTAACATGGTTTGCACTATTACTCACTGTCCAGCAAATATCCTGTCCTGCTTTTCTGATGAGTAACTTAATTTGATTTTCTGAAAGCTGTGCTGTATATTTTCAGACCATTAAACCCAGTCCAAAAGCATTCATTTTCTAACCAACTTGACAAAAAAATGCAAAAAAACAGATTTTTTTTGCGGGAGCCAGGAGTGTGTGAGAGAGGCACTGTTAGCAGGAGCTTAAAATAGGCCCCCAGTCATGATTACTGCAGGTGTGGAGGTGTCACTCCCCCGCCCAGAGAAGGCGCTGTTTGTCCCCCGGAGAAGCCGAGGAAGTCCAGGCCACCTTTTGAAGTCCGTCTTTTTGCCTGTTTGGTCGGGCACGCCATTACTGAAAAAAAAAATACATCTTTGCGCCATGGAAATAAAATATCCCACATCAATCATTCATTTCCAGCTATAAATTATTCAACAGGCTGCCCTTTCTGTCTCCTCTTTCTGGAAGTGTGGAAAAGCCTGGTTTTGGGGTGGAAAAATGGAATTCAGATGAGAAGGTGGAGTGAAGACTTGGTCAGGGGGGTGGATTTTAGGTCCAGGGGTACCTTGGCTTTTGGTGCTTGCTGTCCCACTGGGTGATGGGAGTGAGGAAGCCCAGCCACCATTAACAATTGCAGCTCTGTCTGATGGAGCCCTGGTACCCGGGTTCAAATCCAGGCTTCTTCTTTTTCTTTTTTAAATATGACCCACCCCACCCCACCCCCACACACACCCCCACACACACACACACTCCATCTGCTTTTCTGCCCTCTATGAGTTCCATTCATTTCCCCACCATCCAGTGTGCAATGTGAGTGTGGAGAGCGAGGTGAGAGGCTGGTGAGCTGCCACAGTGATGCCCCGCGGTGCCGATGCCGCTTTGCCACCATCCCCCCACCCCCACCCAAACTGGCATGACCTTTTGCCCATTTCGCTCTCCCCCTGCCCGGGAATCTCGTCATAGGCCTCTTAACCACAGCAAAAACAGCAAATCTAGCATCAAGTCAGAGAAAAGCTGAAAGTGTGTTTCCCTTCCCTGGGGGAAGCCGAGGCAGGACGGAAGCGGCATTTGGGTAAAAACCTGCAGTTTAAGGTGCAAACTGGCACATGGAATATCGCCTTTCAGTCCACACTTGGCCAAACTGTGAAAGGCAGAATGGGGCGTTCTTCTCGGCCCTGTAAAAGGAGCTCGTATCGCATATAAAAACCACCCTCTGTTACTTTTTTTTTTAATATACACTTTCCCAGGATTTGACCTTTATGCATCTCCTGCCATGTTAGGTTGTTAGCTAGTATTGAGGCCTCTCATGACTCCTGATCCGGATTCTGCAGTACATCTGTCACTAATTTGTCTTCAGCTTCTCCAGCATTAACAAATGCAACTTACCCGGATGGTTCAGTTACTATGGCAGCCATGCATTACATGGCTTGTTTAATAGTTAGTTTTGTGTGTTTCGTTACAGCAGCTTTACTGGATATTTGCTATCACAACCAGCTCCCCTGCATGGGATACAGAGTAGTGTTCCTTAGTCTGCAACCCCTTCTGGGCTCTTGAGTCTGCTTTGAAATTTTATTTGGATATGGTACAGTTCTGTCTTTGCTGGAAAGTCTTGTGTTAGCTCGGTGCATCTGTCTATCAACATCCTCACCATATATCTTTTATGTACTGCTGCTCTCTGCGTAATGGTTTTATTTGAAATAAATTATTCAGGAATTAATTATGTGGAATTATTGTGCTTTTTGGACGTTATAAACAGAATCAGTCCTTAACAACAATGCGAATAAAGGCCTGCTTTTATGAGTCTGCTGAGACCCATTGTATGGTGCTCTGTGTTTGGCGCCTCTGTGTTTTGTCTGAAGCGTGACAGGTGTTACATAGGTTCATTCAGGTGAGCTTCTCATAGAAAATAAATCCTTCAGAAATAGCAGATACTCACCTTTGGCATATGTCTGTAACGTAAAGCCAAAGCCACGCTGTTGGAAACGTGGATTCTCCCAACTAGCTGTTACTGTTGAAAGAAAAAAAAATCGTATTTATTATGTTTGTGCCTGAGCTATTTCATGTACGTTTAGTGACTCACTTTCAGTGAAAACAAAGCTCTTTGTTGAAAGGCATTTTCGCTAGGAAACGTAATTATTGCAGATAGAGTTTCACAGTCGCGGTGTGCCGGCCCAGTAGCCAGCAGATCTGTGTAGCTGTGTGTGGCCCGGGCAGGAAATGAACGAACCTCGGGCTAGTTTCACGAATATTTGTACGCATCAGCTCAAAATGTTCCGTTTAAATGAACGTGACTCGTCAGCAAAAAGACACGCAGAGGTGGGGGCTAGGAATTTTTGTGTCACCCTGTGATACCCACATTGACCTTTGCACACGTAGAGGGGATGACAACCGTATCAGAGATACAGTAAATTAAAAACTGCCAGATCATTTAAAAGAACGTTTTGCCCTAAGACCCTAAAGCCCACACTCGATACTTTTATGTTGCTTTCTTCTCTTCCAACTTCCATCTTCCAACAGGTGAGAATAATAATTAGATTAGCTCTTTTTTCATCCCACGCCGCTGCCGTTTGTTTGCAGAGCATAATGCTCCAGGGCTACGGGCCGGGGTGCTTTCTTTGTTGACGGAGGATCAGATCCTCATGAGCAGGGCAAAATCGCGCCCCTTCGCTCTCTCTCACCCCCTTCGGAAAGTGGGGAAGAGCGCACCAGCCTGAGATTAAAGGAGATGTTTGAAGGCCCTCCAGTACAGTCTCGGCCATGCAGTGTCCGACAGTCTGCACCCTGCTTTGGTTAAACAGATGGTTCTCATATCTGGAGCTTAGAATGCGTATTTCTTGAATGCAGCAAAAACAGAGGCAATCTTGCTATTATTATTTTTAATTGACAAGCTCCACACCATTGTATATTTACCCATGTGCACACTTTGTTTCACTTAGTTAAATGAATGTATTCTGAAATGATTCAGCCCGGTACGATTAAGCTCGTTTTGTAAAGCACATGATGTTTGCCTCAAAGGATTTTCCTAATTCAAAAGAAATGGCTTAATCAGTAAGAAAATTATACTTTTATAATGGGAATTTCTTCAGTCAGCAGTCGCCCATTTGCATGAATGAGCATTAGGGAGTTTCCGTAGAGCTGTTGGACTTGGTCAAACAGCCCAGCAATTCTAAACAAGGTTAAAATGTTTTTTTGAAATCGTTAACATTTCTGTTACATAATTTGTATATTATTACCATCATTTGTAATGCATATTGTGCCATTATTTCACTGTGAATGTGGCCAGTTAGTTGACGTCACAGGCATCCCCTCTAATGATGTGTGCCTCTGCCCCCCTGCCCAGCACGGCCCGGCTTGGCGCCCATACCCTCCGGCGTGAGCTCAATGCCTTGGAGTCAAGCGGGATCATGTGAAAGGGGGTGGGCCAATTAATCACTGCCAATGAGGCGCGACGGTCAGGACGGAGCCCCCCCCATAGCTCCACTGGCATCTATTACACATGTGGCACTGGGCCGGATAGCCGGCGGGGGTAACCCTGCACTGTGGCCCGTGCTCCACATGTTGGTGCTGCTGTGCGCTTCACTGTGAACAGACCTGCGGCTTCACTTCCCAGAGTGATGGTGGTGCATCACAGGCGGCACCAAAACAGAGTAGCTGATGGGGTCCGGCTTTACCTTACTCTCACCCGTAGTCAGCATATAGCAACCTTTCGCAGTGACTAAAATGTCTCATGTTATCTGGCACTGGCAGGTGTGTGTGTGTGTGTGTGTGTGTGTACTGGTTTTGCTATACATGTGAGGACCATTTATATATTGCATAATACATTGTGGGTATAAAAACTTTAGAAACATCTGTGACTGCACTCAAAAAACTGAAATAGAAGTCTCGTACTTTGCTGGGTTACTTATGGTTAAGGTTAAAGTAGAGTTGGGCTGACCAGAGGTTGTCATAGATGGGATCAGGGTTCTGCCCATAGAAATGCGACCCTCGTGCTGTTTACTCCATCTGCTTCCGGAAATAGAGTTTTGTGGGGATTTAAAGGTATTTACTGAGAATCAGAATTATGTTCTATGGTTTATCCTGTTTCTCGAAATCCAATCAAATCACTTTACACTTGGCGTAAAGTGCTAGTGAGTGAAAAACTTTGCATTAGTGCAAATAAAGCATCAAAGTAAAGGCAAGAAAAAGAAAAGGAAATGGTGATATACTGAATTGTACAAATAAATAGTATGCAAACGCATACATAGAGCAGAAAAAACATTAGCCATGTAGGGCTAATGACGACCCAGCATTAGCAAGGTCACGCGCCCCCCCGCTGTGCATCCTCCAGGCCCGTGCAGCAGTTTTTCCAGCTAGGCAGAGTCACACCTGAGGGAGGCTATAATTGCTGTCACTTGTTTTTGTATTATTGTCAATCTTCCTCGCGGCTCGATTTCGGCGTCGCTCACCACGCAGAGCCGTGACACGTGCCTGGTATTCCCCCCAGGGGGCGCCCCGGGCCGCACCCATCTGTGTGGATCTGGTGACGCCACCTAGCCACCACCTGTCCCCCTGGGGCAGTGACCGCAGCGCCGGCAGCCGCCTGCAGAGACACACATGCACCACCTGGGCCGCACCAGCCTCGCCGTTATTGCTGGCCCATTATCTGACGCTCTGCAGGCAGCTGTTATTGTCTCATATGCTGCCGGCTTGCTCTTTCTGGGTAATTGTGCCGTAGCGATGCCCCAGTGACCCGGGGTGGGAGTGTGCCCTCAGCTCCCGTCGGTGCATTCCTGTCGTCGCTGGCGGCTCCGCCCGCCCGCCCGCGACCTCGAAGGGGTCAGTTGACCCGGGACGGGCACGCAAAGTCGGCAGACGCATTTGTCGCAGTTTGGAAAACTGTCTGTAACACGACTACGCGGCACGGTCGGGGGCAGACGGAGCCATTCCTCTCCTGACCAGCCTGCAGATAATATATGCTCCAGCCGGGCCATAAATTACCCCGCGGTAATCTTCCCCACTATGGCCCGGTACCCAGGGCACAAGTGGCGTCACGCCGTAAGATAACTCTGCTGCCGTGTCAGTCGCCGTGGAGGGGGCCTGTGTTTGGATTGTATCCCGATGCCTCCAGGTCATCCTGGAACCAGGGACACTGGGCCCCTGCCTGCTGTCGTATAACTGTCCCCAATAGACAGACTGTCACCCAGCCAGCTGTGGGGTGGGGGGGGGGGGTCTCTTTCATTGTCTCCTTACTTATGCGGTGCCCTCTCTTACCTCTGTCTGACAGCCCCGAATTCTCTGCTATGTCCCGTTATGGCGATGGCTTCTCACAGATAGATGGCTTTGGCCTGAGTCTGGTTTGGGTCCGGCCTATACAGACATGCCTGCCAGCCAGGGACGCTTTACCTCAGGCACCATTTCCACATTAGGAGACTTGCGTGTTGCGATAACGAGCACCGCTTCACTGATGAAGAGAGCCGTTGAGAGGTTGGACCCTTCAGCTGCTGTGAGTAGGCGCTAAGTGAGCTAACAATGTTTCGCACGAATTGTCTCTACCCCCCATCCCCCCATCCCCCCCTCCCCCCGGAGCCCACTGTAGGTCTCTTTTGAAGCTCCCCTCCCCTACCGTGCCTGTGATTAACGTGACGCTCAAGCCGCGTTTACTCCATCTGTTCCCGTGCGGCCGCTTGTTTTTTATCTGCGAGAATCGCCTGTCCAGCTTTTAATATGACCCTGCACCCCCGCCCCAGGTCCGCTTGGCGAGAGAGCGACTTGGGTGTTCCGCGTCAGCCCGCTTAACTGTTCAGCTGAACAGCCCACCCCACCCGTGTGCAGGCCAGTGCTGGTGTCAGGCACGGGGCCGGGGTGTGTACTGGTATGCACGTGTGTGGAGTGGGGGGTAATAAGGAGCGGGTAATGATGACTTGGTGAGACCGGTGGCGGTAATGTAATACACACAATGCTTGCCTCGGGTCTGGATCCAATAATGTGTCATTTGGCACGTCTGGAACAGATTGGGCCAGATGGATGGGGGTTAAGGCCCCAGACCTCTCGCTTGGGGCACCACAGCGCCCCCTGCCCTGACCCTGGCCATATCATGAGCAGCTAAACCCAGCAGCTGAATTACACTGCCCCCTCATCTGGTTCTCTCTCCAGCCCCACCCAAAGAATAGAGGAAATAAGCAGACACCCCCCCCCCACACCCCTGTGCCCCAGAGCTGGCAGCATTAACAGGTGCACATTTGCCTTTCCATGGGCTAGTGTTATTAAGTAATGATGATAATTATACATATATGCCTATCTGCTGATTCTCATATATTATCCGTGTATATAATTTTTTTATCAGAAGAGTTTTTACGTGTTGTTGTTTTTTGATATTTTCAGTACTGTTTTGTATTTGTTGGTCTTTCTGAAATACTGAGGATGACAATACCGCAAGCTTAATCATAAACCCCCAGAATAAGGGCCCTCTGGGCAGCACAGCTGTGATAGCTTCACTGCGCTGTCACTGCAGAGGGCTGTGTCAGGCATAAGTAACGCTGACAGATAGGCCTGCAAAAGTGTTGGGAAATCTCTTCGGGTTTCCTGCCCCGGCGCCGCTGTCGGGCCACATGGATTGGATTGTGTTCCGTGCTCGTCCCAGCACACAATGAGCCATTTCACCAGGGGAATGGCGAAACCAGGTGTTTCTCTTCCTGAGCGCTCTGCCGTGAAAATGGCGTGGGGTGAAGCTTAAGCGCATTGCCTTGCTTTGC
Organism: Petrocephalus schoutedeni; assembly: GCA_026780765.1. Classification (NCBI taxonomy): domain Eukaryota; kingdom Metazoa; phylum Chordata; class Actinopteri; order Osteoglossiformes; family Mormyridae; genus Petrocephalus; species Petrocephalus schoutedeni. The sequence goes on from JAODKL010000001.1 coordinate 19,128,967, forward strand.
TGTAATCAGCCCCCCCCCCCCGGTGTATTCCGCAGGTACGACTGCCAGCACATTCTCACCTTTCCATCCCTGCCCTGTCAAGTCACGCGTCTGACTGGCTAATAAAGCAGCAGCAGCAGCTTAAGGGTTAGGGGGTCAAAGGTCAAATGTGCCTCGGCCTTGGGTCAGCCTCCGTACCGCAGTAAATGGTACGTAATTGATCGCGGGACGCAGTTTAACCTGGGGAAGATGGAGGAGCCTGACAGTTTGAGGGGAGCTACATCAGAGGGGCGCCTTTGTGCTGCAGTGCTCCGTGGCGACTGGGGACTGTTTGCCACTGGGGCTCTCTGATCTCATTGCCATAGTAATCTGAGATTTGGGCTTCCCAGAACATCACAGCCGTGGCCCAGTGGTTGTGACAGTGCCAGCTTCTCATTCGGAGTCCTTGGAGGTGTCCGTCCTCATCTGCGTAGATTAAAATGCAGTGGAGGTCAGTTCAGTTACTTCTGAGGGGGTGGTGTGTACCTTTGAATAGTGCCTTTGTTATAACAATCTGGATGTGTTTCATTCCCCTGATTGGCTGCTCTGTCTGAAGCTACTGAAAACTTCATGGATGCAGGCTTCAGGAAGTCAATAGTGAATGATGACTTCCTGTTTTAACAGGAAGGGGGACCCTGAGAATGACTGCTCTCTGGGTGTCCCAATCACCCAGGAAAGTTTGGTGCCAAATCTATGAAAGAACCTTAAAACTGGTCACTTCCATCACGCTGGACTAGCTTCTCAATTAAACCACTGTCCCACAGTAAAGAGCAGCCTTTAAAAAGAAAAAAAAAAAACTTTAATGAGAAGCAACTGTGCAGTGGTATCATATACTATTTGCCAAAATTCACAGCTCCTGCCAAACCTAGTTTTACATAATAATAACATTAAAAGGGGGAGTATTAAATTTCTGAAGAAGTGAGATGTGAAGTACAGGGAAAAAATACAGTTTATCAGCATAATTTAACCGTGCAAAGTAAATATACGACGGTTAGGCCCGGCTTTGGGGAGGGCAGCCATGGCACGGCATGGTGTGCTGTGGCTCAGCACCTGGACCTCGAGCCGAACCTGGAGGCAGGCGCGTGTTTACAGCCCTGCGCACGTCACAGGGCCACACAGCGAGTGGGGCTGGCGGCAGCGACCGCGATGCAGCTGGGGGTCCAGTGCTGGGGGGTGGGCTACAGTTTCACTCTGTATCGGCCCTTTCTGGTTTCCCTTTGGTGTGAGGCCTGCCGCCACCATCTTTTATCCATGTATATTTGTGGATCCTGGTGGCCCTCCTCTTCCTGATCAGATTCTGAGATCCTGCCCAGACCTGTGGGAAAGTGAGCTTAATGGCAGGAGCCCTGCATCTATTAATATTGGTCATGTCCCAGAGGAGCTCCTGTGACCGCTGGGGGGCGTGAGCGTAACCTCCTCATTTCACAGGGGACGCCTCTCCCACCATTCCTGTGGATGGACTGTGGCACGTCCACACAGGCCAGTAAACCATCCGATGCTGCGCTTATTTAAAGACACCCGAATCGACGGCCCTTCACTTTAGTCTCAGGTGGCCTTGTGTAGTTGTGGAGAACAAGACAATTAATTAAACTTGATTGTACTCTGAAGGAGGCTGGAGTTGGTTGGATTCAGTGTTCCAGTAGTAACTGCGTCATAATTGTTAATGCTAGAACATTGTGGGCCTGGGTAAATCCCAGCTGGAGGCCTCATCTGCGGCTTTCTCGCACGTGCTGTCCTATTCCCCTACACCTCAGTCAGCTCAGCCCAGTACGCACTTCTAAGCCTCAGAAAATGCCGCCTCTGCATTCCTTGGTGGTCTGCAGACAGGCCCTTTCAATCGGCACCATTCTCCGGTCGATCAACAGAAATAGATGTTGGATGTAATTCTATTGATTGCCCTTGGGAGCAAAGCCAAAAAAGGCATATTTTGAGGTCATGTTTTTAAATAGGCTGGTCATTCTATGCTGTTTGACCATGTGATGGGTCATGTGGGTCAGAGGTTGTACTGTAAATCAAACCTACCCTTTACATGCCATAATTTATTATTTTATTTATTAGGATGGACCCAGACTTATGTAATGTAATCTGAATCCTACGGGGACCAAGAACTTATCTGGTTTAATCGGCCTGGTTGTGAAAACTGTGACGAAAACCGTGTTCAGGATTTATAAAAATTAGAGTGTTTTGTTGCAGGCAAAATGGGGAATATGTTTAATAGTAAGTGGTAGCTGCTCATTTTTTTCTCGAGGATTTGGAAGGACTTGGATTCAAACAAATCCACTGAGGAAATAAGCAGTGTTGTCTTGGAGACCCTTTCCGTGTCTGCGAGTGTAACCGAGCATTTGGGGCAGGGAGCAGGCAGAATGTGCACTCTGTGCCGGGAAAAGGATTTTTCACTAATCAAAAAGCCATTTGCTTTGTTTCTGGCCCCTCCTGAACTCAATCAGGACCTGGCGAACTGAATTTACGATCTCCGCGCCTGCCTGCTTCCAGTGAAAGTCTTCCAGTAACGTGCTCGTCGAACATCAGCTACATCCCTCCCACAGCTGGCTTCTATTAGAGCTCAGTACAGTAGCCATTCCTTTTCATTTAACCCCCCGTTACTCACACACACACACACACACACACACACACACATGCGTGCTCATATCCCGCTTTTGTTCCTGCCAGCGTAGAACTCAAACTCAGGAGCTCATTTAGGACCCGGGCAAAAGCAGGTGTCCCATCTTATGCCGGGCCTGAAAAGCCAAGTCACCGGCGTCACGCCCTTCCTGTGAACTCACTCGAGAACAAGCTGGAGAACACATGCTCTAGAACAAGACGTATTGTGGAGTTCTGTTATGACGTTGTTTCGAATATGACAAATGAGATTTCACCCCATAAAAGTCTTTTTTTTGTACATGTTCTTTTTTTCAGTCTTGTAAAAAAAATCGGCGTTTGGTCATTGTGTGATTCTTGATCTTCCTGTAACAGTACTTGAGCTTCCGGGCTGATCTGTGTTCCCAAAGCAGTGCTAACAGGCACTCGTTTCACAGAGGGTCCCTGCCACTTACATCACTCATGTATCATGAAATCACTCTCATGATATCTGATGATAGAAATATATATATTTTTTTACTTGAATGGCCGAGTATCATAAAAATAGTCATCATTGTAATATTTCCCAGCTAGCTGTACTTACCCACATTATGTTTACGGTTGCTGGCAGCCAATATATCTTCCTTAAATATCGAGATGTATGTTTTCACTAATAGATCCTGACTGTAATACCTGAATTTAAATGTACTGCAGTAAATTTTAAGTTTCCTCTGAAAAATACAGAATGTGCCTCAATAAGAGTTGTGCCGGCTGCAGTGTCATGCCGTGGGGGTGTTGGGGGTGGGGGTGGTGGCTTGGTTGGGGGGGTCTAACCCTGTGTAGTGGAAAAGTGAGAGGAATAAAGGACTCTGTGAGCCTGGCCAAGCAGTGAGTTATAGCCACGCCGGTCTTCCAGACGTCTCAATGACTGCAATAAAAGAGAAGGAACTGGAGTGGAACGGGAAGCTGGGGAAGGAGCTCTCCGAAATCCACCCCCACGCCCCACAAGATTTTAACCTCCCCGTGTCTCTGGGGAGTTCCAGGAATGTCCGACCCCAGGGGCTGGGAACATCGTGGGGCTGAAACAGAGGCATAAACAAGCGGCGCGGCAGCATGTGCAGCTCAGACCCCAGCTCTATTTAAGTGCTTTTCTGAAATGAAATGAAAATGAAATGCTCCCTCGTTTGCCATTTGCACAAGTATAACTACAGGTTATGCTTCTTTTCACATATCCCGGCTTGCACTCCTTTTTGTATTTATTCTTTAATTTTGTTTACAGATGTAGTGCCTTGCTTTCGGTTCTACGTTTGTTTTTCCCTGATATTTTACATCAGATTTATGTTCTTTCTGCTGCTGAGTGTCTCCGTCACGGGAAACTTGCAGTTCCTGCGCAGCTCTCCGTCCAAGGCCCACTGATGCAGCCTGCATCTAAATTTCCCCCGCTAAATATTCAGCGAGACTGTCATCCGCTTTGGGCCGCATAAGCAGTGAAGTAATGATGGTAATAATGAGGAACACATTTCTTAACATCTGAAGCAGGGGTGAGTTTTTACTGCGTATTTCGGTCCACGCTTGCACCAGTGTGAGAGTTCCGCCACATCTAAATGTGCCGGGCGTTTCTGCTCTCGGGTCCTCAGTTTGGTTAGAGGGCGGCCACTATGCCTCGGCTTGCATGCACCATTTGGAAAAGCTCTGTTGGGCTTGCTGGCGCTCCAGCATGTGCCGGCTCCTGCAAGGACTCCAGGCAGTTCCTTCCACGTGCTCCAGGGAGGGGGGGACGAGTGCCCGGGGTCCAGGCCCGGTGCCTGGCCTGCATTCAAAGCCATATTTCCCGGTGGCATCCGCCCGTCCCGAGGGCCGCGTACAGCTGGACGCACGAGCGGGGAGCAGGAACGGTGCCAGACATCTGCTGGCGCCCAGCCCCGCTTTGTGCCATGCACACGGTGCATCAGCACATCACAGCACAGAGTGCAGGACAGTTGCTGGCGAAGTGACTGCCCGAGAGAATGCCGATGCAGCGAAGGAGCACTTAGACCCCTATGTGACAGCTTAGCATTGAGCAGTAACGTGGACGGGTCTTGACTTTGTTCTGAAACACCAGCAACTGGTCTTTTACAGAGTAAAGAGTAATATGCTGCCAGCTGCATTTTGCTAGTGTATTTGTTGTTTTTTGTGCGCTCATTCTTTAGGTAGCTTTTTAAGAACTGTGAGTAGTAGGTTTCTAGTTGGAATATGTAGGAGCACTAAGATGCTGAATTGAAAATGATTGGTTGTGGCAGCCTGACTGGGTCTAAAGTTGCCTGCCAGCTTCGGGTCTTCTGATTGGCTGCGGACTTTGGGTATCCGGTCGCTGACTGGCCCAGCCAAGCGCCCCAGGATGCCCCCTGCCCCTCCCTCCTCCCACCCACTCGGCACCCCTCACGGGCCTATGTCGAAATTGTGTGGCCCCCGTGGGTGCCATGGAAACGGCGCACAGACGGGCCATACAGTTCCACAGTCTGGAATGTGAGGTTTGAAATGGTCACAATTGGCACTTCCTGGCTCTGACCGCTGTGTTAGGATTAGTATGAGGGGGGGTTCTGTCTGTGAGTCTCTCTTTTTAACTGTTCTGATGTTTATGTGTATTGCGTATTTTCTTTGTACAGTGTCCTTAGGTGTTCTGAAAGGCACTTTTAAATAAAATGTATTATTATTATTATTATTATTACCAAGTGGGTGTGGCTTAAAAAAGGGGGGGGGGCATGCCTCATCTATTGTTCTGTCTCTCCATCTTTCTCCCCTAGTTAGGTTCAGTTCAGATGTTTTTATACTGAATGCTCAAGTTAATCTTTGGATTATTCTACACTTGAAGTTTTTGTCTGCCAAAATTCATGTACATTATTATACATTTTTTGTTTGTTTTTTTGTTTGCTAGTGACACAAATTGTATGTGTGCAACACCTGATGTATCACTACATGAAGGGTTTGCGCTACGGCCGGTTCATTTCCCTTTCATGGGTTACATAACCTGGAAGTTCTGAGGTAGAGAGATGCTAGTTTCCCGTGCAGGATATAAGGTGTCACATGTCAAATGTGATTCGGAGGGGAGCCAGTGAAATTCACCCTTCTCATCCCACAGCGGCCTTTGCGATGTCCGACTTGAACCTCACCATATTCTTTCACTCTGCAGAAAGGCACAGCACTTGGCCCATCGAACGGCAGAAATACGTCGGTGCAGGAACGATGTGTTCCTCATAACTAAAATGCCAGTTACCATGACAGGCATCTATATATAAACCCGGAGCAGAGCAGGACGCCATGCCTGAGAGGGTGCATTCCTTGGCGGGGACGTCACTGCTGCTTTTGTTTCACCTTAGAAATAAGGGTGGGACACGCTTAGTATAAACGTGCGGCGATTTGCACCTGCGGCCGTGGTGTACTGACGTGCAGGGCTGCGCGCAAAGGCGGCCTCCGCCCTAGCCGTTTCCCGGTTGGCACAGACACTCTCCATCACAGCTGTCCAGCTCTGTGTGCTGGAATAGTTTCTCAATCTCTGGGACCCCTAGACAGGCCACGTTTTCGCTCTCTCCCAGCTTCCAGCCAGTCTAGAACTTCAAATACCTGGTTCTGGGGTATGAGTATGCTCTTTAGGAAAGGACAGATATGCAGAATGGACCAGGGATTGCAGGGCTGGTTTTTTGTCTCTCCCTCCCTCCTATCTCCTCCTCGCCCCCTCTCTCCATTACAGTGGGACTCTCTACTACATCTGTCACTCTCAGGTTACACACTGTGCCTCCCGGACAGCATCTCTGTGCCCCCGTCCCACAGAGAGGGGACAGCACTTGCCTTTATAGTGCCCCCACCCGTGACAGTCACCTGGCGTGATTGATGGTCCCACCCCCCACCGTGGCTGCCTCAGTTCGTATGTTCAGCTGCGGGGGTGACCCAATCCTGTGGTCCTGTCGGCGCCAGCATCCACCCCCCCCAATTCAAGCCTGGCCTGTCACCTCTCTGTGGCCCCTCTCCAGTACACACTCCCACCCTGCCGACATCAGTCTGACTCACAGGAGAGGGCCCACTGGGTGGTGACAGGTGCTGAGGTGCAGAGGTGACGTGCTGGTACGTCATTGGTGGGCTAGCAGTTTCTCGTATTTAGTCCCCCCCCCAGGAAACTGAGATGGATGGGCCCTTGTGCCCATGGGGAGGTAGATCTTCCCTGACTCTGTCGCCATCACAATGGTAGGGGGTGGCATTCATGTGATGTTTTCTTCTTCTTCCTCATGTAAGGATGCTGCGATATATTTGCCTTTTCCTCTGCTCTACCTCACCCAAGCAAAGCGGATCACTTGTAGCAACAAAAAGAGCCAGGAGCCCCTCTTGACCTGTCAGTGGCGCTGTTCCTCTACAGGTCTTTTGTCTGACCTGTCTGTAGCCTTGCAGGTACATCAGGGGTATTTTGGCTTTGGGATCCCTGTAAACTGCCCTTGCTGCTACCTCCAGATGACCAGGTCAGGCCATGGTCACTGTTGATTATTAACACAGGGCTGCTGATTGTATCGGATTGTGCGGCTGTGTGCGTTGGGCAGGAAATGGCTCCCATTGCTGTAAATGTATGTATATGTGCATAGGACAGGAAGTGGATCCCATGGCTGTAAATGTATGTATGTGTGCATAAGACAGGAAATGGCTCCCATTGCTGTAAATGTATGTATGTGTGCATAAGACAGGA
>JAODKL010000001.1:19146849-19159804 GCA_026780765.1 Petrocephalus schoutedeni
AGAACATGCAAACTCCACACACATGGAACTGGGCAGGATTCAAACCCTGGTCCCAGAGGTGTGAGGCGACAGTGCTACCCACTGCACCATCATGCAGCCCGTAACCTTACTTTTCCTTAACTATTTTCAAACCTATGTTGAAGTACTGATGATGACCAGATTGCGAGTAAAGTATTTGTCTCATCAGTCGACCATTAATTAATTTCTAACCCAGTACCACCGATGTCCACTCTGATGTCATTGTTTTCAACAAATGTGGGTCTGCTGAGGTTTACAGTGCATTGTAGACCCTCCATGCATGCCGACATCACAAGTCCACAGTTTCAGACCAACAATCTTGTCATGCCGTGCTGGAGCCAGCTTTTCGGGGACAGCACCGGTTAATCAGCAGTGGAGAAACGTGGAGCCAGTTCCAAATCAGCCACTGGCTCTGCACCGGCACTGTGTTTATGGAAAGGGGCTAAGAATGTGAGCAGTTTGCTAGGATGTGAATTTGTTCCATTTCTCCTCCATTCATCGTGCGTCAGTTATTTACCGATTTGTTGTCTGTTTATTCACCCGTTATGAAATGATGAACGATTCGTTCAAGTTGGAGTGACTTTTTTTTGTATAGCAACCAACGACTCATGCATCATAAAGTTGGCTTGTAGTTAACATCACGTAATTAAAGTAAATTGCCATCTTGCCTTCTTGTACAGACCCAAATGTGCTTTTATATTAACACTCGTAAGTCTTTTGTATATAGTTGGCACTGTGCTTGTCATGCCGTTAGACCATGCTATTCAAATGTTCTGAAGAAAAAGGTGTGCGTGATGAAAATGATCTAAATCATCTGCGATTGCAGTCTTTGGCATTTAACTGGCTTTCAGCTTTTGTGATTCTGCTACAATGAAAAATGATTTTGCAGTTTGACAGGTTCATAACAAAACATTGTCACACTTCGGTGAAAATATGACTCTGAATTCCAAGGGAAAGGAGGGCACAAAGTAATTATTTCCTGGACTGAGATCCTGCTTTAGCTGTGTGATTATACATACAGAATTATACTTATTGCATGTTTTGAATTTCTACATTGTCTTTTTATACTCATAATATAATTATGTTTGCATGGAATAGATTTCCTATGACTCTTTAAGCACTTTTTGAAGTTAAACTATTGCTGGTGGTGTGACTCTGCTCCTTCCCAGCAAGCTGCAGTAACACACTCAAATTATTGCCGGGCCCCACATATTATAAACAGGTGCCAGTCAGACCCGTGAAATGACAACTTGATTCTGTCAGGGGATTAGCGCGTCACTGGGGGCCGTTTGTCTTCCTGTGCTAGACAGCCGTTGATGCGCTTTGTCGTTGGGGGCCAGCCTGAGATCCTGTCATGCCCTTTCGGCCATGTCTCTGTTTATTAGCTGGTGAGTAAAAAGACGGCGGCCCACCCCTGTCCTCATCAGCGAAACGAGTCGCGTCAAACTGGACCATTCTCCAGCATCCCATCAGTGGCCATTGTGAATGCAACAAATCCGTCAGGTCCTTCCAGTCACTAATGAGATTGGCAATGCGGACGGTGGATTTGGCCAAAACACATTAGATTGGGGGTGGTGGTGGTGGGGCCGCATTCAAATAGGTCAGTATATTATCTGATAGGAACCAATGAGAGGTGTGACCTATCTTTAGGACGTTGGCCACAGTGGCGCGGTAGATGCACAAAGACTCTCCTCCCACTCCAGACCGTGGCATTGGTGCCCCCCATCCCAGGTTACCCCCCTCCTCGGTCTGCTCCTGAAGGCAGGATGGCCTTCCTGCCCTTCCAGGATGTCGTTTCTAGAAACACCACTGTTTTTCTGTTGTGTTAAAGGGAGAAGCTTTTGGAATAATAGCAAAGTCCAGCCCTGATCACTTTCTGCAAGCCCCCCCCCCCCCACCGCTATGAAAGTATGAAAGCAAAAATGAGCAGCTGCATCATGTTGTACAGCCGCTGCATCTGCTAGTTGCTGTATAAAAGTTACCAGTGCTGAAAGGATTGCATCCTGGGAGTGGTCATGCTAATTCCATTTGCTGCAGATTTACAGCCTGAGCTGTAAGTCTGCAGCATCTGTAACAGGCCAGAGGGAGCCGCAGCTTGTCCCTCGTGGTTTTCCAGCGGCAGCTCCTGCCCGTGACGCACGCCGCTGGTGTCCTTCATGTCCCGTCGCTGCCTGTAATCTGCATGCGATGGCGATGCGGCGACATCCTTGGCGCTGAGGGTGTTTGGGGTGTGGGAAAGCCCAGGAATCATAGCTGCGGGGATGATTTATATCTGCCCATGAATAGTCACACAATGACTGCACCGTTTATGTTTGATTAACAGGCCGCAGTCGAAGGAGACTGGTGTCTACAACTTTCCCCTGTAACCTGCATTCACATCTGAAGGCTAATTCTTGTTAGAGGCATACAGAGAAACCGAGGTCGCTCTGAAAATGGCCGATCCGCAAGCCATTTCTTTTTTTGTATTATGCATTCATTTGTGTCGTGGCTCTTACCACGTGTAATGAAACAGCAGTAAAAATTTACGACACCATTTGTTTTTAAAAGGTTGTCCCCTGAGCCCCTGAGGCGAGCTCTCCCGCACTCGACCATCCCGTAGTCTCGCTGGGAGCGTCCACAAATTCGTACACTTTGCTTTTATTCTTGATGTGAGCACAGTTCACATCGCAGTGTCGAGCGCGACAGGTGTAATACAGCGACATTCCGAAGGCAAACATTTTCAGGAAGGACATCTGTACTGCAGGGCCCGACCCACCATCACCCACACTGCAAAGACCGATAACAGGAATGTAAAAAAAATGGCAAAAATACTGAAATGGGTGAGAATAATAGACAGGGAAACATTTCACTGTTTGGACAAACAGTGCACATGGACTGGATGGGTGATGATTGTGTTATCTTAGCTGTCTTTATTACCCGCTCTCATGCCTGCTTTCGCCATCTAACTTTTATCTGTGTTGTTTTAGCATCAGGCAGCAAACAGGGCCCAGCTTCAGGTTTGCTGGCAACAGGGATTAAACCAGAAACCAAAAAGGTATATTTTAGGAGAGTATGTAAATGATAGCAAGCCTTATGCACTCATTAAGTCAGTCACCAGCTCTAAGAATGCAGGTAGTCCCCGACAATGGAGATGCATTCCGATGACCTTATTGTAACTTGAAAATATCAAAAGTCCAGACCTGGCCTAACCTCTGGTTTCTCAAACTATGGGCCGTTGACCGGCGCCGGTCTGTCACAAGGTCACTGCTGGTCTGTGGAGCCGTGCTTCTGCTGCCCCAATGCATTGACTGAGCCCCAGGACAAAGAAGTTTGAGAAACGCTGGCCTAACCTATCCAGGAGTCAGTATGGTGATCAGTATGGATTGGTAATCTGTAATTTGCAAATCATCCAAAAATGTGCGCTCTAACACGAGAACTGGCGACAAGAGAACTGGCGAGAGAGGCATCTCACAAGGCAGGAGATGCGTACATCCCGATAGAGCCCCAATGTATCGTACCGCATATGCTGCTATGTTTGCCTACTGTGTGAAACTTAAAATATTTTTTATTAAAATATTTCAATTTTGTCGTATTGCTATCCTCATCGTAAAAATCGAAAAATCATTAGTTGAAAAGTCCTAGCCATCTGTACATTTTTTCCTCAAGTTAGTAGTAGTGGACTGAAGTTCCTTCCATCCTCCAGCCACTTATCCTGGACAGGGTCAAAGGGCACCATATAGGGGTACAACCTGAATGGGATGGCAGTCCAGCACAGTGGGCTTAATTGAGTGTCTTACAATTGCAGAAGAAAACCCAAAGAAACATGGAAACTACACATACAGGTCCCAGCTGGACATTGAACCCACAACCCTCAAGGTGTGAAGTAGCATCAATTCTTGCCTTGCTTTACCATAGATAACCTCTCCTACCTTCTGCTTACTGTATGGCACAGTGATGACACAAACAGAGATTTAGGGTTTTACTGTATTAGTTTATCCAGCAAATAATGCTGCTATCAGCAGTTAGTGTTAGTATCAGTGTTGTCATCAATGTAAGCTTCAGTATCAGCCTCAGTAATTAGTATCGGTATCAGTATCATAGGGCCCCTTGCTGATTGGCCCCTAAGAAAGCGCCCATTCCCAGCGCCAGGCCCGCCGAATGCCTATTCTCTTGAACAACAGTGTCGTTGTGCGTGTCCCACCGGGCCTCTCCCGGCCCTCACATCCTCTCACAGACGGCGTGCTTTGGGAGTGAGGTGCAGCAGAATGCACCCCCGCTGCCGAAGTCTCGACTCGCAGGCGCTGCCACTGATTTAAATGAGATAAAGTGCCCCAAACTGGCCTGGGGCTTCTCAGAATTGTAAATGTTTTTTTATCCCCCTTTGCCAAGGGAAGTGGGTGCCCTTGCAGGCCTGCCACTGCGGACAGTTCATCCACACATCCTAGCTCCTGTTTCACTAAGGACTTACAAACTGAATTTAACAATCCCGTACAGGCCTTAATTGCTGTTAGAGCTTTAGCTGAAATGGTCAAGTCTTGCCATGTATACAAATTCTTGCTAATTATAGGTTACTAACAAAATATGCAGTGCCAGTCTCTATATATCCACATATCCACATAATTTCCTCAGGGATCAATAAAGTATTCTGAATCTGAATCTGAAATATGATTCAGGCGCAAAGAAAACCCAGAAGGGACACACAGACACATATGCTGTGGTTCCAACAGTTTGTTTTGTCCTTTACGATCATACATTTTCCTGTCCAGGGTTACAGTTCATAGATATATAGATATCGTGTGAGTTATAGAAGTGCCATTTTGCCTGGGTAACATGCTTCCCAAGGATGTATGAACCTTATCTGACACCAGCTGATCTGGCAGGAAGCTGCCAGCTCTGTTTCTACGCCCCCTTGCCGTTTCTTTGGGTATCGCACCCTGTCTCCATGATTTGATGGAGGCTGGCTGTCAGCCCTCTCCTCATCTAGCCCCCCGAGCTGCATGTCAGTGCCCCCCGACATTCCAGTTTATAAAGCGTGTGATTGGTAGCAAGCTGCCCCCAGACTCCTAATGAGACAAAGATGTGGCTGCTGCAAAGTAGACAGTGAGATCTCTCATTCTTTCTCGCTATAAAAACAATAACAGCCTTCTTAAATATGTGATAAAATATCTGAAAAGTTTACAGGGCCATTTTCCTCCTGGGGGAGGGTAAAGGCATTCAGATGATCCACCTGGAGTGACCTTGTCCAAGATGGGTATTTTTCTTCCCTTCCCTTACGAAGGGCGGGGGCAGCATGTTCTGCATGGGCTCCCCAGAGCCATCCACCTGCTCCTACTGTAAGTTTACACTTGGTGGCCAGTCCTCTGTGTATCTCAGAAATCCATCCTGTATACTGCAAGGCCTCCCTCCTGCAGTCCCAATCAAACACCCCTGTTAGATGCATGTTTTAATATACATAAATGTGAAATGTTTCACTCCAGCTGGCTGTCCCTGACTTCAAAACCGCCATAAAGGTGACTATCAGCCTCCCCGGGGCTGTGATCCTTGAAATCTGCCCTTTAAAAGGGTGTGGAGTGGGGGCGACAGTTAGTCTGGCTGGGGTGCGGGTGATTGCAGCGTCGCGACTCTCTTATTTTAACACACTGGGGCCAGCGAAGCATTTGGCTTCATTTTATGTAACATAAGTACTACGCCAAGTGATATGGGAAACATGAGATTATGCCGAAAGGTTTATACTGCAATTATCTGATGTGTGGTCATGCTTCTGTTGTTGTGAAATTTTTTGTCTTATTTTATTGCATTGCTAGCCTTTAAAGCTATAAACAGGTCATATTCTCCAGCTTTCTCCTTGCTGGCATATTTGTGGAAAATATCTTAATGGCGTGTTGGTTTGTGATACGTTTCTCTGCTCTGGTGATTTTGAGAGGGGCTGATCTCTTTATGCTTTCAGAAAATTTTACAAATGGCCATAATAGCTGAGACTGCACTGTTTTACTATTGTAACCTGATTCGGTGGGAGTGCCCAGCAGACAACCTCCACACACTGAATAATCACGAAGTGACTCCAAGTTTGCAGCATGCAGATGCAGTGAGCAGAATACACTGTTGTTATCCAAAAACATGATAACAGTTGCCTGGCCACACGTAATGCCTCAATACTCTGTAAAGATATAAGCCTCAGCTTTCCCTCCAAAAAATGCCCATATGGACCCTTCTGCATGAGAACAGTTGAAGGTCTTGCTGATAATAAAGGGCTTATTGTTTGATAATATCAGCACTATCGCACCTTCACCATTTGGATACATAAGTCTGAAAGGGAAATGCAGAGATAGCTTCTATGGCTGCAGATTCATGCAGGTGGAGCCGCCAGAAGGAACTTCTTACCTGTTTGACATTTAGCCTTGACAGGCATCACTGCCTGCGCACATTTCTTCCGGATCATAGTCTCGCTCATTTAATCGTGGCGCTTGAAGTGGCTTGGCGAGTGGTTCTGTAGACCCAACAATGTCCTTCTTGTGTTGTTGTTGTCTCTGATCCCATTTATTAGCCCTTTAACCACAGTAGTGTCTGTTAGTTTTGCATGTTGAAATGAATATAAACCTCAGACAAGATCAAGGCTCAAGTGGCACTACACAAGCCATCAGAGGCAAGTGGTCATGGGGGAACAGAAAAGGTCCCGGCAGGTAGCCAAGCAGCACTGCCCCACCGCGACATCATGGGAAAGTCACATGACCTGGGTCATCACCCCCCCCCCCCCTTCTCTTTGTGAACATTGATGTTTACAATCAAGGCTTCAGCCTGCTGTTATTTTCTGTATAGTGTTACAAAATAGATAATAAATCAAAGGCATAACACCAAAGGCAGAGACGTTGCTGGCAAACCTGTTTTTGCGAGAGGCTGCAGCATGCGTTCAGGTATTCGGCGTGATGCAATCGAGCCAGCAGACGCTTTGGCGGTCGGGGATAGCTTTGGGTGTAAGAGCGTGACTCCCCCACAGGGCCACTCGGGTTTTGAGTGCCAGCCAGTCCGGGCCACACCTGTATCACATGACACTGTGCCCGTCTGCCCTCCAGCCCCTGTCCCCTGGGGGTGTTGGCTTGTTTCATTTGAATTCGCTTTACATCGCTATCGTTAATCTGATGTAATACCTGCCGGATCTCCACACTTAAAGCGCCTGTTTACAAAACAGGCCAGTGCTGATCGCAGCAGATTGGACCTGTGGGGCAGGCCTTGATGGGCCCCTGTAATCCCTATGCTGAAAGGGGAGACTCCGCTTAAATCCCATCCTTTTTTTCCCTCGACATTTCAAAGCAGTGCTCAGATGAACAAGTACATCTTAAGGCTCATGCTGAATGTCATCTCATAGCCGAAACGACAGAAAAAGAGGGCAGCTTTAAATCGACCCTTTGTCTGCCGTTTCCAGGTGTGTATGTCATGACGTGCATGGACAGCCCTGCGGGGGGCGCTCATAAACCTGCTCCCTGCCACCATGATTGTGTTTTGAATGCATGTGTATTTGTATATTTGTGCTACATGACATTACACAGTAATCTTTTTTCTTGTTTTATCCCATTTTATGTTTTCCTGTTCCCTCTAGTAAAAATGTGCCATATGAAATAAAATCAGTTTGAGAGCTACAGTACTGATCTGGTTCAAGCCCCAGGTGCTTTGGACAGATTACGGAAGGTGACACTTCCTACTGTTTAAAGCCTGTTTACATAAATGTGCAAAAACAGAGAAGGGTCCATTATCAGTACCATGTGGGTATTGTGTTTAATCTAGGAAATGACTTAAAAAATGGCCAAATACATGTTGCAGAAGGGTTTTGCTATTGTTTTGTTGTCAGGAACACCTCTTATCATTCCGGCTCGGCAGTACTCTGTCTTATCGACGTGACAAATGAATGTTTCCCATGAATATAACACCCGCCTCTGCATAAACATATCTCTCTGGACTCTGTTCAGTAGCAGAATCTTGTCAATTTTGGTCACGCAACAGAGACCTTCAGACGGAGCGGATGTGAATCTGAAGTCATTTCAGGACCTTTACCAGATCTAGTCCTAAAAGAAGAAAAAAAAGTCAGCCTCAGCCCCCCCCACCCCCACATTAGCATCCCTTAGCCTGAGAAAAACTCACTTATTTCATTGCCAGTAGCCATGCATGTGTGTACATGTAAACTCATTTGGCTAAAAAGCCGCCACAGAAAAAGTAACTCCTTACAAATGCACCTGGGGATGGGAATCATTGATTTTAGTAAAAGTGAATAAATAATGACAGTGTTATGTATGATGTTTTGAACCTTTGTGCAGGTGAAATGCACGGCTTCATTTGATTTATTTCTTAGTGTAAAAACGCCACAACTCTCCAGACATCTGTCTGCGGTAATAGTCTATGAATTCGCCTGTGGTCATGGGTCACAGGATGTGCACTGTGGAGTGAGCAGGAGCCCTCAGTGGGCAGCGTTGACCGTAACGGGGCAGTGGGTGGTAGGTGTCGGTTTCGCAACCAGGGTTTTAATGGGGTTTTATAAAAGAAAGAGGCCCTGCCAAGCCAGAGCGGATGCAGCAAATAATAAATAACAGCAGGGCTCACAAGGACCCAGGGCAGGCTGGGAAATGGCCTGAGACAGCTGAACTTACAGGAGCCGTCCAGGTTAATGACACACACGTCTGGCTGGGGGTGTCATTCAGGGTGGGGGGTCTTCACTTTTTTTGATTTCTGTAGGAGATGTTTGTCATCAGGGTTTTGTTCAGGCACACCGGGTTGACGCTCTGTGCTCCAAATCTGCTGATGTGTGTTTGTGGCAAACCTGACATCGATCTGAAGTTGTCTACCTGTACGCCTGTCCACCTGTCTGTCTGTCCCCACACGGGAACCGCTGCTGAACTGCCGTCTGCTCTGTGTGGCCCGCTGGCGCTGTCTTAGCATGCAGCTCTTCTCAGAGGGCATCGCACGTGTGGTGAGTAACCACTCAAAGTAGAACAGGTCGGCTTATTTGTTCATTGAATTCCATATAGTTAGTAGAAAGCCTCTTATTGCAGATCTGAATGGAATTATAAAGACGCATCCGTATTTTATGCTCAGAAAGCTTAAATCGTATGTCCTTCATCGTCGTGCTTCCTTATGTACTGTCCAGAATTATTTTTTTGGTGTTAAACGCGACCTGGCAGGGTTTATGTTTGTGTTGAAAAGGAATTGTTTACACCGCACCTTATGACCCAAAGACCGGCTCATGGATCTGATGGAGGAATCAGATGGAGGGGCAGTGACAGTAGCATGCGCCCTACTCACTGTCTCCCATTTTCATTCCCAGGTGCTTCTGGGAATTAATGACAGCGTCAGCGAGGTGGTATGTCCTGTGCAGCTTTGTCTGACTTGCTTTTG
This sequence comes from Petrocephalus schoutedeni, assembly GCA_026780765.1. Lineage (NCBI taxonomy): Eukaryota > Metazoa > Chordata > Actinopteri > Osteoglossiformes > Mormyridae > Petrocephalus > Petrocephalus schoutedeni. The sequence continues at coordinate 19,156,228 of JAODKL010000001.1, forward strand.
CCTTCAGATTTCTTTTTGGCCCAGCAAAAGAGAGCAAGTGGCATCTCGTCTCGAAAGAGCAGCGTTAGACTGTGTTAGAGCAGCGTGGAGGGGGTGTTATCTGAACCCAGACGAGAGCAATCTTCTCTCAGCGCGTCAGGAAAGCCCATGTGAGCGCTGTGTCCCTGTGCCGAGCTTAAGGTCGGAGAAACGTCTAGATCTGACTGAGTTCTTTAGATTCCTAGGATGCCTGGTGAGGAGAAGAGCGCCAGTCCTGTGCCGGAAGGGTGTTGGATTCCTGGATTAACCAAGTCGGTCCTGATGCTTTGTTTCCAGTGAAGCTCTCCCCTGTCTTTCAGCTGGGTGAGAAGGCAGCTTTGGGTTGGATCAGGGTGGGTGTTGTTTTAGGTGCAGTGGATTAGTTATCTTATGCAAACTTAGTTAACTAGCAGTTTGGGGATTTGGGTTTTATTCCTGGCCTCATCCTTAAGGGGTATCGTGCGTGGAATGAAGCAATCCAAAGAAACCCCCCCCCCCCCCAAGAGGGATGACAGGACCTGGTGGGTGGATGGGGGGGCTGCTATGCTTCACTGTTATAGCAATATTCCCCCCAAATTACTTGCATGGTCAATTCTAGCCATCTTTTTATTAGCAGTGCTGTTTATATGGGTTTTACAGCGGGCCGAGAACGGAATGCAGTCGCCTTCCCCTGGGAGTCTGCGGAGCCAGCGGAATGTGGTTGGGGGCGCTGTTTCAGAACCGCTCCGTTACAGACAGACTGCTGTAAGACCACACCGGCACCAGCACACCATAGCCACAAGCTTCAGGATGGTCTTTGGACCAGAATGATCTTTAGTGTGGCTTTGCCAAGGTAACAGTTATCAGCGGATATCAGATTTTTCAGCATAGCAATGCCACCCCTGTAAAAACAGAAGCACCCATGCATGACTCCATAATAAAGAGTTCATGCATGTAAAGGAGATCACACCTTGCTTTCCACACATTGGGGGCATGATGCTCGCCTGATGCCCCTGTGTTGTCATGCACTTAACCAGAAGGGCCTCGCTAAGTACCCAGCATAATGAGTGTCTGATGGTAGGGTGTGCGAGTCCCCATCAATGAAAGACATGCCTGGAGAAGGTCGCACAGTGCAGAGGAGAGGTTGTGACCCCGACTGTTTGAGGTTGTGGTTGCCATAGCGACGCACCGTCTCGGTTGACATGTCACTACCCATCCGGGGGTATTTATAATTTTAATTCCAGGGTGGAAGCCCTCGGGCCTGTCGTCTGTGGCGTGATTGATGAGGTGTTTTCCCGTGTCATCGCGGTGTTGCCGACTCACGGTTGTGAGGAAGGGGTGGTATTCCCTCCTTTGGCGTCTCCTGTGGGTCAGGTTGAAGTGAAAGGGCCTTTATCGGATGGAGTACTTGATCCTGGTGGGCTTTGAGCATTTGATTATCAGTATGTCTTATTATGATTAACAGTTTGTAGTAACCTGGAATGGTGATGCATGAATAATGACTCACACACATACACATTTCCTGTCTGTCGTGTATCCGTGTGACTGGAGCAGGGCCAGCTATGTGCAGAGCTGCTGGATGAGGGGCCGTGAGGTGCAGGAAGCCCTCCTGGCTGACAAGAAGGGCACACAGCACGTATAGTCACTTACGCAGTCACTTCATCGGAAGTGGCCATCTGAAATGCCCTGTGTCACATCTGCTCTTATTCACAGCGGACAAAGAAGAGATAAAGCCGACTTGGTGCGCTTGTATTTTCTTGGGCAGGAAAAAGGAGATTGTCATCGAAAAAAGCAGGCACTCGCCCACGAGAGGCCCCTGCAAAAATAACACTTGGGAACACCAGAGAAGCTTTGGAAACAGCCCTGGGCCCTCGGTGACCCGGAAGGCGTGGCAGGGACTGCGAGCCGCACCATGCTGGGCCTGGTCCAGTCTGCTTCGGGCAGCTGCCGGCTGTGAAGCAACCACCAGCTAGTACCCCTCAGAATGGCGGGCATATATGTGCGCGTGTTCACTTGTTTTTCGGATAAATCTTCATTAAAGGATAGTTAACGTCTCATTAAGTAGCCAGCTGTAAAATAATTAGTTCCTGGATTAACCAAGCCAGTCCTGATGCTTTGTTTCCAGTGAAGCTCTCACCAGCTTTTGTATATTTTTGAGTTTCGCTGGGTTGGAGCTGGTCTCCACACCGACCAGTTGGTGAATGACTTGGTGAATGTTTTCACTGCTTACTTTTCAGTGACAGGGGAGTGTCGCCGATCGGCCAATTAATTGAGTCCAGCCCTCCACTGTAGCCGGACAGGAAAAGAGGGTGAACAGATAGAGGAGGTCACCTTCCAAGCATAATAATAATCCAAACGAAAGCCAGCCATAAACACACCGCTGATGGTGACTCGCATCAGCCTGGGTCGCCGCCCCGCCACCACACTGGAGTCGGTAGCGACGGCGCTGGCTGCCAAGCAGACCTCTGGCAGAGTGGCGCCCTGTGTAGGAATGTATGGGAATCGCAGTGTGATGGAGCCGGAATGCTCCTGTCTGTATGGCCAAGCAAAACAGATGAAGGAGCATTAGAGACCCTTACGACGAGAGGCAAGGCGTGGCCTTCAGGGATGCGGAGCAATGTGAAGTAAGGGTATAAATTTAGCTCGCCGTTCCATGTAGCTGGTCTCACTGCTCTGAAATTTAGCTTAACATCCAGACAGTCTGTTTCACCGACAGGGGGGAAAAAAAAACGTTCTGGCTTTTTTGGGCAAGTTGCGGAGATGCGGGGCGAGTGGGTGTGTATGGGGGGGGGGGGGGGCAGGAGGCAGGAGGCAGGAGGCAGTGGTGAGCATTTAAATTTTCAACAGATGCTAAAAATAGCTTTTAAAAAAACTGTCCTGCTAAAAATCACAGCTCCGTGTCGGCCATCTGGTTTGAGAATGTTTCATTAGGCGGAGCCTGGGAAACTCTATCCTCGGGCTTGGCTGCCCAGAGCGGACGCATGTGAACAGCGAGAGGCCAAAGCGGCGCCGGCCGCCGACTTCGGTCCCTCCGTGCCGTGGCCAGTCTCCCGTGGCCTTATTTTCCGCGCCAACGCACACGTGACGGGAGTTCTGGCCCAGATGGGGTGGGGCGGAGGCGGCGGGTGGGAATAGGGAATTGCGGGACGCCATCCATGGAGTTTGGAATGGTGCCAGACGTGGGATGTGACGAGGACGCCAGAAACAGGGTCCGGATGGGATTACTGTTTGTGGCCACAGGGAGAGAACAACAAAAACCCCCGATCACAATAAGAAACTGCCTTTTAAGCGTTTCAGTTTGAATTTGATTTGAAATAATACTTTTCCTTAGTGTGTGTGGTTAGCGGAGTTAGCCTGACTCATTCCTGATAGCCACAGTCCTCATATCCTCAGTATGTGGAGTTAGCAGGGTTAGCCTGCCTCACTCCTGATAGCCACGCATATCCTCTGTGTATGCGGTTAGCAGGGTTAGTCTGCCTCACTCGTGATAGCCACGCATATCCTCTGTGTATGCGGTTAGCAGGGTTAGCCTGCCTCACTCCTGATAGCCACGCATATCTTCTGTGTATGCGGTTAGCAG
>JAODKL010000001.1:19160327-19187005 GCA_026780765.1 Petrocephalus schoutedeni
TCTGTGTATGCGGTTAGCAGGGTTAGCCTGCCTCACTCCTGATAGCCACGCATATCTTCTGTGTATGCGGTTAGCAGGGTTAGCCTGCCTCACTCATGATAGCTACGCATATCCTCTGTGTATGCGGTTAGCAGGGTTAGCCTGCCTCACTCCTGATTGCCACGCATATCTTCTGTGTATGCGGTTAGCAGGGTTAGCCTGCCTCACTCGTGATAGCCAGGGTGACTGGTTAGAAAGGTTAGCCTGCTTGATAGCCAGGCATATCCTCAGTGTGTCCAGTTAGCGATGTTAGCCTGTCCTGCTTCTGATAGCCATAGTTCTCATATCCTCTGTTTGTGGGGGTAGCATGGTTAGCCTGCATCACTCTGGATCAGGAGCAGAATCAGAACTCACATTATTGCCGGTATGTACAAACATACCAGAATTGTTTGATGTCCAGTGCCAAACATTAAGTATAGGAAAAATTTCAGCATATACAGGGGGAACATTTCACAGAACACTATGTGCAAAAAAAAAAAGAAGGAATACAAATAAGAGTATACAAATTTACAGACTATACAGTGCAAAATGTGTTAAGAAAATGAATTAAAAATTAAACTAGTGCTAGTTGAAAGGATATTTCACATATACTATGGGGGGAAGATTGCACCTGGTGAAGGATTACTGAGGAACTAGGCAAGTTTAGTTTAGAGCTTGATGGCTATGGAAAAAAAAAAAAGTTGTGGAGATGGCGTGAGGTACTGGTCATGATGCACTTGAATCGTCTCTATGATGGCAGTTTGGTGGAGAAGTGACTGCCGGGGTGGGTGGATCAGCTGCAGCCTTCGTAACTCCCCTCTTTGCCCTGGCAGTAAACAAGTCTTCTAGTGTTGGCAGCCGACAGCCTGTGATTTTCTCAGCTGAGTGGACCACACGTTGTTAGCTGGTCTTGGAGAGGGTGTGGACCAGCAGGTAACCAGATGGTGAAGGAGGATGTCATGACACTCTCAGTGATGGCAGAGTGGCAAAGTTCAGTAGGATGTGTTGGGAGATGTTGAGCTTGTAGATAGAACAGTCTTTTCTGGGCTGTTTTGGTGATGAAGGTGACTTATATGTCACACTTCAGTGTGTTGGTTGTGGTAGTCTCCAGGAATTTGAATGACTTGACCATTGAAACGGCCTGGCCATTATTATCCAGGGGGAGACAGGTGTGGGGTTGGTGGTGGAAGTCAAAGTTCCACTGTCTTGACTACATTGAGATGGCCATAGAGTCAGACTGGTGGAGGCCCAGCCTTACATACTGCTTCCTGGTAGCCGCAATCCTGCAATACCCCATGTGTGGGTCACCAGGGTTAGCTTGCCTTGCTCCTGTGAGCCACCAATTTGAATATGAAGAATATTAATGCATTTAAGTTCTTTTTGTAAAGGAGAGCTTGAGGGAGTCACATGGGCACATTCAAATGGGTTTGACGTTTCCTTCACTGAGATCATCTGCTCCTGTTATTGTCGAGTACTGAATGTTGTACCTGTGCTACACTGGTGTCTGAGGAGAAGTGGAAGCCCCTGCTAACTGTTCAAATAAAGGGCATCCTTGGTGGTCAGACACTGAGACCCTCAGAAGCACACGTGCCTCAGTTTAGACTCTCAGAGAAGCTGGCTGAGCCTTTTATTATTATTATTATTATTTTATTTATTATTATACTATTTATTATAGCGCCACACTGATGCCCAGAAGACAATTGCAAAAAAACAGCACATCCTGTTGGTCTGTAGGACTGTCTGCGGCTGCTATATTCTATTGCGGGAGGAATGCAGGGCTTGGTTCCTGGGTAGGACTGGCAAGATCACTTTGCAGCCACCAATCACGGTGTAAATCCCACTTTCCGCCAGACGGAGTAAGAGAATCTCCATTCAAAAGAGTTGTCATTCCTGACTGGCTGAAACCTGCGGTTAGCCTGTTAGCATAAGGGAGATTTCAGGAGCCTCCATGGATGCATTTGCGCTTATGTGGTTGTTAAGGTCCTCCTGCATAGGTGGCGGCGTGAGCAGCCCTATGTCTCCAGACCAAAGCCAAAGGAGTTGTTCAGAGACCTACAGTGGAGGAAATAATTATTTGACCCCCTCACTGATTTTGTAAGTTTGTCCAATGACAAAGAAATGAAAAGTCTCAGAACAGTATCATTTTAATGGTAGGTTTATTTTAACAGTGACAAATAGCACATCAAAAGGAAAATTTAAAAAATAATTAAAAATAAAAGATAGAAACTGATTTGCATTTCATTGAGTGAAATAAGTATTTGAACTTGCACCATGTCCAGGAAAGCCAGTGTGGTGGAGATGGTGTAAATTGTTCAACTGGGGACATTTGCATATATCTCTGAGTTCTGAGTCATAAAATCTGGTTTCCATTTTTGTAGAGATCCTCTCTCATTTTCCATTACAAGGGAGCAGTATTTTTTAATCAATTTGCAAGATTCTCAATAATCAATATTTATTTGTTAATGCTTGTTACATTATTTGTCTACATAGATTAAGTTGCTCACTCATTTGAATTTTTGGCACCAGGACGACTGAGGAGGACGGGACAATTAATCTTTGCTCTTATCGTTTATCGTTGGCTGTCTGGCAAGACGTGTGCATTCTTGAAGCCACCGCCGACAGTTTGCGCATGATGAATGGCTGTAGTTTAATACCCATCACCTGCCAGAATCGCACTCTAGATATGCACTCGCATACTAGAGAGAGTTCCCAAAATCAGCGTCAAACCTGCCCCCCCCCCCCCCAGGATAGTCTCAGAGACGCCCTATTAATCATAGGAGCTATTAATTAGTCGTATAGCAGACCGAACCTTAGATGGTGTTATGTGGGCTGGTTTGCCACCCATTTCCCTGCTGGCATTCAGCAGGAGGGTCTCCTGTTTCTTCTTCCTTAATATTTCACCTCACCCAGCCAGACCTGGCTATCTACACGCTGTGACCTTTGATTCCAGAACACCAGTGTTTTCTCCACTTAAACAGATTTAGGAGATTTCCTAGGCACGCATGTGCGGTAACATGCTTAAGAAAACCCCTAATGGCCAAATAATAATGTCTGGGCTGCTGAACCTGTGGAGCGCCTCAGGTGAACTTTTAGCCCTCCGTATGGGTGGAAAAATTGGCCGGACCCTTTAGGTTTTGGACGTTATTGGTTCAGACTCACTATGCCTGTGTCTGTTTTGTGAAATGTTCCCAGTAATGTAAAGAGGAAAGGTTGATTGGCTGTAATGGTGCCTCTATTTGCTGGTAATCGTTGTCCGATTAAGTGTTTGTTTTAAGACATTACAGATGTCAACATTGTTAAAATGTATGCGTTGTTTGTTCAGTTAAGGTGAATTGCACAAGAATTCCTCTGACAGAGTCTCTGCCAAGATCTCCTTAAACAGAGGGTGTCCTCGGTCATCAGCAGTCAGGCTGAGCTCTGCTACTGTACCAATCATCTTAAAAAGGTTTCACAGGCAATGACAGCCTGTACCTATCCTATAATGAGACTGATGTGATGATTCCCTTGGCTCACGCTGAGAAATGATACCGCAGGCTAGCCGAGCAGGATGTCTCAGTTTCGGCTGACATCCTTGCAGCGACCCATGAGTGCGCTGTCAAATTGATGGTCAGTGAGCGTGATCGCATCGAAAAACCACAAATGTGAGTATCTATAAATAAATGTTAGGCATCCAACTTTTCGCGCCTTGTAGGTTTTGGTGTGTCACCTGTTTCTCTGGAGGGAAATGAGGGGGAGGACAAAGCAGGCCTGCATGTTTTAGGTGTATCCTGTGTCCCTGGCTGCCTGCTAAATCTCAGGCACTGCCTGGTCGGGTACCTGGGGTGGATGGCCACCTTCTCCTGGGGTGGGAGGTGTGACAGCACCTCTGTGCTGGAAGGCGGTCCGTCAGCCGGCTAATGGAGTGGATCCACCCCGCAGCTGGGGAACAGGGGCCTAAGCAGCCAGATCACACTCTGACACAGAGCCCTTTGTGCTGGTGGCGGGACTCCGCACGGCCACAGGTCCTGGGATCACCGCTGGTGGGGGGCACATGAGCAATTACCCAGGCCATTATCACGCCACAACTAGCTTCCATTCATCTTGCAGCTCTAGGTGTCACCTGTTGTTCATTTGCTAGTCAGTGGTCATTCATTATGCTGAAACGAAGCTGGGTGCACTCAGTTAGGGCGTACCCTCCTGTTATGGCATAGTCACACTTGGCCTGGTTACCCTGTACCATGGCCGAGCACGACTGCCCCCCCTCCTCACCCCCCTGCTGTTCTGCGCTCACGTCGCACTTAATGATCCTGGCCCAGGCACGCTTTCGTCATCACTGTGACTCTTTTTTGAGCTGCGGAAAACAGGAAGGAATTTTTTTTTTCTTTGGAAAATCAAATTTGAATATACAGGCTGCATTGAATAATGAAACATTTCACAGGCCTGTTCTTCTTGATCTTTTATAAGTGGTGAATGAGCCAATGGAAATCCTCGTCCTCCACTATGGAGAATAGCCAATGGTCCCATGCGATCATCACCATTATTTCTGAAGCAGCTCTAGTGCTTCTGACTTTGGCAATGTGTACATGGTAAACCGATAGCCTATACTGTGCTGTTCTACATATTCCACATGTTTGTTCCATCTTCATAAAAAACAATATGTAATGGTAAATAATAGTAATAATTAGGGTTATCCCCATAGGAATGAATGGAGAGTACCCATAAAGATAGGAATACATGGACTGTGTGTGTGTGTGTGTGTGTCCACTGAGTTCCCCCCCAACCCCCCCGCCTCCCGCCCCACATTCCCAGCCATCGGCTGGACCGGGAGAAAGGAAATGCCGAGGCATTGCGGGGGTCAAGTGCCTGGGGATGCCGGTCCTGGGCCTGCTGCCGGGAAGGGGGGGTGATCCAGCCCAGCAGTCACTATGCTGTGTTAAAGGCGAGGAACTGCGTTTTACCTGTCCCGTATCAGAGCAGCCAGTATGTGTGCTCAGTCTATCTACATCCTCTGACCAAAACTTCAGAGCTGAGCAGAATCAGTAGTTTTTAACTGAGTTAACCTGACTGTGAAAGCCAGAGAAACACAATGCCGGAGATGGAAAGCAGTTTTCATTCAAGTAGTTTAGCTGGAGAAAGTTCTCTTTGTCCAGCCTCTTAAACATGTGTTATATGTGTCTGGGGCAAATGATTAATTTCTTTATTAATCATCACTTCATCAGAATGCGTCTTCTTCATTCTTTGCAAATATTCCCTTAGAAGCTGAATATCCAGGGTGCTCTAAATGCCTGTTTGTTTGACATGCGCCTTACATGGGAAATCATGATGTGGCGGGTAGAGAAGAAAGCGGAATAAAACCTGAGGTGCTCACTGTCGTTGGGGAGACACAAGGTGCTCCCAGCGGACGAGTGTGCCCATCTCTCATCTCACCACACGGGCGCCCATAGTCCAGGCCGACTTGGAAATCACAGCCCAGACGTTTAGATTTTATTCTGATGTCACCTTTGTTTCCTCCTTCATAAATAACCTTTACGGTGCGTGTCGCACTTGTCCAGCTGCCCTGGGGGTTAAGCCTGTCTGGGTGGGCGGTCAGGCTTCCCTCTGCCGGTCCTTCAGCTCCGCCCCCCCATCCTTCAGGCCCCAGCTGATAAAGCTCTTACTAGCCTGGCCTGTCTTTCCATTTTACACAGACTCACTCCGGGAAACCGCTCAGCACAATCAGGTCCATCCCTCCCTCCACGTGTTCCTTAATATATTGCTGCGTATGAGCGTTAAGTGTAAAAGTGTGAACACATAATTAAGGTGCAGGAAAATAAGGGTGTTCTGGGCTTCTGACTGAGTTGTTTCAGTGCTTTGACTCTTGCTGTGACTGAGTCTTTGGGTCCAGTTACAGAGCTACTGGCAACAGAAACACAGCATATCTCATAAACATTCATAATGTCGCCAGACTGAAAGGAGACTTTTCTGTGAGTGACATTCTGGATTTCTGGTGTGATACCTACACACCCCTAAACTGTGAACCCAGCTCATCTTATTGAATCCCTGCATCATTTCCTGTTCCTGAGAATCTGTTTCCTGTGTTCAGTGATGTCTCTCTGTATATACTGAAATACATTTGTGTTTCCTGAATTAACATGTGTACCGCGTTGATGAATGGCAATCGGGGCGGCTGAGCTGATGGGTCGCTGCACAAACAGTAGGCTTACCGTGTGGTGCACACTCCCAGACCTGTGTCTAGGGGCACTCATTTCATCCCTGGGGGTCAAAAATGATTCCGTAGGTAAAAGAATGGCAGGTATCTAGCAGTCAGCTGTGGTGAGAGGGGATCTCTGTAGCAGTGGCCTTTTGATACCTGCCATGAGCGTCAGTTGTTGAAGCAGAAAATACCTCTCCTGAGATCATCAACTGCTCTCCAATGAGGGGCCGTGATCGGGGATTATTCAGTCCTGTAAATGCCTTTCAGATACATAACTCCAAAATGTGATTTTGTCTGCTGTCGAGCACTGAAGTTATGAAGCACCTCACTGCTCCAGTGTAAGTACACCTGGTATTGAGAATCCCACTCTTACAAGTGTATCGAAACATCCTTCCAAGAGGCCACATGTAATCCCAATGAAAGTTCAGTTAGTCATTTGTTTGTTATTAATAATGAATAATTGTATTCATGTGAAGTAACCTTGGTAACTGGCAGTCAGACAGCAAGGCAGGTAGGTGGTCGGGCCCCTTGCCCCAGATGCTGACCCCGGCATGTTTCGGGAGCCCCTCTCGGTCGGCCCAGCTGTGGGGCCTGATCACACCAGCAGCTGTGCTCCCACTCAGCGGCCGGGGAGTCTGCTATCGCCATCGGGGTCGGCTCCCCATGAAGGGCTGCTGAAGGACCGTTACCACCAGTGTCAGGTGACCCGCAGTTGGCTCAGGCAGGGCCCCTTTATGTCCGGCGCAAAGGGCATGGTGGCTAATGAACATTCCATCAGCTCCATGGATAAGCCTGAACTCCAAGATCAGTGAAATTGCCTGTGTGTACAGTGCCATGTGCCACTTGGGCATTTGTATTGGATTAATTCAGCCAGTGGTTCTGGTGCACTACCTAGTCCTTATTTTTCGGGAGTGTTCTGCCCTCTGAGAGATTAATGAGACTCGACTTTTTCTGTAATCTGATACAAGAATCTGCATAGCATTTGAAACAGAGGGCACCGGTGAGCCCCGTGACCGTTAGGATGTTTTTAGGATTTTAGAATATTATTGATATTGCTGTGCTGGATGTGTGACTGATAGCCTTGTACGGTTGATATTGCAGCTTGGTGATAGTATTTTTAAAGAAGATTTTCAGAGCCTATTTGTCAGGCTTCCAAGGAAGTTGTAGCTGCAGATTCTAACTTTGCTCTGTGCGTGTCGAGTCTGTGTGTTCTCCCTGTGACGTGGGGTTTCCCCCCACAGACAGAATTAAGAGTGAGAGAATTAGAGTTTGATGTGGTCATCGGGCTCTGGACCCCCATGGCCATGCACTGGACAAGCCACTATATAAAAAAAAATTGGATGGATGCATTGCAGCGTTTTGTGTCTGTCGGGTCTTCTGTCTTCCAAAAGTCAGACGGTCTTTACTCGACTCGACTTGCAGAAAGTCGCATGCTGCCCAGTGCCTAATCAGGCTGTCAGCTCCCTGTCCCGCCCCATCACGCCTGCACAGGGCAGCAGCATTGCCACTTAGCTTAAAAATAATCCTGCTATGACTTGAAATATATAGAACCTTGTATCCGAGGCTCACGTCTGTTTTACTGGATGTGATTCCTGTGAGTGAAATGTCAATCAAACTCTGCTTCATAAAGTCAGAAACATCCGCCTGTTGGCACTTGTTCAGAATAAATGTTTTCATATGATCTATAGCTGCAATTTGTTTTAGTGAGTCTACAAAAATGAGCCCTGGATATTTTTGAAATGAAAACACTAATCTGGTCCATGGACATAAATATGTCATCTCAGCTCCGCTTAGTTCAAAGAGAAACACAATGAGCCTAAATATAATCTCTGATAGGAATATCCACAGCAACTCTGTAAGTAGTATTAGCAAATCTTAGACTGACTCCAGACACACCCACACACATATTTTCTGTATTATTAGTGTTATTATTTGACTTGCAGGCGCTTGGATCTGAAGTGACTCAGACTTTGCAAGATTAGAAGTTTTATTATTACTAGGTTATTATTAGTCGTGCCCTTTCCCTTCCACATCACTGGATTTTTTTACTGGACCGGTCCAGCTTTGGTACTCATTAAGGGCACAAACCTGCCATCTTTCGGTTCCGCAGCCTTTAACAGTATCTGTAAGCAGTACTTTGCCAGCAGCAGAGCACGTCATATGACTGCTGTCTCCTGGTTGGGAGCTCTAGGCTACTCTGACATCTTGTCCACATGCCAGCGTGTTTTTTTTCCGCTTTTTTCTCTTCTTTTTACACGGGGCCCCAAGCCATTGCTGCAGTGAAGCTAATTGGCTCAGCCTTCATTTGTGTGTTCAAAATTGTAATCTACTAGCCTGATTATGTATTATGCAGTTATGGTCTCAGTGTTGTCTGGAGTTTGTGCCTAACTTGTGTTTTCAGTTAAATTCTTAAATTTTTTCTACTTATGAATACTCTGTATTATTAGTCATTTGTGATCTTAAGTATTTTAGAACTAGCACGCTATAGGAATTAATTTATACAAAATTGTGCATGTATCGTCTTTGAAATTGCAACTTGTGGCGTTTGCACGCCGTCCTCTTTCTGTTATCTTTCAATAAGGATCAGGGGTTGCTCAGCTAGGTCTGGATGTTGTTAGCGTGCCTTGATAATCGCTCTTTAACGGGCTGTCCCTCTACAGACAGTAGTGTCGCATGTGTCAATAAGTGATTGAGAGCGGCAGTAAGGAGCTCTGGGAACATTCCTCTGAATTCCCACATCGGGCCTCCCCTGAGGATGCTGATGACGGCAGTGGCCGAGTGGTGCAGAGGTTAGGCCTGCGAAGGGGGATGGGCCTTTCCACAGACTCCCCGGCCCCCATTCCCTGCCGAGGCCGTGCCGTGTTTATTTGCTGTCCGGGCCATGGTGCACTCCTGAGGTTTGGGTGCAGGAAATCGACAGAGCCCCCCGCAATGTGCATCTGTGTCTTTCAGCAAGATCATCATACACAAAGCAGGAATCCACACTGCCCTCCTGTACGCACGTGTCATATGTTTTTTCTGTCGTTATATTTTCATTGTTTGTTTCCTATTGCTTTGGTCAGTCAAAACAGACTTTTAAGTCATGCTTTCCCACCCCACGTCCCTGTGGAAACATGATGGGCTGGATGACAAACCTGTGACAGAAACAAACCTGCTGCGCCCCCCCCCCCAACCGGTAGTTTGTAGACTTATTCTAATCCAATGTAAAGGCCCTGATGACATTTCTTTGCGGGGGGGTGCAGAGGCCTTGTTAGCATCAGGATTAACCCTGAGCAGAAACAGACTGTCTCCAAGGTCTCCTTCAGAGGACACTCAGATCTTTTTCTGTATTATTTATCCCATGGCTCAACCCTGGCCCTTCTGTGCTAGATGGCCTCAGTGACCCAGAAGCACACACATGTCTGCATTTCAGCAGAGGGCTAACACTCTTAATGTCTCCCTCCCCTACCCCTGGCTTGTTCTCCCAGGCTATGTGGCTGATGCTTCAGGAGGAGGAGCCAGAGGACTACGTGATTGCCACTGGAGAGGTACACAGTGTGCGCGAGTTTGTGGAGAAGGCCTTCAAGCACGTGGGGAAGACCATTGTGTAAGTGTGCGGAGGCACTGGCCAACCCACTCCGTCATTTCAATCAGAAGGGGGCTAGCCTGTTAATTGGCCTGGTGTCTGGGGGTCCTCATGAGAGCACGGCGCAAATTCCACTCCCAGTGAGTAATGGCTGACATGGGAGCCATCCTGCTTGGGGTCCGGGGCCCCCACTTCCCTTCTTGCCGTGGTCACTATGGGGCAGGAAGAATTACTGTCACACCCCCCACCCACCCCCAACCCTGAGCGGGGGAGAAATTCACTGTGAAATGAGACCCCTTTGCTTTAGTGCAAGAGAATGACCATAAATGTAGCTTGTAGCTCCTCTCTCGCTGTGCGCCCAGGGGGCTGATGGGAGAAAAGAGGCTACAGAGCCAGCCAATCACTGCCTGTCTTATCCGCATTGGTTACAATGCTGTATTCCTATGGGCTGCACCAGCCAATGATTAACAATACACAGTAATCCGACCCAGTCATGTTTTAAAACTTAATTTCTCCCTGCCCTGGTTACCAACGTGATTGGCAAGATTCTCATTATGGCAACAGGACACAGAGTGGTGACAGTGGCGTCACCCACCCTGAAGGCTGTTATCTCGCGGTGTATTTGCACTACTCCGTCTCCTTGTGAGAGTGCCCCGAATAATTCTGGCTTGCTTTCCAGCAACACAGGTATCAAGATATGCCCCGGCTAGGATAGTCAGGACACAGCTAGGAGAACACAGATTTTGTAAGGCACTCTGAGATATTTAGAAGGTCATGTGATCCAGTCAGGACCTCCACGTCAAATGGCTGAAGGCCGCAGCATTGTCCTGGCAGACGTGTGGACCCACACACACTTTGGTGTGAACATAAGCACCATTATTTTCTACCCTGAATCCAGTCGGAAGGAAATAAGCATTAAGGGAGTCTTTAGTCAGCTCCTTGAATACAGGCTGTGAGCTTGGCGCTCCCCAGGACTGTTTGTCTCTGCTTACTGCCGTTGTCAGGAACCTGTATTATTTCCTGAATGGCAGAAACTTTTCATCATATTTCAAATACCATCATATTTAATGCCATTAAATCACTGAGCTGGTGTTCGGTTTCCTTTTCACTCTGTGTGTCTAAAATATTTTGTGTATTGTAATTGCACAATGCAGTTTGGCCCGCTGTTGAGGAACAGCGCTGTAAATCACAGATTTATGGCTCTGGTAGTTCATCTCTGGCATGCGGTTCCTTTGTTTTCGATTTAGATACTGATGCTGGTGGCTTTTTTTTTTTTTTTAACATGAAGCAGCTTGTGTCGCTGTCACAACACAATTAAGCTCAGAAAGAGGAAACTGCCATGACAACCTGAAAAGCAAACCCCTGCTGAGCACTTTAAATATGCCATTGGGGTTTTGGCCAGTGCCGTGTGGCTCTGCAAGGATTCTCGCCTTTCGAGGGTGTGTGAGAATCCCACCTGGACCTGTCTAAGTGACCTGTGTGAAGAGCCTCCGGGATTCCTTTTCACACAAAGACCAAACGGATGGCTGTCTGATGCGGCCAAATGGAAGTCCTGCAGGTGCTGTCACATCTTAACGGCTCAGCTTGTCATTTGAGATGCGAAGGGGGCTGAGGGGGGCAAGGGGGCGAACTTCATTTGCTCCATTTTCTTTTCTCCTCTTTTTTCGGGAGGCACCTACTAATGCACCCAGTTCTCGTGGTGGCCTTTTCTCTTCAGCCACCGTGTGAAAAGGTTAAGAGTGGAACATTCCTCCCGTTCTGAGAGTGAAATCCCACACAGCTCATTTCCACAATGTTTTCGCTTTAAATGTGTCAGCCGCTCATAACGGGCCAGCAGCAGCGGGTATGGCGAAAACATGCAGTTAACATGTTTGTTTTTCCAGATGTTCCCTTTCGACTGATGGTTCATTTTTGGAGGGCATTGCTGGCAGGAAAAATGTGCTAAAAAGCAGTACGTGTTTGTGACTGAGTTTGGGGTCATCTGGGAATGTTCCCTCCCGGGGTAAAAACAGTGGCTCCCTCTGCAGCCCAGGGTGCCCTCATGCTGGCCAGCAAACTGTTGGCCCTGGCACCCTGCCTGACCTTTCATCTCAGATTAAAATACAGGTTTTATTGTCGAGGTCACCCTCCATACAAATGGCAAGATAACTTCACAGACACGTGCATCATGATTCTCAGCAGACATAATATTGTCAGGACATGATTGATATTTATAGATGCAATTTAAATGTAATTACCCTAGAGCCTGTAATTTAAAAAGCATAGATCACTTTAATTTAATGTGATGTTGCATGTTAATCAGCGAATACTTGTGTAATTAGCAGATCGAGCCTTTTGCTTTTCACCCATAATAGGCTTGCTTCCCCATTCTGTGCTGCCACTATTTCTTTTGTTTGTTTTTTTTTCCACAAATGATGAGTATTTGACTTCCCAGAATTCTGCTGACCACAAAAAGGTTTGACCATTAAAAATCAAATGATTTTCTTTTTATTCTTTTGCAGTGCTATAACTTATTGGTAGGTGATGCAAGTACAAGACATGTGTGGCTTATAAAATCCTATTTATTTGCAGTTTTCTGAGTGAATCATCCTCTCAGCCATTTCTTTTGGCTGGAACTATTGCGTTTTGGAATTAATAACTTTTATTGCATTTATTTTTAACTATTTGATATAGTGTAAAAATTTAGTTTTATTCAAATTGTTAATGCATATGTATATGCATATGCATATGTAATTATCTTAATAAATATATTATTAAAAGTTAAAGTGCTTATTCAGAGCACTATGTTGTCCCAGTGCGAGCTGACAAAACACAAATTGGACACCCACAGTTCCCAGTTACCCTAACCCTGGTCTGTCTCAGATATGCAGCAAGCTGAGCCTGCACATTGGCGTGTGGCCAGGGATTGGACAGCGCTGAATGTCGCTCTGAAATGTCCTACATGTTTTTCTGCCAGTGGTACCTGCACACTGGCAGGAGGTCTGGGATTGTACAGTGCTGAATGTCACTTTGAAATGTCCTGCATGTTTTTCTGCCAGTGGTACCTGCACACTGACAGGAGGCTTGGGATTGGACAGTGCTGAATGTCACTCTGAAATGTCCTGCATGTTATGCTGCCAGCTGTACCCTCAGACTAGAAGGAAGCCTGGGATTGGACAGCTCTGAATGTTGCTCTGAAATGTCCTGTATGTCATGTTACGCAGCCCTGTGTGACGGGCGCTTCATGTGACTCCCCTCCCCCCCCCCCACAGGTGGGAGGGCAAAGATGAGAATGAGGTGGGCCGTTGCCTGGAGACCGGGAACATTCACGTTAGGGTGGATCTGAAGTACTACCGGCCCACTGAAGTGGTAAGTCCAGCACTTCCAGTGAAATTAATGGGGGAATTATCTGCCCACTCACCCGGCTAATTAGTACATTTGGTCCCGTTGCGTGTGAATAGCTTCCACTAAATGATCCTGGCCACCCCCCCACATCCAGTCACTGACACACAGAAAACTCTCACATACTGCACACTTGACCAGTCAGGGGAAGTTGACTGACTGGGTCACCATGGAGACCTTCTGAGTGGTAAGTTGGGATGATTTGGTCCGAAGGTGGTGTGTTCAGTTTAACATTTCATTGCTCTCTGAAGACGTGTCTCCAGGAAATGAGTTTTAGGCCTTGGGTTTGGGCAGGGTTGTGGGTTGGGGGGTTGGGGGAGGGTGAGGGAGGTGGTGGGTAGGCATTCACGATGGAATGAATTCACCACTATTGTGAGATTCCCTTTAACCTTGTGAGAATGTAGCTCCTCGAGGGGATGCAAATCCAGAGCGCCATTGAGTTAATGGGTAATGGGGCAGCCCAATAAAGTGTGACACGCGTAGCACGTCCTCCCCGGGAAAGAGAGCATGTCAGTAACTTAAGCGGAGGAGGGGCCCCTGCTGGGAGCCGCACCTGGCCCAGGGCCTGGAAGACACCTCTGCTGATAGCGCTATGCGAATCCCGCACTCTCATTTCCTTATCTTACTCTAAACCGTGGATCACGCAACCCTAAGCTGACCTGATAAGGCGGCCCAGCCAGATAACCTCACCAGTAATTGCTTTTTATTTCCAGCCATTAGTGGAAGCCTGCATTCTGTCACATTTTAGCTTCTCTCGCTGTCGGAGTGTGGAGCGCTAATAAAGGACAGACATGATAGAGCCTCTGAGCTTCTGATTCATCCCATGCTTTTGATTGATTCCTTAGCTTCTTTTCGCACGGTGATGCCGATGGGCGGGGCCACGGCCTCCCGGCGCTCAGTCTCACTAGCCACACCTCTGATGGGAGCCCTTTTGGGTGCTCAGTGGCCATTAACATTTGTTTATTTATGTTCTCGAGTCCTTCACAGTAACTCCCTCCCATTTCCTCCCCAACAGTGACACCCCAAGTGAACCCTGTCTGCCCCTGTGTGGGGCAAATGGCCCCAACACTTCTCTTCCACTCCCTGATTACATTTGGGCTCTCTGCTGTCTCTCAGCTGCCAACGGGGTCAAAACATTATTATTGTTATCATCATTATTATTATTATCATTTAGTTTTTCAGTTAGTACTAACTCCATCAAAGCCCAAACCTTGGTGATGGTCAGCATTCAGCCTTCCCTGTCCGGGTTAACATGGGTCCCTCCTGACCTGCAAGTCACATGACCCCCCTCCCCGCGTGGCAGAAACCAGCAGGCTTTCTCATTCCTCTCAATGGTGTCAGAAGGCAAGAAATGCCCCTTTTATCTGGCCCAACTTCAGCCCGATGACAGATCGAGATTCCCAGTGTTATGGGGGATTAGGGACATGGTAAACACACTGGGCAGCTGGGGGATTATGGGAGATCTCAGGTGAGAGATGCATCCTCTGCTTTACTATTGCAAGGGTGGTGATGACATGGGACCCATGAACCCTGTGTGTGTCAGAAGTCTTGCATTTGGGTTGGTTACTTATGATTAAGATTAGGGCTGGGTAGGGGTTAAGGGTGTCATGATTGGGATTAGGGTTTTTCCCATAGAAATCTATGGATGGTTCCCATTTAGGTACGCAAGTGTGTGTGTGTGTGTGTTGCTGTGTGTGTTAAGTAGTCCTCACTACTTAAGACTTTATATTTTATAAAAGTCTGTAAAAAGTAAAAACGCTTAATATCTTGTATTTGGGTTGGTTACTTATGGTTAAGGTTAGGGCTGGGTAGGGGTTAGGGTTTAACGGTTTAAAGGTTTTTCCCATAGAAATGAATAGATGGTCCTCACTAAGATAGGATTAAAAACGTGTGTTTGTGTGTGTGTGTGTGTGTGTGTGTGTGTGTGTCAGTCAGCATGTGCGTATTAGTGTGTGTGTGTGTGTGTGTGTGTGTGTGTGTGTGTGCATGTATGTATGTCAGTGTGTGTGTGTGTCAGTCAGCATGTGCGTATTAATGTATGTGTGCATGTATGTATGTCAGTGTGTGTGTGTGTGTGTGTGTGTGTGATTGCATTTGGGAACCTCTAGTACAAAGTTTCCGGTAACTCATTAGTTTTTTTATTGTTTCAACCTGAACTGCATCAAAATTCTCTCTCTCTTTTGTCACAGTCTTAGTGTGGGCTCACCCCCGTCAGGTAACATGGTCCTGGGGGTGTGAGGTCCCCCGCCCCCCGCAGTAGTCTGCAGCCCCACAATCTCATGCCATGACTTGCATGCATGTGGGGAAGGGGGACAGGAACCGGGGAGCTTTACTGGTGTGCCGCTGTCAGTTCTCAGGCCCGGCAGGTATCACTGATGAGGTGAGAGGGGGAGGGAGAGGGAATGAGGGCCATTTAACCCCTGATCCCCAGAGAGGATGTGCACATTCCCACAGATCCTCTGCTCCTCCCAGAGTAAGGCGAGTGTCACCTCCCTCCTCCAGTGTAGGGACACACGCCCCTCAGTCTGGCCAGCTCGCTGGGAGTGCCTGCGATGTGAGCACAGACTCGGGATGCTCTGCGTGCTGCTCTGCCCCCCCATGCTGTCGCGGTGCATCCACACTGTCCCTTTTTAAGGCGTTTTCCTCCTCACTGCTATGTATTTCAGATTTACCCTCAATTTGAAATATTTTAGCTGCTATTTCTTTCTTTTCTTTGCCACAATTATCCAGCTTTGTACATTGACATCAATGCAAATTTTTTTAACGGTGTACTTTGTCAGGCACTTTTTTTTTTATATATGAACAGAAGAAGAATTGTCTTCGTTGTGTGGCCTTACAGGCCCAGCAACTTTGCCAGCTCATCTGAAAAGGTCTCCGTCCGGGGGCTTTCAAAAACAAGGTGTCCCTGTCAGCTTTGAACATGTCGACACGGAGCGAAGGCGTTGGCCGTGAATTCCTTAATGAGCCTCTATGACGAGCTGAGCGGGCACAGGGGGAAGTCGGCTTGGGCCTCGTCACAGTAGGTGTGGTGAGTCGCGTCCACTATTGTGTGCACAGGCAGATGCTTACTGAACACGCAGAGACACCTGCAGGAAGACATGCTCACCTGGGCACTCATCAGGGGTACGTGGGCCTATAGGAAATTACTCATCCCTGGGCGGGGGTCCTCTGGCACGGACCACTATGTCCATCACTGGGGGGGGTCCTCAGTCCTCTGGCAAGGATCACCGCGTCCACCACTTGAGTGGCAGCTGTCAGGTTCACCTGAGGCCTCTCTGCTCTCCGATGATAATGTTATTCCTCATAACCGCCATCATGCCATGTATCTGACATGCACAGATTTATCGGCATTCCCCACGGAGGACAGAGGGTGGAGGGGGGGGGGGGCTTGAGGAATGGCAGTAGGGGGAGATCTAGTGGGGGGTCGGTGCAGCTGCAGCTCTGGCTGCGCAGTAGGCGCCAAATAATCACTATTTTTTATTTTCCTTTTTCCTCAGCTTTGTGGGAATGTACAGCACTCTGAACTGTCTGCAGATTAAAGTGAAGACCTCCCCACCCCACTCCCTCCCCAGAACCCAAAACCGTATTAGGACAAAATAATAAAGCGGCATCGCGTGTGTGTAATGCAGGACAGATGTGTGGGGCTTCGGGGTAAGGCCTGGGCAGCGCCATCCCAGGCACGGGGCAGCCCTCTGACTGTCCATTGCAGGCAGAAAAGCTCTAGGTGTTTCCCCGGCCCCCTCCCACCCCCATGGCCTCGATTGAGCACAGTGAGATATGCCTTGTTTTAATTCTTACATCGAAGATGTGCTAAGTTTGATCAAGGCAACAAGAATGAGACTTGGTATTAAATGAAGTCACCCTTGTTGATCGGGGTTTTGCATGGCAGGTACATTGTGCTTAAACGGTCACATTTTTGGAGCCTTGATTCACCTGTCAATTAGCCCCTGTCACAACAGTGCCAGGGCTTGCTCTAGAGAGCTCTGTAAATCACCCAGGAACCTGCTCATTGCACAAGCAAGTCAGTGTGTCACATTGATTTCTCTTGTTTACTTTTCGTTTGTCTAATAAAGGCATAATTCTTCAAGTGAACATAAAGGCCTACTTCCTCAATAGGCAGGTAGCCTAAACCATGTAGGCTTCATCTAGTCTGAGTCCTCCAGTGGCTCGATTCTGCCAAAAACAAACACGTGGCATTTATATGCTTCACCTCAGCCTTCCTATAGCAGCTTCTAATAGTTTTGATTTGCATTCCATTGAATGTCAAATAATGCATTCATGGTCTGAGCAATGGCCTGAGGAAAGCATTAATAATGGTTGTTGTGAGCTGGAGGATTTTTAGATATGCCTTTAAGAAATGTTTCTATATGTATATGGTAATCGTCTTCAGATTAGCTGTTTCAGCGGGATTTGTCAGGTTGTAACCTCGCCATTGACAAGAAGCATTAGCTTGACTGTGTGACCTGATCGGAGTGAAGGCCTGTTTTTCTTTCAAAAGCTGGTATTTTAGCTGATGTATGTTTGTTTTTTGTAGAGGCTCTTCTTTTTGAATGTGTGCTGTGGTTGCTGGCCATATACAGGTTCGCATGCTCAGATAGACGTGGAGCCCTGGACCTGGCACAGATGGTCCCCTCCTCAGCACTGCCTTCCCTACAGATAAGCCCCAGCTCTCTGGCAGAATGCCCCTCCCCATGTGCATATCACTGGTATGACCCATATGGACATCCTCCACCTTGTAAGTGCTATTAAATGACAGCCTGGTAGATTTTGTCTCTTCTGAGCTGTGGAGAAAGTGTTTTCACACGTCTAACATGTCTGAACACATGTAGTTTGTAGAGCACTTTTGGTGGTTTAATCACTTCTCCCTGATAGGTTAGTCTGCTCCAAGTACAGGTGTGATATGGGTCCCACCTTTGTCTGGCTTGTCCTGTGAAGTGCTGTTTCAGCGAGAGCTCGCTGAAACTATGTTAATGAAGTTCAGCTACTCGGACATTACTCTGACTGTTAAGCTTCCTCTTAACATGAGCATAGTTCTGCCTGAATCACCACACTTCAAGCATCCCCCCCCCACCACTCTCCCACCCTGACTACAAAGAGCAGCTGCATCTTTTAGGCCTGTGAGGGTTCTGGTTCAAAACTCTTCTCCATTCAGCCATTTGTGTGACAGTTTCCTCGCATGGAGGGGGCGGCAGGCGTTGTTGTCATTTTGGAAGGTCAGGTGTTCCATACCCGGGTGCTTTGATAGAACGATCAGAACAAAGGCATCCTTTAGGTTCCAATTCCCACCCCCACCCAGCAAGGTGTGGGGGCCCGTCTGGCAAGATTGCCCGCGTTCTGTACCTGCTTTTGTGCACAAATAGGGCCTGTGTAGGGGCGGGACATTAAAAAAATGCACCTGGCCTGGAATGCAGTCGGCAGCTATTAGGACAGCCACTGTTGGCAGCTCGATGGGCATGCAAGCGTGTGTCAGTCTCTGATTGGTGATGGGGCTCCCCATGTGACCCTGGCAGTTTACCATGTGTAACCAGCACATTCTGCCCCTCATTGCTGCTCCCTCATTGACCAGGCCTGTCGTTTTTTTTTTCTGATCCTGGGGTTACTCCCAATATTTATTTTTATCCGCTTAAAATCTACAAATACTTCTTTTCTAATTTGACCGTTGGTGTCGACTTTCTGCCTCCCTTAGGCCTGTAATTCGTCCAGCATGTTCCCCCTTTGCTCTCCCCCCCGTCCCCCAAATCCCCCTGGTGTCATAAGAAAAGATCGCAGTCAGCGGGCTTTTTGCGCTTAGTCAGCTCCCACTGGCCGCAGCCACGGGGGAGCATGGGAAACCGCGCTTACACTAGGAGCGAATCGATTGGGCGCGTCCGACGTGGGGAGGTCAGAGGTAGGCCCACTTAGCCGGCCTCGATCTAGCGCTCAGATTTCACCGGCCATTTATTTTGAAAAAGCCCACCATAGTAGCATCTGGCAGTGGGGCTACATGCAAGCATGAGCCAACGTGTGCGTGTGAGCAAGTACATCACTCCCTGCGCGTGAGGCCACGCCTGTGCAGGTGCGTGGCGGCATGCCCATGTGTGCTGTCCGTGTGCAAATGTGCTCAGGGGCCTCGGATCAGGGGGAAAAAAACAATAAATTATACGGAAAATCAAGCTGAGACAGTCAGGAGTAGGATATGGAAGCGTGAACAGTCTGCAGGGCAGGTTAGCCACCATGTGCGTGGGCTTCCTGAACAACAGCTATCCTCCTGCATACTCGTCAGCAGCCACACCGCAGATACACCTGATACGCACCTCTTTTCATCCTTAAAGGGCATCTCACACAGCATTTAGGCAGTATTACACACACACCGGCAGGCCAGCTGCCACAGAACATCATGGATCCCTTCCTGTGCATAGATTTTTCCCAATTCCTGGTTATGCCAGCACCACAGAATGGTAGTTTATATAAATAGGCTTGACCTGCAGCCACGAGGCTGTTGCTGGTTGTCCCCAAAGCACAAAGTCCCTTTGTCAGCCGCAGACAGCACTGACAACATTCCCTGTGTTCCTGATGGCCATCTGACGCATAAGGAAGAGCTACCAAACCAAGCCCGCCTTGAATATTTTACGCTTCCCCGTGCCTGTGTGCTTCTGCTGTGCGTCAAGCAGGCTGTTGTGGGCCAGACTTCCTCTCTGGGCTGCTGAATGATTCTGGAACAATCTGAATCTGAATCTCAAGTGCTTTAAAGGCTGCTTTAACTTTTAAGTGTACATAAACTCTTTTGTTATGTTCATTAACCTCAGCCATTTAAGTGAGTGGCAGTGGACCAAATGTAAACTGCACAGCTTGGTCCATTCAGAGCAGCCTCCCTGTGTTGCTATACTCAGGTGTCATAGCCGCTATTTTGACTGGAGTGTAATCTCCAGTCAGCCAGAGAGTCAGACTCTGTGCTTCTTTGGCAGAGGACACGTGACGATTCAGCCCACAGCTGCTGAAGCTGGCTGTGAGATCCAGATTTCCCTGCCTAGAAGCTCAATGGTCAAGTAGGTTTGGGAGTTTCACAGATGAAATGGGCTTCAGTGGATCCACACATGTCCAAAGTTAAAATGGCCACAGTCCCGAGAGGCCAGTGACTGGTGGCCGGTCTGCGTCACTCCGTTCGGGCTCCTGAGACGTGGACCCTTCAGTAGGGTGACCAGAAGTCCCAATTCAAACAGGATAGTCCCAGTTTCTGGCTATGCATTCCGGTGTTCCCGAGATTTATAACTGCTGCCCATCGAAAGAAAGTTTTAATGTGATGCAAACACAGGCCAGCTGACACACACATACAGGTAACCCAGCTTGGGACTTGGAGAATTTTGTCACCCTGCCCTTCTGGGCACTTGCTCAGCCATGGCGGAGTATTTACAATGAGACCCTACAGCTCGCAGCTCTCGTTTTCTCATCAGGGACGAGCAGGTGGGCGGAGTGTCAGCCGGATTCTTGAAGTTGTTCCACCGACATCAGCCTGGAGGGTCCGTGGAGCCAGAACACTTGTAAGCAGGGTCCCTTGTGATCCAAAAGCACGGCTTTAATGGAAACGGCATTGTGTGGGATTTTCTTAGAGGGCCAGGCTGGACGGCGAGGGGCTCACCGGGGCTGATCCGTCAGCAATGCTGGCTGCAATCACCGCCATTCGAGTTGCATATATAAATTCTGTAACACGGCCCGCATCTCATTCGGGACACACAAAGCAAGAACTCCGGAACTTTACAGTATTCCGGGTACTTTTCCAGGATGTTTGTCAGAGTATTGATTAGTGATTATTCTTCGGAAAGGCAGGTGAAGCATGAATGAATGAATGAATGTAACAATTATACAGTGCTTTTCAAGACACCCAAAGTGCTTTACTGAACCAATGGGGAGCCACTTCAATCACCACCACCGTGTAGCACCCAGCTGGATGATGCGATGGCAGCCATTCTGCACCAACGCGCTCACCACACACTACCTAAGGTGGTGAAGGGGCCGGAGAGAATTTGCCAGTTAGATATAGGGGATGATTAGGAGGCCAGATTTGATAGGGCCACAGCGGGAAATTTTAGCCAGGACATCAGGGTACCACCCCCACTCTTTCGAAAGATTCCCAGGAATTTTTTATGACCTCAGAGAGTCAGGACTTCGGTTTTATGTCTCATCCAAAGGACAGCACCATTTTTTTGCTGCACAGTGTCTCTTGTCACTGCACTGGGGCATTGGGATCCACACTGACCGCAGGATGGGCTAAACTGATGGCCACACCCACACCTCTTCCAGCAGCAGGCCAGCTTTCCTAGGTGGCCTGCCATCCAAGTACTGGCCAGGCCCAAAAGTACTATGCTATTCCCATTTATATTACTTTATATTAATTTGTGTTTTACCACCCTTTATCTTTTCTCCATCACTGGGGAACAAGCAGATAAATGCTTAAAACATTGTAGCTCAGTTGTCAGGTATTTCTCCTTCACCCCTGTAACAGGGGCATGTCCCACGACCCCAGCAGTCATCACTCGTCACATGAGGGAAGATAGATGGCTGGCTGCAGAGCCCCCCGTCTCCCCTGCCGCTGCCCTCGGCAGCTTCATATTTTCCTGCAGCCTGTGTTTCTCAGCGGATCGTCTTTAAATCTCTTTAACTGTGCGGCAGTTTGGATGTTGAAGCCTGTGCAGGGCTGTGATGTGTATAGGCCAAACGCTGGGCCTGAACTCTGACGCTGTAAGGGGTGGGGGGGGGGGGGGCTGTGCCTCTGGAAGCAGAGGGGCAAAATCACCTTCCTTATATTTATATGAAAGTTTGCCTTTTTATGCTTTCCTGTGCTTATTTGATAATTATCCTGTTTGTATGTTCGCCTACTTGGAAAAGAGGGACATTCAATCCCGCTGGACACTCGTCTCCATGACGACTGCTGCTGGTGTAATTTTTACAAACATGGGCTCCTCACCAGAAGGGTGTCCCTGATCACCATCACCACCATAGCACCCTTGAGCAAATGGGTAAGAGCTGCCAGTCTCTAGGAATGAAATAACAGTATATTAGTGTGAGGCTTAGTGGGCAAGGACACTGATAGTATAATCAGAAGGTCGGCGGTTCAAATCCCAGGGTTGACAGAGTGGTTTCACTGTTAGATCCCTGAGCAGGGCCCTTTAAACCCAGCTGCTCACTTACCCTGCATCTCGAAAATGTACATCGCTTTGGAAAAATAAAAAAATGTTGGAGAGGGTCTCGCTTTCTGTACACCAACTGTACACTAGAGTGGACATATGTGACGTCCACACGTGGACGGTGGCCGTGTGTCTGGATGATGTTACCCCGGCAGGAGTCTTTAGTAAAGATCATCCCTACTGTTAGAGGGAGCCGATGGCCCCATAAGTAACGGAGCATAGCAGCCATCTTTCATAGAGTGAGTAATAGCTCAAGGCTAATGCTGCCAATCGGGCCCCCTGTAATTTACACGGTGAGTTGCATAGCTTTGTGGTGAGCACAGTCGACATCTTTATGGTACGTTTTGGGGCGCTCTGCTTCAGGGGGGTCCACTGAGATGTCAGCTAAATGCCGCACAGGCATTCCGTGTTACACAGTGTTACAATTTGCCATTGACTGAGACAGACCCTTCAGCTTCTTTGCTTATCTGGACATTAATGAAGTCATAACAGAGCATTTTCTCATTTTTGAGGATGTCTCTGTAGCATCTTACATCATAGCTATTTTACTCAAAGTTACAATACCAGAGTCCCTCCTGGGACTCAAAGCAGCAGTCTTCAGTTTGCAGGTCTATGAGCTAGACTCTGCATACCTGCCCGTATCTCCTTGATAGAGGAAATGCGGCTCATTCACCCAGTGGTGCTGCGGGCTCCGTAACTACAGCAGGAAGGGGGTCTACCTAAGCCCATCTCCCCCTGCATGTACCGTAATGCTGGGCGGTCTGCGCATATAGACAGCATGTGTATCTTCTGCCGTCTGCGTCATACCAAAAACAAGAGCGCCAACGACGACAACAGCAGCTACAATAACAATACTGTGATCATAATCAGCAGGCATGATAAGGGCTGTGCTGCCTTGGCAAAGCCAATGGAGGTTTGTGCAAGATCACTGCGATACCAGGCCTGAATATTCATGGCGGCCATAACTTGTTTGATGTCTGTTATTCTGACCACTACTGAAAGTGCACCTGAGACACACTGAGGGGACAGAAGTGTTGAGCTGGAAATGAGTTTAGTGAGAAATCCCTGCAGAAGGATTTGTTTATAAAAGAGAAAAGTCTTCCAATTAAAGGTGGGTGGAATGAATAAATCTCTGGGCTGGAATGATAACATTATGGTGGCTTTATGTAGTGCTTGCCAGCCCTGAGCCGTGGTGCTGCCTTGTGATGCCCCTGGGTTGTTTTTGTTTTTCATGAAAATCTAGTGCGTCGTGGGTGTCAGCACCCATAATGCTGGGTGTTTCTGCTAATTGTATAGCAACAGCAGACAGAGCCCAGACTGTTTTTGCCATTTTTATGCCCGCAACTGTGACGTACCTGGCAGCGGAGAAAGCAATTGTTGCACCAGGTGGTCTCTGAAGACCCCTACTGCAGCTTCCCATGGCACGAGCGAAATGCTGCAGTCTGCTCATTAGTTATTTTGGGGGCTCTGATTCTCTGTATGGTTTTGAGAGAGGACATATGGGCTGCGACTGTCTGCCCTACTGGTGGAAAGTGTCAGGAGTGAGTAGGAGTGATTTATTGATAAGTTGAACTAGCCGCACAGACATGACGGAGCATGGAGCACCATGGGTGCCGAGCCTTTGGCTGGATGAAGACATAACCGTGGGAGTGAGTGGGGTTGTTGGGTTTGTCTTGGCTGGTATCGGCAGGCCTGAAGCTGGGGTCTGACCGACAGGAGCGATCCGGAAGGCGACGAGTGACCGGGATGGCTTGTATGTGATAAGGGCTTCCTTGCCTCAGCGACCCACTCCACTCCAACCCTTGAAGCCACATTAATAACACACAAATACTGCCCCTGACAGCAGACGCGAGCGACTTATCAAAACAGGAAACTGTTTGGGCTTTGACTTTTTTTTACCCCCTTTCTTTGATTGTTTATTATCCCTGAAATGTGCCAGTTCTGGAATCAGCCTCTTCATCTACAGTACATAGGCCTGACAGACTTGGATCTGTCACAACATTGTGTGAGGCATGGCCGTCGCCACATCGCACTGACACCAAGTTAAGCTTCAAGTAAATATGAAAATGCCTGTGCTCTTATCTCCTTTCGAAGCAGACGACGAACTTGGGTTAACGTCAAGAGGATCCACGTTCAAAAGAGATGCAAATGTGCGTGAATTGTCTTGCGTCAATGATCATTGGAGTCATTTGAATTTCACGTAACGCCGGACGCAGTGGACCCAAACAGCATATATGATGATGGGCTGGTGCCCAAGCATCTGTGGGTTTTACTAGTCCAATGGTGAACCAGAAAAGGTCAAGGCCATCATAGCTGTGGGGAAGAGAATTTGATGTGTTGTAAGAAGTGTTGTAAGATGGTTAGCCCCATCTCAGTAGACTTGGTCAGTCAATGTTGATTTATTTCCTGTTTCTCAGTGAACAGCTTGTGTTGGGTTCAGACCGCGCCTGGGGTACCATCACTGTTCTAAGCATGCTTGCATTTATAAAGGAAGAATAGAAATCCTAGTCATCCTCATGATTGCCAGTGTAATTGCAAAGGTTTTTCTGTCAATGCGGCTATAAAGAGTCAAATTTTTCCAGTTGTGTAACACTGGGGTTTCCCAGAATCCTTTTAATATAAAAACAATTGTCAGTCTTCCACGATTATTTCATGTGGCGGTGGGATTCAGCCTCTACAGGCCATCGAACTGTTTGCCTAATGAAGCTGCCGCTGTTTCCCAAACCCAGAGTGATCTGAACATTTCACAGATCCTTTGTTCCTGCTGGCAGTTGATTCTGTGACGGACCGAAAGTGACCAAGGAAATGAAGATCCCACACTTTTCTCATCTTATTTGCTGTTTTCCCCGTAACCCTTTGGGCTCCAGTCTCACACCTCACACCTCTGTCTCTCGCATATAAGTAAATGGCCTAGTTGTTTTCCCTCTTCTGGGTGCGGATCATTCTGGAAGGGTTTATTTCCCCCCAAGGCAGGACCCATTGCTCTGGCGAGGCTCCTCGGGCCAGCCGCCCGTTCAGTGGAAGCACGTCTGGGGGCTGAAGGTGTGTCATGGCGGCGCGAGTACAGCACCCACCATTGTTCTTCTTTTAACATTTTTCAACACGCTTCACCCGGAGCAGGTGGCTGGGGGTGTGAAAATCACAGGCGGAGAAGAAAGCCAAAAGTCCTGTTCCTGTTTTCTTCCCATATCATTGTCAACTCATCATGGGAGTTTGCCAAAGAAATCTGTGCTCTGACTCGAATAAAAAGCAGCATGTTAATCCTGACAGGTGAGCGCTTTCCTAAAAGCAAAACTTAACAGTGAAGCCCTCTGGCTTGGCACTTACTCACAGCTCATTCCAAGGGCAATGGGGATCAGCGCTATGGCGCACAGGCCCTGCGAGGGGAGTGGCGGCCGTGGAATGGGCATGGGGGGAGGGTCAGGGAGCAGAAAGAAGGAGTGAAGAGTGATCTTCAATGGGGAGGACGTGGAGACCAGCGGGGAGACGATGGTAGGAGGAAGGAACAGCACACAAAGAGGAAGTGAAGATGGAGCAGAGGGGAAGTGTGATCGTAAGGGTTTAAGGGGATTAAGTGGAAGAGGGAGTGCGATGGGTCCATGATGATGGTGGGGCTGGGTCTGGAGGGGGCAGAGGGGAAGGTGGCTGCAGACCTGCCCCAAGCCATGGGCCTGCCCAGTGCTGATTTTCCACATGGCTTTCCTGACAGGATGCTGTAGGTTTTTTTTCCATGATGATGATAAATTAAGGGCCTTTAGTGATGTCATGTGTGAGCAGCCGCTGCCGGGACTTCCTGTGCACGGAGCCTGAAGGATGCGTCCCGCACCTCCCTGTCCCACGGGGGTCACTGAAGCCCCTCCCCCCCATCTCTCAGTCTTTGTTTAGTTTCCATTGCTAGATTACGGGTGATGGGGGGGCTGCCAGGGCAGGATGGGGTTGCTGTTTTTCGCGGTTTTGAGGACTTGGTTTCCTGGAATGGCAGCCACTACTGTGGCATGTGACTTTGAGGTCAGCCCATGTGACCGGCTTACAGCAGAATGGCCCGGCAAGATCTCTCCCGAGAGAGGGGCTGGCCATCATCGTCCGTGGTAGCGGTACCTTGCTTGACCCGGCAGAGGGAGAAACACAGACTAGTGTGAGGTATGGGCTGGCTGGGGGCCAGGGGCCAGGGGAAAGCAACACAACAGGAGCCAATCTGGCCAGCGCCTTTATTACTATCACACTGCTAATTATTCACTGTGTCTGGACCAGGTGCCCCTAGAGTCACTGCTGTGTTATTGCCTCTGATCCCTGCAGAAGGCAGCCTGCTAGAGCATAATACAGGCTTCACATTTTTCCCAGAGACTGCTGGATTCTTACTGTTTTATGCAACTTACTGAAT
>JAODKL010000001.1:19188661-19214407 GCA_026780765.1 Petrocephalus schoutedeni
GGGGGGGGGGGGGGGGGGGGGGATCTTACTAGCTCTGCCAGTCATGGCTTCCACCCTCCTCCTCTCCTTTCTCTTTTACTCCAATTCTCACTGCTCCGCCTGTCTTTAACCCCTCATCTCCCAGGGTCACGTGATCCTGGTTTACGAGAGAAAACACTGAACGGCACTCACCTCGAGAATAAGTATCGGCGCGCATGTAAAGCACACACCAGCGAGTGCGGCGGAGGTGGCGGTCGCTAGCTCGTCTTCACATTCTTGGGGGGGGGATTTTTCTCTTCGCTCCCCATGTACTCTCACGACAGTGTGTTGTGGTGTGGGGGGCTGAAGTCGGTATTCCCAGGGGGAGATGCGAGTGTCTCTGCCACACAGCCTGTGAGGCATTTGCACCCCCCCACTGCCAGAGTTACAGGGCTGCCAGACGCAAAATAAAAACATCATTACAGCCCATTTCACAAGGTGACGAAAAAGTGTTGTTAAAAGGAAGAGGCTTGCAGGACGGCGCGTTTCCTCATCACACGGCACTGCTGCCATTCCTGTTAGCACGGCCCAGCCAGCCTCTGCCAGCCTTCGGGTTGCTTTCAGACTCTCTTACTCGGTTTATATTACTCGCTGTCTAAACATGGTTAAGCTTCCGTGTTTCACTTGGAAGGTTTACATTAGGTTTCTGCGACAGCACACGGTTAACAGATAAGTTCGTATAGTACTGAAACAGAATGAAGTACAACTGAATAAGTCAGGCTAAAATACTGACTAGAGTAAATGTTACGCTGCGCTGAACTGAACTGGAACCAAGAGAAATTTGAGCAAGAGTATCTGACCCAGAAAAAGAAAAATGAAAACTGAAATACCCTGGTTGTCTGGGGGTGGGGTAAAATTCTGGGTTGGCCGTTCCTGCCGCTGTACTGTAACTATGTGCAGGATCCTGTCGTATGGTGCAGGCTGGCATTTATTTGCTGTTCTACGTATGAACATGACCAAAGCAAAGGGCTCTTTACTCACGTGTTTCAGTGAGTGTCAGTGACTGTCGCAGTGCAGCCTGTTGGGGGGGCTGTTCTTTGTTCTCAGTGTTACATGGAGAGGTGGCACTTGAGAAGCATGAAGGACAGTCGGTAGAGATAAAGGTCCCTCACACACATTCCGGCCTGTAGCTCTGCAGTGAGGGGCTCCAAATACAGACAGCACTAGCCGCACTCTGAGTGTCGAGTCTGGTCAACGAGCTGCTCCCATTGTATATGCCCCCAAACGGCAGTGAGGTGGTGTGTGTCCATCTGACAAAGATACACCAGAGCAGCCCTTCACACCTCGCAAAGGAGCCATGAGGGCACCATCCCCATCCTGGTTTTTCATGCTCCCACCTGTCTGTGGCGCTGACTAGCCTGATCTTTGTCATTTTATATAACAAACAATAGCTGGGTGTGTTAGTATGTCAGGAGTGGGAGGAGCTGGGATTCACAGAATTAACAGCACTTTCCTGGAAGGGTAATGGCAGATATTGCAAAACCAGTGAGACATGGAGGCTGAATCCACCCATGCCAGCCACCGCCATGGCCAGTAACATAGGAGCCATGAGACTCCACTCTCAGTTTGATGTGCTTTGAGTAAACAGTGTTAAATGGTGGTTTTATTAGTCCTCATAGCAGTAGCTGTAATAACAGGAATATTGGTAGCAATTGTGGTATTGATAGTACGTCTTTGCTGTTATCAGAGTGACACACTTAATTGGTATCAGTATTTTTTTTCTGCAGTTGACAGTAGTTAGTATCGTGCCTTGGATGTGTCAAGTTTTTTGTTGACTGAAATGTAGAGTTGTGTAATAGCCCATAATAGGGGTGTGTGTAAAGGGTCTCTCTGCCTGTATAGTGCCTCCATTCTCTCGCGTATGTGTAAATACATAGATCATTATGTCAGCGTTAATTATCAGAGTCAGGCATATCTAGAGCCACCACAGATTATGAGGATATTTGACTGCATCTGAGCTCAGAGCGCTTTGGAGTCGGGGCAGACCCACAGTCCCAGAGTGTAAGATAATTATTGAGATTGTATGTCAATTAAGATAAGGCCAAACAACCTTTTTGATGTTTTAGGTTTTCGGTTCAGACATACAGGGGAATGGGGAAAAGTTGTTTAAAAATGGACAACCTAATTTTCGCTTTGATCTTGCCACTGTCACATGGAAGAACAGGGCTCAGCAGAAGACCTCATGTTTGGGTGGTTATATGAGAAGATGGAGGGAGATTTTAACGAGGACATCCCAAGTTCAGTGCAGACCCCTTGGATCTCCCTTGTTTTTATGTTTTTTTTATGTGTGGTGCTGGACCCGACTTTCGGTTTTCAGTTGCAAATATTATTGCTGACTCACTGCATCATCACACGTTTTCCATCTACCAAGAATAACAGACTGCTTGGAGTGGAAAGGTAACAATGTGTAAAATTCCACCCGCTCGGAGAGGATGCAGCAGCAAAACAGATCGGCGCCCCAAAAATGGCAGCAAGGGAGAAGCCAGACAAATGTGCAGCACTTTTGTCCCCAACGGCACTGTCGTCTTTCTAGCCAATGTCAGGCAGCTGTTGTTAGAAACCCTGCCTCGGTTTGTCTGGCATCTCCACAGCAATGAAAAAGGCCTTCTAATCAAGGGTCTCCATATTGTCTTTGTGTCTAACTATTCAGTGTGAAGACACTCATAAATATACATCACTGATTAACCTCCTTCTCTGTGACATCCTTTACTCTGTTTATGCACACGCAAGCGAGCATGCGTGCTCACACACTCACACACACACACACACACGTACTTGCTGTATAAATATACATCATCGTATCTTGACAGTAAGTACTTTGCAAATACAAATATTCTATGAGATGTTTAGAGAAGAATTTAAGGACTGACATTATGGATACTTAATGGCGCTCCTGGCCGAGCATAAATGAGCTGTGTTTACTAAAGGATCCCCGGGTAGCTGAATGCGGGCTGAAGCCTTGGGTGCCTGGTTTTAGCGCGGCTGGGCTGTCCCGGCCCAGAGCGCTGTGAGATGTGGTCCGGGAGAGAGCAGCCTGCTGCGGAGAGGAAGACGTCTAAAGAAGGAGCTCAGGAAATGAAATATCTGAACACTTAGGCTCCTGCGTTTTTTCTCAGGCCTCTCTGAGACAATTTTTGTCTCTGTGCCGCAAGTGCCCAAACAGACAGAAAAGGGCCTTTGTGCCAGCAGGCCTCTCTCCCCGGGGGCTGCGGACACGTTTATGTAATGGGCCCTTTATCTTCTAATAAAGAGCCAGACAGTCATGGCAGTAATAATATTATGCTGGGTGATATGGGCGCTCTCTCAGGGGTCAGTTCACACGCTGCTTGCCCACGAGGCCTGCGGAGGGAGCCACTGGCCGCCTATTTATTCAGCCATCTTTGTTTTATGCTCTCCTGGCCTCTGAGTGCCAGTGGCCTGACTCCCTCAGCCAGCCCTAAAACCCTGAGCCCACTCCTCCGACCTGAGTGGTCCGGGCAGGATGGCCCATTCGGGTAAGGGGGGGACCACCCCTGGCACAGCCATGCACGGGCACCCATCAGCTAGAGGAGTAGAAGTGGGGGAGCCAGTGAGTGAGGTTACTGAGGATGAGGATTTCCTTTCAGAACAGCCTGATGTCTTTCTGTGTTTTTCCTGTATGAGAAAACCTCAACAGCAGCTTTAAAAGGTCAACATGCAGTGCAGCTTCAGTTACATCTTTTGGTTTTGTGATTCACAACCTCATGTTACAAACGAGTAAGCTTTGGTTTTGTTTTGCTTGATTTCTTTCAGACGATATCACGCCCTGCTTTGTTCAGTGTATACATGTGCAGCCAAGCAGCCTCTGACCAATCATAAGGCCCCATTTGGTGCCTAGTCACATAGTCACAAACAGACCTCAGTGACCACCTATAAAGGAGTTTTGCCTGGAATAGAAGTTTAACCACTGCTTACCTCATCGTTCCAGGCTTGGGGGGGGTCACCTGAAGTTCTCCTCCTCAGTGGGACATTTAGGCAGCCTGCCACACTGCCCAGGACAGCAGGCAGCTGGGGCTTTGTGTGGCTGCCGGCCTCCTCAGAGGAAGGCCCAGATCTGCTCCTGTGAAACCACCTAATGTCTTTAATCGGCCTGCTATGTGGATTCCAGAAATGCTGTTAATGGCCTTACAAAACCACATTAGAGCTTTTTGTTCCGAGTGCAAAACCCCTTCTGAGATTTAGTGGGAGACATTTTCTTTTTTTCTTTTCTCTACTGTGACCGTTTTTATCCAGAGGTTCAGAACTGACCAAGGGAAGGAGCTGCAGGGTCAGCTGCATGTGGGCATCCTCAGAGGGGCTCGCCTAGTGTCCGGCTCCCGTAATGGATTTAACAAGAAGCGGAGTCATTTGCGCAGACTTCTTGGCAGCCCTTTTCTGGGGCTTTTCCCAGTCTGCTGCTGCTGCTTTAGTGAATATCGCCCAGATTGAGCTGCTCTCCTTCGATACTGCGTTACACTGAACATTTGTCTTTGCTTTTTTTGTATATTTTCCTGTGTTATAATAATAATTATTATTATTATTATTATTATTTATTATTATTGTTTACCTTGACCAGCATAAGTGGCTAGCTGATGGATGGATGATTAGAGTGAAATTATGAAATGTTACCTTACTTGACATTTGCACAAATGCGGGTACATCAGATAATGACTTCTTGAATAGCCCATCTTGCTCACACGCGCACATTTATACAGTTGAGAGTGAAGCTGGATGGATTGATGGTGCCTTTTGTATGTCCTCTCTATTCTGTGATTTTATGGGCAACTTCCAGGGGGCTGCAGACTGATCTCCCATTAGGAACACTGCAGTCTTTCGGCAGTAAAGAAACAAACTGCCCCTTTTCCCCTCCAAATCCTTTTGCCCCCCGGTGACATTTAAATGGCCCTTAGTGACTGTTAAGATCATGTTGGCCTGTTCACACATGACAGATTCCAGTGAGGGAATTTTGCTAAATTGCAGTGTCACCTATTCCCCAAAGACGTGGGCAGGCTTTAGACAGGTGCAGGAGAGACAGGCTTATACATAGCATTGGTCACTCCTGCTTAGCTGCCACATGGTGGCTAATGATACCCATCATGGTGCTAACCTAATTACTATTACTGATGAAGGCTAAAATTAAACAAACAAAGCTACCATGTGATTA
Organism: Petrocephalus schoutedeni; assembly: GCA_026780765.1. NCBI lineage: Eukaryota > Metazoa > Chordata > Actinopteri > Osteoglossiformes > Mormyridae > Petrocephalus > Petrocephalus schoutedeni. The sequence continues at coordinate 19,193,841 of JAODKL010000001.1, forward strand.
ATTAAAAACCTAAATAAACTCTCTGTTAAAAAGAATTAAAATCACAGCAAAATCGTTTGTTGCATTTTTTTTTTTGTTCCATTTGGAGCTTATGAAAGGGAGAATGATGTTTGGGAGTATTTTGGGCATTATGGTGCTGAAAGGAGCGAGGTGCCTAACTGTAACGTAAAGAATCCCACAGATTCTGAAAAATGCATGTTTCACTTGGAAGGTTTACATTAGGTTTCTGCGACAGCTCAGAGTTAACAGATAAGTTTGTATAGTACTGAAACAGAATGAAGTACAACTAAATAAATCAGGCTAAAATATTGATTAGAGATATTGATTGATAAATATTGATTGATTAAAATTTACGCTGTGCTGAAAGCAAACTGAAGCTGAACTGGAACCAAGAGAACGAATGAAATTTGAGCAAGAGTATCTGACCCAGAAAAAGAAAAATGAAAACTGAAATACCCTGGTTGTCTCTGGGGGTGGGGTAAAATTCTGGATTGGCCGTTCCTGCCGCTGTACTGTAACTATGTGCAGGATCGACACGGAGTGTCAAGTCTGGTCAACGAGCTGCTCCCATTGTATATGCCCCCAAACGGCAGTGAGGTGGTATGTGTCCATCTGACAAAGATACACCAGAGCAGCCAGATGGTCTGGATATAGGTGGCCCTTCACACCTCATAAAGGAGCTGTGAGGGTACCATCCCCACCCTGGTCTGTCAAGCTCCCACCTGTCCATGGCATTGACTTCCCTGCCTGAATGTTTGTTCGGTGATGGATGGATGGTGTCTTTTGTATGTACTATGTATTCTGTTATTTTGTGGGTGACTTTACGGGGGCTGCAGACTGATCTCCCGTTAGGAACACTGCAGTCATTCGGCAGTAAAGAAACAAACTGCCTTTTATCTTAAATGTCTTGCTCCCCAGTGACATTGAAATGCCCCTCAGTGTCAACTGTGTTAAGATCATGTCGACCTATTCACACATGACAGATTTCAGTGAGGGAATTTTGCTGAATTGCACTGTCACCTATACCCCCTAGACATCTGCAGGCTTTGACAGGCCTATTCATAACAACGGTTGCTCTCCTTCTTAGCTGCCACATGATTGCTAATAATGGCCTTTTATGATATTTTTTAAACCCCTGTTGTTGAGTTACTTTTCCCCAGTGATAACAGGTCAGCTGTAAAGCCCCGTGAATATGCTCCTGTGTTCATCCGCTCCTCGGAAATGGTGCTAGAGGGAGCGAGATCACTATTACGGCGCGTATCTGTCCGTTTTACGCTTTTCTCGGTCAGTATCCCCATGACACAGTTGTAACTTGTAGATTACTTTCATAAACAGGATATTCCACAAGTTCAGTTATATCCAGAATTGGATCCATATGATGATTATATTTTGCTCCATCTGTTCATAATTGCTGGCAAATTATTTTAACCGAGCACTGTTTGAGTGTTTCGGGGGAGCTGTTTTTTTGGGTTTTATGGTTGTTATTCTTCTCAGCTGCTCGTGTTTCTATGCCCGCACTTCACCCCGCAGGCAGATGCCCCCAGGTACCCAGCCAGTTAGAAGACATTTTATGTGTTTATACCAGTGTTGCTCAATCCAGTCCTAGGAGACCCACAGACACTCCATATTTTTGCTCCCTCCCAGGTCCCAGTAGTGAACTAGGAGGGAGCAAAAATGTTGGCTGTCAGACAGGGAGTTCGAAGGGAGCAAAAATGTGGGCTGTCAGGCAGGGAGCGCGGAGGGAGCAAAAACGTGGGCTGCAAGTCCATCTTTTCTTTTTTTTTTACAAATTTCTGAATCGCTATCGTTGCTCAGTTCTGACTGATTAGCAATGCTTTGCTAATTTTCTTGTAGCTTTGACCTTTTTGTGTAAAAAAAAATACTTCTTCCTATTCTTGCAGCATATTTCTTCCATGTTGTGTCATTATTGTCAGCTTAGAATGGGTGGGAATTTCTTTAAATACCACCCTTAATTCTCAGCTTTCTGGTGGCCACCTGTGTGAAGTAGACTCATGAGTTGAATTACTATTTATTATATTTCTGTTAATTAAGCAGTTCTGTTATTTGTACTGACAATTCTCATTTGCAAGAAATAAACCGAATTTGCTGGGATATTGTATGGCGTAGCAGCCCATAGAATGCACTAATTTTCAAGAGAGACGGATGATTTTTTGAGAAGTCTTTTGGGGTGCTCTTATTTATGCTGGGCACTGTATATCATGCCCTAAATGTGATTAAATCGATGATTAAATGCATTGACTTAGTTTGGGGTGGGGGAGAAGAGGGTATTAGCTTCACTGCTAATCCTGTCACAGAGCAGATTCCACGAGCCGGGCAGCCCAACTGAGCAGAAAATCACCTGGGTGTGATGATACACCGAGGACCACAGATAAGCTTTTTGTGGCTCCCTGTATGTGAACATGTATTTATTTCAAATACGTTGTTTGTAAGTGTGACACTGTTTACTTTGTTTCTCTCTTTCATTTCAGCATGTTTATACCACTAATTGAATGATTGGGTCTGTTGGTGGGGCAAAGGAACCATTGCAGGGAGTTACATCAAGGCTGAAGCCGACTATTAATAATGATCGTCTCCTGCTAAGTCAGTCCCACTGCTGCCTATTGCACCGCGTGCTCAGACTCGTGACATGGAATAGTGCTTAGCAGTGCCACTTGTGGAGAAAACTGGCATTGCAACTAACAGTATTCGGGGCAGCTTGGTTGCCCCTGTCCAATTTTTAAAACGTACATTACAATGGAAAGAGTGTCTACCCACTCCACTTATTCACTTATTAACAATATAAGGTATAGCATGACCGGGCATGAATTGGTTTATTCAGGAATAAACTGTATTTCTGACTTTATGTGCAAATATTGTAATTAAATAAGCAAGTACAGAAACCTTGAGTGTCTTTGCACATCAGTCCAACCCTTTTGGTTTTAAAAACAGGGATGTGAGGGCTTTAGACTCAACATATGATGGCAAGCGTTCAGCCACAATCGTGACAAAAACAGCTGAAATGAATTTGCCCCCATTTCAAATACATAATTATGTGTAATACACATTCCCTCATTAATAACTGCCGCAATTATAATACTTATATACACTACTGTGATATATTATTTTCATTTTCCGTAATTAGTAACAGAATAACTTCATTATATATCCTTGGAACCACCAAAGTCTCCAGCTAATTTACTGTGACCTACAATTGCGGCGTCGACTCAAGAAGTACAGCATTCGCATGTAGAAAGCGGGGGCTGCAGGTCACATGGCGAGGCGGCTGGGGCCCTGCTGCTCCTAGATGGGCTCCCCACTCTGGAATAACGGCTTCTGCTGAGACAGAAGCCGTACAGCTAGCACCACTGATGGGAAACTCAGAACAGCCGTTGCAGAGGGCAGCGTCTTATTACTACCTTTACACATGTGCACGTATGTGTGTTTGAGTGTGTGGCTTTATCTCCACATGTCCAGTTTACGTATTTGTAGCACAAAATCACTTTGCCTGCATTGCCTCGACACCCGGTTCTTGTACGATTCCACACTCTTAAATTGTGACACTAATTGTGGAACCGTTTCTGTTTGCACATTTAATTGTGTCACGATGACCGTCATCTTGAAATATTATGTAAATGCTTTTGTCTAATCAAGCTCTGTATGGATTCATTTGTCTGAGTCTTACCTCCCAGTATGATCCAGTATTTCAAAATGGTGGGAAAGCTCTTTTGTTATTTATTAACAAACAAGGAGCACTTTTCTGATCCTAAACACGGAGGAGTTCTCAGGTGGTGTTTTTGACTGAGTAGCACTGAGGCGGGCGTGACTGCTGATGGTTGTCAGAATGCTTCAGGCTGCCACAGGAGCACTCTGGAGGTCTCTTTTGGTGGTCTGCAGCCATCTCTCAGTGGATCTCCGAACACAACAGGAAAGCGAGAGCCCCACAATTCATCATATTTTGGCACCAAGCAGGGAGGGCTGGGAAGGCCATGGGATTGATGGCTAACGAGACTCTCTGACCCCTTTCTAACCCCCCCAGCACCACCTCCCATAACCAAGGACTCCAGGCCTGTTCGCAGGCCCACCAGATTGGGAGGTAGCATCATTAACCGGCTCATGCCCCCCCCTCCTGCTGTGGTCCAGCCATTATTCCTACAACATGCCGCCACACAGCAGACGTTTGCTGATGCATTTGCAGTAAAAATACATTTTGATAACATAGTAAAATTGCTAGGAATGCAATAAAAGTGTTTGTGGCTTATATGTCTTCCGAGGGACGCCAGAGGGGTCTCAATTGAACGCTTGTTTACTTTTACACAGGACTACCTGCAGGGGGACAGCAGCAAGGCGCAGAGGAAGCTGGGCTGGAGGCCGCAAGTCACATTCGAGGTGCGTGCCATCACTGCAGAGTCACACCTCGAACCTGGCCACGCGTGTGCCAGTGCGCTTTGTGATGTGGTTTACAAGCTGACAGCTAAAGGCAATGGTATGCATGTTCTATTTGGGAGGACAGAATAATTTAAATACAAAAGACTATTCATGTGTGGGACAAATAGGCAAATTAAATATCTCAGTATATCACAATCTGACCCTATAACCATTTTTGTGCATAAATGCATGTAAGAACACCTAAGAGTTACTGGGTTCCTTTGAGAGGAGATCTGAGGACTGTGGAGCCCTACATGTCATCAGTGCAGTGCAGTTCACACTGTGATCTCCACAAACGGGTCGTGTTTGAAAAAGTCGCTCGGCCCCTCTGTTCAGTTTGGATGAAACTGAACTTCTTTCCAATAGGATAAACATTAGGGTCTGCTTAGTCACGTGACCACAGTTATACTGCAGGCCTAACTGCAAACATGGCGGGAGGTAGGAGCCATCACTGCTGGGACACGAAAGGCTTCCGCGTAGGCGGCGCCCAGCATGCAGGTCCGCCCGGCTTTGATGTGCTGAATTCTCAAAGGTTTGGGATCGGTTTTGATCTGAGACAACTGCAGTCCTTTCTGAAAGAAGGGAGGAAGAGTGAAACCGGGGCTGCTGTGCTGTTCTCTCATTTTATGTTGTTCTGCTGCTTTCCTACAGCACATGGATAAATAGCAGGGATGGGGAGTGAATTATTAAAGATCCTTTCAGAAGCTGGTGGCCAAGCTTTTGCTTTACACTCTGGACACAATAGCTGTGCTGTAGTGACGCAAAGGCAGCTTCTGTTTATATTGTCATTTTTATAAGCAGGAAATTGGAAGGGGGCTTTTATTACTGCCTACCTCATTAAACAAAGGGGGAAAAAGAAAATATTTATGTAGTGATAATCTAGCATTACTCTCAGTACTATTTACACATTTATTCATCTTTAATCTCAATGGAACTCGGATCTTGCGTCGTAAAATGAGAATATGGTATAACACTGAGAATGAGAATATGGTATAACACTGACATCTCTTCCTAACTAACCAGCCTTAGGGCGCCAATCCATTTACTTATTCATAGTTATTTAGCCGGATAATGTACTTCCGTTGCTTTCATAGATAAGACGTTATTATATCTTCCGAATCGACTGAGTTTTTTCTGTTTTTTGAAATGAGGGGGAATGCATACGGCATTTGTCCTCTACTTGTTTTACATGCGAAACATCTTACGGTTCGTTTTGCAGGAGCTGGTGAAGGAGATGGTGGACGCAGACATCCAGCTAATGAGAACCAACCCGAACGCCTGAGGCTTCCGAGACCCCTGATCCAGCCGAACTTTGTGTGACCGGAACTGCGCCGGGCTCCTATTCATCCATCTCGCGTACTTTTCCGTTCGTCCAGGCGACGTATTTGATTTTTTCGGTGTCTTTTAATGTGTTTTCCTGGGACATTAAAAGCTGGATTATGCCTTTATGTTCTACGTTGTTACTTTCTTTTTATATGGCCTGCCGACACTGTCGGTATGAGACTTTTTCAGATTGTCTATCTTTTGTTTAATGGGCAGCACTTAGGGTAGGCTACGGGTAAATCTGAAAATCACTTGGTTCCTTTTAATTTCTTATATTTCCCTCTGTTCATTGTTAACTGAATTCCGCTCATTTCTTGTCTCCAAATTTAATATTGTACTCTGAGTTTTGAACCCCCTTATTCGATTTGCATATGTAGTAGGTTATTGAAATGTCAAGTTTTATATAATAAAAATGGATTTTGCTATCAATCGAATTGTATTAGAATAACGTAATAACGTAAATTATAATGGAAATTAAAAAATATATAACACGTTTTAAATGCGACAATGTTCGTGCTGGCTGTTTGTTTGTTCTTAAGCTTCACAAATAACCTGCCTGTTTTCTCCAAGGAAAAACCCCATATAAAAGTTTGCCGGTCGGGATGTTTCCAGAAAGGTCTGACGCGGAGCGGTAATCTGGGGTGATCCTGCGCTCCTTCCCGTCAACCCAGCAGAATCGAGTCATTCAGGGAACCGCAGGGTACAAAGTTGCTATAATTAGACTTTATGCCGTCGCTTGACGCTTATTAAAGGTAGTTTTAAGGGGAAACTTGAAGGAGAGTCAATGTTGTTTCAGAAAGCCGTGCCAGCGGTCCCAGGTTATCCAGGGGTCGGCGAACCTGGCGGCTTCCCTCGGCCTGTTCACTCCGCCCGGCGATCACACAAGGCTTTTCTTCTTTGTGCCCAAAAGTGCCGGAGCTCGGCTGGGTATGTCTGTGTCTGAGCCGAAATGCCCCAAACCGCGTCGGGTCCGAAGAAGTAGGAGTCTGTGCTCATAAAACATCTATTTTAATGACCTTTGTAATGCCCCCCTCTCCGTAATGTGAAAGCCGTGACCGAGCCCTTTTACTGTCGCCTTCAAAGCCGCTTACAGGAGGTTTCGTCTTTTTTCTGCTCGCTGAAACAAATGTTTCGAAGACTGGTTGTAAACAGCATAATTGAATGCTTGTAGTTATCGTACTTGACAAAAAAGTCTCATGTTACAAGTAGTATTGTAGACGATTTTTTAATATTTTTAACATTTATCTGAAGAAGCTAATTAACTTTAATCTTATTAATTTCGCATTCGAAGTGAACGAGACAATCTGATTGGATATTAGCAGTGAAAATGAAGACACATTCGATTCGGTACATTCAAGCCCCATAAATTTCATGCGAAACACTGGGGATCTATTTTGTATGGAAAGGTCTTTTGACATTTATCTAAAATGGAAAATTGCGGGTTTCAAGGAAGGTTTACGACGGGGCAGGTTACCCTTTTACTTTAAGACAACACCTCGGGCATTAAACTCGCAGTTTGACCGTCAGACACAACCTGGGTCTATGTGGAGTTTAACTAGAAACAGATGGCGCTTTGAGGTTGGCCCTGGAACTGACTGAGAGAAAACATAGCAGTTTCCACTGCCGGTCTACATGTTATACAGGTGCAGGAGCCAGGCTGCCACCAACTGCACGGGCTGCCCCACCCCCACTACCTGGGGGCCAAACCTTACAACACCCAGGTTTGAGCTGATAAAGAACTTAAACTATGTCTGTGCGACGCCGGAGATTCACGGTGGTTTCACTCTGTTTTTTTTAATCTTGCAAAATAAATCAGCAACGTGTTTTATATCATTCGGAGATTGGAATGCATATTAATATCGCAGAATTTATGTGAAAAGTATCGGAATATATATTTACTTGAGCGGTGTTAACCGAATAACGATTCATTTTTTTACCGTTTCCTTAATAGATTTTTGGGTGTTTCTCCTTTAATGAATGAGTAAACTGTATATCAAACCTATATTCAATTTAACACCAGTTGACTGACGTCCGTATTGCCAACATAGGAAACAAATCAAAGCATAATATCGTCTCAGTAATAAATGAAATCAGTCTTACATTTTGAAGCATGTTGTGGAATACATCATATTTTGGCAGTCCACGGCTTTAAACTTACTGACATAATACAGGGCTGCTACCACACACATTATTTAAAATGTTTGTGTTTTGCCGAAATTACAACGAAACAACTCTATAAGTACGTGTATTTCAAAATTAGGCCTACTTTAACTATACGCAATATTTTGAAATACATCGACCTATTACTGTATAATATAAGGCATATTTTACATTGATAAGATATATAACTTGTTTCTAAACAATTTACTGTACAAGTGCTCATAAATATACATTCTATAAGTTAATTATATGATTAAGTTTATTCTATCATTCTATCTAACATCATTTTATTTAATCGTAATAATAAAAGCCTAATTTAGTGTTTAATACCGATTCCCTAAATATTTCGACCAAATTATATTCGATCATTTGGTTAATTGCTGTTTTCACACGTTTAACATTTCTAAACCCATTTAAAATGTAAGAGAAAGGCAGAACATTCAGTGATAGTATTTTTCAGTCTATATTGCTAATGTTTTGATATGAAATATAACCGCATCGGCTGTGGGCGACAATTGAGCAAACTGTCATCCAATAGATGGAGGTAGCGGGATAATTCAACTACAGTGTAAATACTTTGTAAATTATTGATATGGACCGCCAGCAGCTCGCCAGTATTCCGGCTGTTTATGTATAAACCGTTTAAGGGCTTATCGAAGGAAACTGCTTTTAAGTCAAATTCGTCTGCGTAAAGTAATAAAAATATATTTTAATATTATTTAAATAGCCTTAGTGTAAATACAACTAAATATTTTCAATAGCTAAACAAAGCAAATTTCCGGCGTTAATTGATTTCTCAAACGATGCCCGCTGTCACTGTTCTATAAACAACAGACAGTCATTAGAACAAAGCTTTTCGGGAATAATTATTTAGCAGTCCGTATCAAAGAAGGAAAAAAATAGATAGCAATTTGAATTATTTTGCCCGTGAGCTCGGAGGGAGTTGTCCGCGCCTGTACTGATCTCAAGAGACGGGTAGCCTGATATTATTCGGCTAAATATTTCTTATAATGCTAATACGCACATAAGGATGCGTGGTGTTTCTGCATGGTCGGCCTAATTAAGTTTCATAATGAATAATGTGTAAACTGGAAGAAGTATTTTAAACACCTCATCATGACGCGTGTGGCTGATGTGCAGGTGTTCTTGCCAATAAAACAGCTCTAACGTCATTTATGCGATATAACAAATTAACTATTGTAATAAAATAAAAGCCATAGTGTAAATATGCCGTTATCTAAACGAAAAAAAAGCTTACCCAGTCCTGGTGACATTGGGTTTGAGTATCCAGAATGTCTATAGTGGCGCGATTCCCAGGCTTTGGCGTTATTATTGGGGGAATATTAATACTCACGGCCCTTCTTTTGCCCGTAAATGCCAGGGGTTGGGATTAGGCACTTTTTATTTGCCTCATGCACAATACAAAATAAAAACTTTCCATTGTGTAGTAACAAACAAAGACTATAAAAAACAGTTCATATCAAAGACGTGTTTAAGGCTTTCAGTGGCCACGGCTTATTTTTTCGTGACAATCTAAGAACGTTGATTATTTTTGCGTACTAGCCTAGGCATAGTTACACTGCAGTGGCTGTGGTCTATTGTCCTTATGCACGCGGATGGAAATGACACTTCCCTTTTTCCTGACATAGACAGGTCGGACCTGGGAATTAGAGAAACATGACGTGTGTCTTTATTTGTAATTAATTATTACACTATGGAGACCAGATGTCCCCACAATATGATAAAACCCGTAACTTTTTACCTTGTGGGGACATTTTTTTCGGTCCCCACAAGAATAACCTCAATTTTATAAAAATTCGTGAACGCAATCAAATAACTAAAAATCTCCGAAGTCTTGTATTTTGTTTGGTTACTTATGATTAAAGTTAGGGCTGGGTAGGGGTTGCCATTGTTAGGATTAGGGTTATGCCCATAAAAATGAATGGAGAGTCCCCATAATGACATAAATACATGGACCGTGTGTGCGCGTGCGCACATGTGTGTGTCCTGGGGGGGTGTTTAATGCCAGTTTGAATTATATGTCCATCTTCGATGTCGTGTTAGAAATACGAAAATCAATATCTGCTTAAAAATTAAGTAAAAACCACTTCGACTGATTTAAGATTTTCCGTACCTGTCACTAATTGAATTCATTTGATAACCTGGTATTCAGCATTGGCTTTCTTAACTTGTTTCAAATGTAAAATGTAAGTATCAACTTCACAGTCGTACTCAGAATGCTGAAAGATGGCACCATTTAACGTTAATTATTTAATTAACGGTGAAATTGAATAACATTCAGAATTATACAGATGTAATTATTCATACTTGCACATAAACCATTTTGTCATGATTCACCCCTTGTCCCCGCCCAAAAAAATGTGGTGGTATATAATATGATTTAGAGGAAAAAAAGCCAATAAACATTAATTTTGTTTGTTTGGAATCCTAATAATCGTATTAGTAAGACACACGAAGACTGTACCTGTCAGGGCCTATGTGCTTGGTGTGTACTGGTGCGTTAAAATTGAATCTGGAGCGCCGGTCATATTTATGCTGCTGTACCGAGCATGCGTGCGATCAGATTCCAACATCACATGCAAGCCGTAGGTGTTGTGTGCATTATAGATCTATAGGTGAAAATGAGAAATTGCTGCTGTCTGCCCACCCAGGCTGAACCAAGCGAAGGTGTTTATTTTGGGTTGGGGGCGGGGGGCGTGAGGGGGTGGTATCCAGCAATCCAGTTCCTCGATCTGCAGCCTAGCGCGCTTCCTGCTCAGTGTGGCGGTGTGCATCGGGAATGTAGTTTAAAATTCCCGAACAGTAGTTTCAGATGATTATTAGGCAGATTTAAATTTAGTGAGGAACAAGACGAAAAAGTTGATATGATCTGCAGGATAGTGTTTTTGAAACGGCACACTGATTTTTGCTTAAACCTTATCTCTGACGTGGTGTGAGTAACTGTTTTTCGCATTGTATGAATTTAAATAAGATTTGCATTTTCTTATATAATACACGTTAAATGTATGTCCGAATTCAGTGAACTCCTTGTGTGTGTAACAAGAAAATAAGTCTAATACACAGCGCATTTCTACACACGTCGCCGTCACGTTTTAACAGTTTACACTACAATTCTGAAGAAGAAAAAACAGCTCTGTTTTAAACACAGCTTTGAACTTGATTGGCATTTTGATAATGTAAATTGACCTAATTTGTGTGGTTACTTAAATGCCTCTCTGGTTAAACACAATGACGTTTTGATCCTATCACTGCCCTGTGAAGGATAATAGGTCGTATATTGTCTAGTATTTACAAAATGCCAATAGTAACACCAATAAATATATTTAAGAACAGAATGATGATTAAATTTATAATAATGAATTTACGACAACAGCAATTTGATTTACTCGCGACCGCGTATAAGACAAATTTAAATAACCTAGATTATATTATTTCCCTCATTTAAAGAGAATGCACTTATCTTTATATATATTTATTTTTAAAAAATGAAATGTGTTTATTGATTTTCACCGAGTTTGCCCAGCTTATTTATTTGTTTAATAAGGGACGTGGTGAAAGACTGTGGTAGAGTTTAATAAATAATACGCAGGTGCTTTACGTCTGTTGTTAAAACAAATCTTGCTTTTCAGACCAGCTAAGCTATTTTGTATCACTCCTGAGCTGGCGTATTATATTGTATATTTCATATTTATTGTTAATAAGGCATTGGTATGATTCTCTTTCTTGACTGAACCTATGTAAACTGATAATATAGATATAATGAAAAGTATTCAGACGACCAAGATTATTATTATTATTATTATTATTATAGTCTCATCATCATTATCTCTTTATTTATGTCTCGATTACACTGCAGTCCATCTTGCCCATGATAATAAAATGACGTTAAGCCTTGACCGTGGAAAAAACACGCCTGTGGCTTTAAAAGTATATACTGCGAAGTATCTAGGCTCTGGCTCGCCTTTCCTCGCTGCATTGTTGATAGTGCTCGCGGAGCCCAGCATCCTCCCTGTTGACCTCCGTCTGTTCCTTTGCCTTTTCCCGTCTCGTGAAAAATGATTCCGTGCTCTGATTGAATTTTATTCCTTCCTGACCTGGCCCACTCTTAAGAGCGTCATCAATCTTGGACTAACACGACGTTTGTTTATTACTCGAGAAAGAACCTGACGACTTTTATTAGTCCGATTCTAGTTGTTTGCTAGCAAATGGACCTCTGTGCGTCCGAATGACTATGAAGCAGATGTAATAAAAGGACGTGCGCTCGGCGCCCGGGTCATGGAAATCCTACAGTTTAGTACTTAATTATAAAATATGAAATATGAAAAATATGAAAAGTCATGAAATTTCCCCATCCGTCATCGTTTTTCTAAAACGATTTTCGAATTCTTGTAGGCCGATTTATTTAACATTACATATAAGCCTACGCTTCAAATATCATTAATAATGAAAACATCTTTTATGTTGTGAACAAAAACTATCCTACGATAATTGTCACTGAAATCTTTCAGAGAAAAACACTTAATTACTATTTAATGGGGAGGTGAACTCTCACGCAAATGTAGACAGTTCATTTCTAAAAACAGACTAACGAGGCTCCATGACCCTGAAGCTGTGACGCTTAGGCCTGAACATTTGTAACACGCAAAAGAGAACAACTAAGAAGCATTGAGCTGAAGCCCCGGCAATTGTATACAACGTATAATAAACTAAGATTTATCGACTTTGCAAATATTATAATTTTATTGAACTGTGTTTGTCATGGCCACATAAACTCATAATGCTTTAGTTCGCGCGATCATAAATGAAAACTTTGACTCCTACGTCCTTAGATGTTAAGTTTACGAAAATTAAAAAAATACGCATAATCCTAACAGACCACTGAATAAATAAATGAATACACTTTAACTCTTCTTCCAGGCCATACATGTTACACCACCGAGAAGAGTTGGCGTTGGGGAGAATAACTTTTCAACACATAGGTCTTTCTGCTGACTGTTTTAGAGAGAGTTCACGTTGCCGGCAATACTTCGGCAATCCAATCAAATAATATTAAATGTTACTATTATTGTTACACATGCTGCTATTGTTTTAATGAGCTGTGAGCTGTTGGTTAAATATGTTCAATTAAATTTATTCAATTGATTTAATGTATGCGGACCTGAGGTTGCCCAAAGTGCTCTGTCGCCCGGTATAGTCGTCCAGTTAAAGATGCTTTACGGCTCGCTGGAAGTTTTATAATTCTATCTCCCTTTTAATTGTACTTTACTTGGGAATACCCTGTTTTCAGAATGATTCCCTGTCATATATTACATCATCTTAAAATGATTCAGTTTAAAACCGTCGGTTGTTATATTGAGAAAGATGCATTTACTATGCAGTGAATATATAATATCAGCTTGCCGGCACGCGCACTAAAGCCTGTACCGGTAGTATCTTAGGTCACATCTTACTCTGAGCCAATGCGCAAACTTTATTTTTGCGTAATCTCTAAAGTCCCTTCTCTTGCTATAAATAATATTTGCCCATTTCAATATTTTCGGTGCGCACTGTAGGGTATTAACTGAGCGACCGGCTCCTACTCTAAACACACGTGGTCAAGCAAAACAACGATTCGCTGAAACGTTGATAAAACCCAGAAGGCCTAAGGTCACCACGATGACAGAAGCGGGCCACGTCTGTAAAATTATTCGAAATTGTTAGAATACAATAAAAATTTTAACCTCAACAGCAAGGCAATCTTAATCATATATACTCTATGAACGATGGTAGATACATTTCAAAGTAACTGATTAGGCGGCCCCGGCTATTTGGTTATTTCTGAATAGTCTCAGGCAGAATTATAATTTACTCTACAAACAACTTAGTTATGTGTTTTACTTGCACGTGCATGCCGTAAATTATAGAGAGCAACTTATAAATCCCATTACTGGTTAGAATTTTAGATCATAATTAAATTATTACATGTATTAACATATCTCGTACCGATTTGGCCATGCAAATAAATAATTAAAACAGCCACTTTAGGGATTCTAAATATTATGTTCAACTTATTTCAAACAGACCTTCACTGAATTTTAAACCATTATAAACCGTAACATGACTAACAAGCTACTGTTAATCCGAAATATACCATACTCGAACTATGAAACTGAAAATTACCTTTAGCTCAAAATGTTATTTGGAAATTCTAAAGAATTAGAATACAAAATATCATGTTACAGTATTAGCGTATTCATATTTATTGGTCCACGCACTCGGGGCGTCGCATAAGGTCAAATATTTAGAAAAAAAGTTACCATACTGTCCTAAAAAATACAGCCTACGTTAACAGCTAGGAAATTATTTGTTTTAAAACAAAATTCTGGAGTAGTTCCGGACATATTAACCAGGGCTGCAGTAACAGTATAAAATGGTTAAAATATACCCCGCACGGGCCACGTATGCTTTCTAAGAGTCGTTCTGAAACAACCATTAAGAGCAAAACGAAACCGTCCGCAGTTCACGGAACCAAGTGCGTTCAGTAGGTTGGAAACATTTATATAATAACACGGAAATACCATCGCTGAACATATAGGAACAAATGTAGATTTCGAGAGTCAAAAACAAAAGGTTAAATTTAAGCTTTTACTTTTGCTTGTATAATTTTTTGAATACTTAATTTGCGTGACCAGATGTGTTCACAAAAGATTTAATCCTGATTTCCACTACTCTATACATATGCAGTGCCAAAAAATCAGGCATAGGTTTAACTCAAATAGAATGGCCATTTATTAAACAAACATTGCAATGCCTTCAGAATACTTTAAAAAAGACAAAATTGAAAGAATATTTCGATATACAAGTTCCATTTTAATAACGGAAGTTTTGGACAGTTAAGGCAGTTCAATTTAGACACGTTTTGGTGTTTGGTCCACAACATCCAACTACATTTTTAAATAAATTACTAAATGGCATTTACACTTAATAAACAGTCAGTGAAAGCTTGATTCTTTTTACATAATCTTTTAAGAATTTAGCTTTCAAAAGCGAGAAGAAACTTACGTGTTATTTGGAGTAACACTGTCCTTTACAAACCAAGATAACGCTTTTTGTCTCTCAGAATCATTTTAGTCCATGAAGGGGTACGAGAAAAGTAATTTTGGGACGACTGAAAATCAGTGAGAAAATAGAGGAGAAAATGGGAATATCTTGGTCAGAACTTGCTGCAGTCGTAGACAAAAGCCCCCGATGTGCGGTAGATGGACTGCGTAGAGGGGAAAGACATTTGACAACTACTATTTCCGTTCACCGGGGAGTTGTTTAAGCCAATTCTTTGGGATTCGAACATCTCGCGGACAGAGTGGAAGTTCTGCTGCTGCGCGGGGTAAGTGGCACCGAGGTGGCTCAGGTCCCCCGCCTGGTTCAGGTACCATGAAGCGAGCCGCCCTTGGTGTGGGTGGTGGCCGTCCTGACCCGAACTTAGATTGCCGTGGGACAGTGAGGACGTGGTGGTGGTGATCGAGTAGTCGGGCAATGTGTCGTCCACGGTGGTTGTAGGTTCTAGGTGCGCCGACCTGTCCCCGGCGTATAAACTCATCGCTTGCATATTACAGTGGTAGGTCGCGTTCGAACTAGTGGATATGGCGTTTTGGTTACAGGGCGGGCTATAGACAGACGTAGGATTTGGAGAATAGTTCAGAGACATAGAAGGGGTTATACCTGTCCTGGAAGAGGCAATGAGGGTGGCTGAATTTAGTTCGGTGGAGCCCTGAGGGGACCCTCGCAGGGAGGTGATGATGTTGTCCACGCTGAATCCCTGGGCTGGGGCCTGGCTGTGATGATGATGTTCAGAGTTCTCCAGGCTGATGGATCGATTGGACGGGATGCTGTGCGGGCTGCCGGTGGACATGCTACTGCTGCTGTCGGGGCTTTCGATTTTTGGCACTGTGCTCAGGGTGGGGGAGACGGCCTGCGGAGGTGTCGACGTCCCGTTCTCGGTCTTTATGTCCTGAACTCGGACCGGCTGGGAACCCTGTGCTGGCTGTTCGGATTCCCGGCCCTGCTGGCGGGCTGCCGGCTCCTTACTCTGCCTTTCCCTGTCATCCTTGTCCTTCTGCGCGTCCTTCTTCTTGAAGCGCCTCCGTCGCCTCAGAAAACTCCCGTTCTCGAACATGTTGTAGGAATCGGGATCCAGAGTCCAATAGCTCCCCTTCCCGGGCTTCTTGTCATCGCGGGGCACTTTGACGAAGCACTCGTTGAGCGACAAGTTGTGTCTAATACTGTTCTGCCAGCCCTGCTTGTTGTCTCTGTAAAATGGAAAGCGTTCCATAATGAACTGGTATATCCCGTTGAGGGTTACCTTCTTGTCCGGCGAGTTCTGGATAGCCATGGTGATGAGGGCGATGTAACTGTACGGCGGTTTGACCATATCCTTCGGCTGAGGTTGAGGTGTGTACGGTCCATAAGCTCGAGCCATGCTGGCAGGGTACTGGTCGTGGGCCGGGTGAGAGTACATGCTCATTGGGGCCGGCATTCCAGTATACCCACCACCGGCTGCTCTGTAGTAACTCTGGTCGCCGCTAATGTAGGGCACTACGCCCAGTGAATTCGGGCTGGAGACGGAGTAGCGCGCCTGCATTTTTCTCTCTCCACAGTTCCGTATTGCCTAACAAGAGCGAAACTTCCAAAGTCAAAGGCAGCGTGTCTCCAGTTTTCTTCCCCACTTTATGTTACTCTGAATAGAAAAAGAACGCTCCTGTTAGCGTAAAGCCTAAAAAAAAAAGTTGAAAAGCGTCAGTAAGATTTCAGCACTCGCTGCCTCTGTCTCCTGAAAGCTACATTGGAGAACTCGTGAACTTTGAGCATCCGTCACTGGAGGGGAGTTTTTACGCAGTTACTTTTTCTTTCTCTTCGCTGCTTGAAGGCTCCTCCCCAGCCGACCACGGCATCCAATTGGCGAGTCTGGAAAAGTTGGAGGGACGCTTTTCTCCTTACGGCCACACACACTCTTCGGAAAAACGAGGTGTTAGGAAATGCCAGCCCACTCTAGTTTATACCAATCACTAAAATGAATGTGCGTTGTTAAGAAATTCTCACAAACTTCGTTTACTTGAAAAATGCTGATTCTGTTGTAAATTTAACATATTTCTCAACTATTGTGTCTTGTCAGTACGACACATTTTACAGTCTACCTGAGACCCCCGCTCAGTGAAAAACGTGTTTGTTTTACGTGGGGTTTTTACAATAAGTGCGATAAATATATAAAATATATTTCATAATTAAGGAATCAGTTGTTGATCAACAAAATCTCTCAGTAAAATGTTTTTCATACAATTTCATGTACATTTGTATACTTCTTTTTACTATTTTAAACACTTACACACAGGTTATTTAGCAAGTTCTAATACTTTAATGACAAACAAATTAACTGCAAAGTAAGTAATTCATTCTCGTCCTTTTTTTCTTTATTAAATTCCATTTTCCTAATCGGAGAGCATCCTTTATACAACATCTCTCTTTGTTTATGTCCTGCAGTTAAGAAGATTACTCCAAGGTTGATTAACATAAGTTAAATGTTCCAATCAACACCACCACGAGATCAAAACGCGCAGAAGACACCGCGCACCGCGTGCAGTAGGAATGGGCGGAATACGAAATCTAATTACTGTTAAATTAGAATCATTTGGCAGTAAAAGAACAAGGTGTGAGAATGTTCCGACGTGTGAAGAAGTCAAATGGACTTTCCTTCGTGGACCAAACGGATTCCAGAAAACTTGCAGGTGTCATTCTCAGTCAAAAGGCGCGAATAGCATAATTCAAAATGTTCACCTTTCTTTCCCAAAACAAACGGTTTCATTCGCATGGAAATAATTTCATAATAATTAAAGTCTTTAACAAAGGTGTATGCTAGTAGAAATGAATGCCTAAAATATAAAAGTACAGTTTAATGTTCTTGTGGTGTTTCAAAACATAATTGTATGATAAAAACATCTTGGGCATTATTACACATCGACCATGTACTGGCTCAAACCATAGATGTATGGCTGGATAGGTGGGTGCGGATGGGGATTTTACACGCATTTTATAATGAAACATTAACGTCTACAACACAAATGATAATTGTTTTATTAACTGCCAGTAAATAACTGGTTTGAATCAAGATTTGAGCACGTTTGAATTATTTTCCCTCAGATTATTGACAGTATATATATAGATAGTATTTACTACATTAGGTAGGTTTAGCTCTGTATAGATCCATACATGTAATGTTACAGCTTTTGTAGTATTTCAAAATTCTAAATTATGGTACTTCGTCCCACGGTTATATATGTTTCATAATTTCGCACAAATTATATTTGCATTTTACTGGATTTCTGAAATTAAAAATAAGACAAAATAATTAAAAACACAGCATCTAATACTTTGTGTGATGTTTACTGTGGACAGAGAAATTGATTAATTGGAATAGGAATTATGAAATATGAATTTATAATATATTTTCTTGCTCATCGCGATAAAGCGACGTAATTTAACGCCATGTACATCAATTATTTCCTCCTTCGGCGCTAACTATTTAGGAGTCGCGTTCCAAACGGTATTTCTTCTGTCATTGCACGCTGTTTCGTATCACTAGTCACTAAGTAAATGTCTTGTTGCGTATTATTATTGTTGTTGTTGTTGTTATTATTATTATTATTATTATACTGCCATCGCTACTGCTACGGAAATACCACTACTGCTGCTAGGCTACTATGAGGAATACTCAATTGTAAATATCATTAGTTTGAACTGTTAATTCTTCATAATTAATACAATGAAATGTGTTGGCTGGTTGCCTTCCCGAATCGCAAGCTTAAATTCATTACGGTATTTTGGCGAGAAAATGCGTGATATATTTTAGATGGTCACCAGAAGATTATCGGCATATGGTTTATTTTGTGATTCACACAGAAAAACCTCAAGTGGAATCGGTGTCACCTTAAAACAAACATTCAACATCAAAACACTTCCGAGGTGCCTTAATCAGTGAGCTTATGTCTGTTTTATCTGATGACCTCAATTAATTGCTCATAGCGGACAGCAATAATTTAAGTGTCCGATCCATGTTCTGGCGAAAACCGCTGTAATTAGATATGCTCTCCAAAACACTGCACCTTACAAGTGCGAAATTGTTTGGCAAATTAAATTTCAACATATTTATACAAATAGTCATGGACACACTCTCTGACATGTATAGCTTCCCCTGCGAGTTGTATGCGTAAGTACGTGTGGACCGTTATAGGTGATTAAAAGGCAGACTGTCGTTGATTTAGGGTGATTCCGTCCGGTATACAACTGAGTGGGACTTTTGCCTGTGCCATTTTCTCATTAAACGTATTGTTTTATTGTGGAAAATTATCGAAGCAATTTAAAATACGGATGGACACTTAACTGAATTGCGTGTGGCCAGATGTTTTAAATAAACTCAGCATATCACAAAATAGAAGCAAGTATTTTTTTATCGCAGCTTGATATCTTGAACATATCAGGCATTATAGGATTACATCATTAACTGTGTGGCTGTGACCGGGATCGCAACGAGCGTGACAGTTTCAGCCAAACGACATCTTGGTCTTTGTCGTTGCATCAAACTCGATGCTAAAGCGGGTCGATTCCAAGACAGCTTCAACTTCGCACAGAGGAAATTTACACACAATCGCCAAACCAAAAGACAGGTATTATACAGAAAGTGCAATAAGTAAACACATGCAAAGATAAATAAAATGTTATACAGCCAATCGCTAAAAAGAAAAACATATAAGCGATTTATATTTAATACACGTTATAGTTGTATATAGATCTATTTGTGTACACAATAAACTATAAATTGCTTAATATAGACTATATTTATATTCTATATTTTACATATAATATTATTCGTGTCTATAATACGAGTGCGCCGCTATCCACTGTGAGCAGAGTGGTTTAACTGCGATCCACCTGTCCGATAGAAAGTAGCTTTATGCGCATGTAGCGCCCTCTAACGGCTGTTCTTCGAAGCTCGCGTCTCAGCCAAACAGACGGCTGCGCGTGCTCTGGTGTCATTTCATACTGCGGTTTTAACAAGATGCGTCCGCGGGCAAATTAGTCTGCTGCTGTTGTTGTTGATGAGATGTGAAATCCTCTGCTAATGGGAGAAAGCTTTCAGCATAGAAAGGCATACGAGGATTAACTAAGCCTCCTAAATCATCCACAACATGTCATCACGGTAACACAAGAACTACAGCAATAACTAAATAAGTGGAGTACGTTATAATAACATATAAATAAACTTTAAATTATCTTAAGTGTTGATTCGATTAATTCGCAGGTAAGATGTTTTTTTCAGCAAATACGTCCGTAGAATCAAACCGTTCTGTGGTAACCTATATGACGCATGAAAAACAGTAACATAAATCTATGTTTATTTAGAGAAATTACTACGTTTTGATTTGATTTGATTTGATTGGCCTTTTATAAATGTTCACGTGAGTTTACATCAGAGACTGTGGCGTGTAATCAGTCGTACATTTTAAGCACACTATTATCTGGCGCTTGGGAATAATTATCCATCCATCCATCTTCCAACCCGCTTATCCTGTTCAGGGTCGCGGGGGGTCCGGAGCCTATCCCGGAAGCAA
>JAODKL010000001.1:19220753-19253393 GCA_026780765.1 Petrocephalus schoutedeni
TGAGACCTACTCTTAACACTTATGAACTTTTATACATGCCACTTACTTTTAAGTCTGAGAGTACGACCAAAATCACGCCACTCTTAGAATTGTGACGCATTTACGAGTAAAATTTTACTCTGAGAAGTTTTATGCATACCGGCCCTGGTAATCAAAGCCGAAATCCTAGCAATAAGGACTTTATCTCACGTTAAACGTTTTCCTTTCCATAGACGCCCATTATTTATTAGTTATTAATGTCCCCTTTAAAAACATCGTGGAAAGAGTGCAAATAGTTTGTGACTGCTAAAGATCCAAAACTGACCTCGCATAGACGACTTCCCAATTAGCAAACTATTTGAGTATCACATCGTTTAACGGTGGGGCATACTGAGGGTGTGAGATGGTGATGCAGTCGTTAACACATTTGCCTCACACAACTGGTACCTTGGGTCAAGTTTCCGCCGGGGTTCCATGCGTGTGGAGTTTGCATGTTCTCCTACTACGTCCAGGTAACTCCCCCCCCCCGCTCCCACACACACAGTCCAAAAACATGTTACATGCTCGTAGGTGTTAGTGAATGGTGTGTGCCCTGTGATTGGCAGAGGTTGTGGCAATTTCTTGAGGGGTATTCCGTAAAACAGGAAAAACATCTGCGTCGTGCAATGCCCCCCTTGTCTAGCAAAAGTAAAAATTTACTTATAACTAAAACAAATATTGGTCGTTGTATTCGCATTACAAGTCGGCTAAACGCAGTTACGAATCCATACATGAGCAATACGCTGCATCGTGCCGTAATGGTTGAGTACATCTGAGCAGTGAATTTCGGCGTTTGGGCGGCCAGAGAAACTGAAGGACGAGCGGGTAAAGCGTCAGAGGTCGTGTTTGATAGTAAGAGGTGAAAAATACGCGGAGCGAATGAAACGAAGAAGTCTGCTAATCACTGACAGACAGTAGGCCATCAATGCAAAATAATGTTCCTTTACGTTCCAATGTGTATTAATCCTTTAGCGGCGACAAACATCTAAAGTTAAGTGCAGACTCTTAAAAGGTGTGACTTAGTGGTTTGGTTTCAGGAACTGGAAATAGAAACCGCCGTAGATATCCAGGACTACAGTTCGCCAGAATTTTGACGGACGGGTCAGCACCTTTTATGTATGGTGTAAGTAATCCAGTTATCTCATCTGTATTTATTTTGTTTCTCTGGCACGTTACTCCTGTTTTATTGCTGGTAATAATCCAACCCGGTTTTTCAAATACCACGCCGTATCGAGTGTAGTTAGTGATTGTAATGAATGACTGTAATATATTTAATCTAAATATGCAAAAATAATGTTCAAAAGACTTCCACGTGCAAACCATTGACGCGTTTTCATACCTTGTTTAGAATATCTTTTTCTGATATAACGTGTTATCGCCCATAACCGTGTCCCATGCACAACATATTCCCCCATGACAAGGTTTGTGATCAAACAAAGACCGTTATTCCGCATTTCTGGCCAGAGAACACTACTTGTGTGTTGAGGTTTCTGAAATCCGGGTATGGTACAACCTCGAAATGCTGGCGGACTGGAGTTTAAAAATCTGTGAATCCTTCAAGTGTCGCTCATCAGGGCTTCAGGTACGATTTCACAGCCTCAAGGCCAAAAGCGTAACTCATGTAAGACGTGCCTTGTTCACTAACAAACCCGAGTAAATGAGAGTTCTCTTTTGCGTGTGTTTGTATGGCTGGGCAGAGGAAATGTAATGGCGATCGCAATCAGGGCTTTCCCGCTCCGTTCATCATTTTAGCCTAAAGTCAGTCCACAAGAATGAAGGGAATTTTTTTAACCTGGCAGCTATATATACACACATACTGGGTACAGCTGCGTACCCAGGGTGAGATGTTTACTTCTCGCCCCTCTTAATTGCTCTAATGAAGTGATTATTTGAAAGGCGAGTCACACCAGTTCACATTTGAAGTGTAAATCTAGTGTATATTAAGATGTGATTTAAAGCTGGCAAGACTCTGGTCCGCAGGGGCTGGAGTTGGGTCTACCGAAGTTATCCTGGTGTTTGTTTATTTTTTGTTCATTTTATGAATAGAATTTTTCTCGATTGCAGACAGTAGGATTAACGAAACTGACGAAGCTAACGATACAGGCATAGCACAGACACAATCCAGGCCAGACTACCATATAAGTGACCGCAAAAATGTCATTCGAGTGTAAACTAAAACAGAAATAAAGTTATCCTTGGAGACTGACATGGTTTCATTGGGAAAAATTCAGGATAAGGAGACATAATGAAACTGGAAAACGGAAAATCAATCTAATATATATAATATATATCTGTCATGTTTCACAAAATTAATAAGGAAGATTTATAGAATGGATGTAAAAGCTGATATGTTATTTAAAGAGCATTAAATATGCTGGATAATTGAGGTTTTGATACTTGTTGGTTGTAAATGACTGATGCATACCTTTAACAGAATCTATCTCTCCATCTACTGTAATGATGATTATTCTACTGTTAAAATTAGTTCTTCATTTCATTTATTCATTTAAGGAATTATGTGAGTTGTCATAGTGTGCTGTGTAAAGCTAGCAAACTCCCCACATAATTTTGAAGCATTTTGGTCACATGACCCATTTCTGAGATATTACTGTACCCGTGGCCTTTTATGGCTATTGTGTTTCAAAAACAGTAAGAAATTCAAGGCTTTGAACGGCTCAGGATGTCCAAGCCTTATTTCTGCATTCCTTCATAATTGTTCATTAGGCTCTGTTATTTGTGAAGGATGTCCGCTCGCTCTCTTCTTACATGTAAATTGACTATAATTTTGAAGTAACATGAAAACCAGCTGTGGCTATGAAAGGTGGTTTGACATTCTTTTTAAGTGAGGTCAATACCTGTGGTTGCCTCTAGAGGGCAGTCTGACAATTTATGGTTAGGTGTGGGCATTCATAACCCCTGTTCTATGGATTGTGTAAACACAGTTGATATGTGATGTATGGGCCTGGCGCTGAAATTAGAATAGGATTCCTGCAGCAAACCTTCTCAGCAAAAGTAACCTTTGTGAGACAAAATAGTTTTCCTTCTGCTAATGGCAGAAGGAGGTGGAGGGTTTCGGAGGGGTGGGTTTGAAAAATTTGGATTGCTTAATTCGCCCTAATTAAGGCCACTGTGTTATTTTTCCCATTTATATGAAAAATGTAATAGCCTCACACCTCTAGCAGCAGCGCCCGAGTCTGCCATGGCTCCGTGTGCGTGGCGTTTGCATGTTCTTCCTGTGTCGTCGTGGGGTTTCCTCCGGGTACTTCGGTTTCCCCCACAGACCAAAAACATGATGAGATTAATTGGAGGTACCAAATTGCCCGTAGGTGTTCTTCTGTGACTGACTGGTGCGTGGTTGGCGGTCCATCCTGGGTTGTTCCCTGCCTTGTGCTCATAGGCCCCAGACCCTTGTGACCCTGAATAAGACAAGCTGTTACGGAAAATCGATGGTTGGATTGGTAGCATTAAGTTATGGTTTAATAGTAGTGTGCAAAATAGCTGGACCTGTATTAAATACACGGTGTACAGGTGAGAGAGGAAATGTTTTGCATGTTAAACGCCTTCAGAACTTAATTTTGCAATGATTAAGGTTTTTTTCTGGGATTTAGACGTCAGTCGTTCTTGTGGGCGTTATTGAATTGGACCACTAGATGGGGCGATTGCACAATATTTTATACGGCTCGGACCTCAGGTGTTGGACCACGAAAAAGAAAAGAACTTAAAACTGATTTTTTTTTTTGTTTTAGGAGTCTTCCAGTTTTTGTTTGTAAATCACTTAAATTATTTTTGTCGCTGTATTGCCTTTACATCACATGTTTCGTCAAATACACGGCTGACCAAAGATGCAGCAGTCTGTATTTATTGAAATCTTTATTGTGTCAAAACTGCAGAAGGCGTCATTCCATTTAGCGATTTTCACGTAGAACTATCATTAAACGTGAATGTGTGTATATAAAATGTGTGTGTGTGTGTGTGTGTGAGAGAGAGAGAGAGAGAGAGAATCAAAAAACTCAATTATTTGAAAATAAATTATTCCTAAGTACTGTAGATATATATCAATTAGCTCCAATAAGTGATGTTTTTCAAATTTTATGCAAAATGTATAAAGTGCATATTTCTTATACGTAAATTAAAATGTGTGTATACGTAGGCTATGCATTTGCATTCAAAAATGCACACACATTTGAAACACCTGCCATTCGCGTAATTTAAAATTATTATTCAGGTAAGACTATTCATACACAACACAAGCAAGCTATTTCTCTCGTTGTCTATTTACTTGTTCTATTCCTTGAATATAAACGCACATCACTACGTGTCCTGAATACGTGTACGGAAGAAACCGCTGTGATTATTACATCACTGCGCAAAAGACAAGTAACAGCTGCGTGTGGAAAGTACAGAGCATGCCTCAGAAATTGCTGTAACGCAGAAGCCCGACGGCAGCCTTTATATAGAAAAATCTAGCATCTACTACATTGGCGAGATTCCTTTTACGGTTGAATCCCAAAATACACACTGGGGTCGATTTAAATTGCCCTCATGTAGTGTAAGTGTGAGAATGATTTGTTGCATGTCTGAAGCAGAATTCCTTTTTTAAACACAGTACTACAGGAAAGCGATTCCATGAATACTTTCCGCTGCTCTCTCCGAGATTTAAGATTTAACATTTTAAAAACGTGATTTGAGCGCATCAGTTATACGGTTGCATCGGTTGCTGACAAGCATAATGTTAGATAATTATTAGAACGCTCTACACGAAGGTAGTTTGTAATAGTTTGTAGTAACTCTGGATATACAGGTGCTGTGTATAAATGTGTGTATACACTACATACAGTAGAACAACACAATTTCTACCGAATTAGGCCTATACGTTTTTCGTTTACCTAGCGTAACTTCTGTGCTTCGATATGCTGAGAATTTAAAACCGAATAAAGCGGTAAGTAAATTAATGTCTAACACGGATTTATCTTGCTCTGCTGATTTAACCAGGTTTCTAATTTAGTTGTAATAGTCCCCTTACCCAAAACGTGGGCATCAAACCATTCCTAAATAAACTGTAGGCTACACAGTAATATTTAAGTTGTTTTATTCCAGTTTAATCAAAGGGCATCCAAACATCCTCTGTACTCCGTAGACAAATTTGAAAGGCGCAGTATGTTCAGGGTTGTCGTCAGGCGGGCTGGCGTGAATTCGAGTCTGCACGCGCATTTACATGTATGTAACAGTTTTATCACATTGTAAATTGTTTGTAGGGATTGTGAACTACCCCAACCCTTTAGATATTTCTAATTTTATGTTTATTATTGAATTATATGCATTTGCCGTAAGATTTCTTGCGTGAGCTTTGCGGTTTGAAAGCGCGAGCGTCACGGCAGATGCGCGAGAGTTGGCAACCCTGGAATATTTGATTCGTTTTTATGCTGCATCGGTTGCGCTGTAGCATTCATATATTTAGCTTTCACTTTCATATTTTATATTAACCGCAAAGTCTATTTTCTCGACCATCAAAAGTAAAGTTGTGCAGTCAGTTATACTTTTACAAATACTCTGTGCTCTGGTTTTCTTTTTCACTTATTTAGCAGCTGGCTGTCCCATCCATCCATCCATGCATCCCTCCATCCGTCCTCTATACCCGCTCGTTCTGTTTCTGAGGATTAGCAGTCCTCTGTCTGCGACTTTGCGGAAGACTCTAGGTGGCGCCGTAAGACGGTGAAACGAAAGAACGTGGCCACTCTGCATTAAGACAGCGAACGATTGAGTATCATTTCCCAAAATACGAAGCACATATGGCCGTGGAAGTCTCCCTTGTGTAACATAAATAAACCAGTGTGGTAGAATTTCAATATACAGGGAAAAAATTTAGCCCTCCTTTTAAAAATATAAAGAAAATCTCATGAATTGCTGTTTCGTTTACAATATCGGTTGCAGCTCTGAGAATCAAATTTATTCTATGACAGTGATTTCTGGCTCGCAATGCAGTTACAGTTCTGCAGACTCGCGCTTTTACTCTTTTTGACAACATAAATACAGTGTATATTTACGCGATCCATTCCAAGGAGGTTGTTTCCTCTAATATAATACAGCATTGCACGCTTTTCGGTAGTCCAGTGGCTTTTAGATGACATATTTAGTATATTTGATTTATGATAGAATTATTTATCATTTTCTACTTCTGCATTGCTAACATAAATAAAAATGTTGAAATTGGTTTGTTAGTTATATGTGGTTTGGTGCTTTCTGGATATAACTGATAAAACGTTGAAATGTCTAATCGTATATGTTGATCTATTTGGAAAGAAAATGTATGATTCACCGCCTAATTTGCCCTGCGCTTTTAGAGTTCTGTAACGGTTACCGTTTCGCCTGCCTTACTGCTTCGTAAAACAATGTGCATTTCATCTCCACGCACAGTTGGAAAATTACGATAGTTTTTTATGTGTTTTAAAATATATGACGTGCATCTCATATATTGGCTAAATAAAACATTGCGATAAAATCTGGAATTCAAATCT
The DNA here is from genome assembly GCA_026780765.1 of Petrocephalus schoutedeni. Taxonomy (NCBI): domain Eukaryota; kingdom Metazoa; phylum Chordata; class Actinopteri; order Osteoglossiformes; family Mormyridae; genus Petrocephalus; species Petrocephalus schoutedeni. The sequence continues at coordinate 19,227,287 of JAODKL010000001.1, forward strand.
ATCTCTACGTTAACCGTTTTAGGCAGGACTTACAAATTATACGCAGTTTGGAGTTCATTAAAATGAATTGGCTAAAATGATATTTAACAGTTTTGTTCATTCTATAAAATTATAAATGCTGATCTGATATATTGGCTGCAATGTCAACTATCTTTTTGAGAATCTCATTCCTCACAACTACTATGCCATAATTAATATGTATAGTTATACATGTCTAATGTGTGTTGTAGACATTTCTGTCCAACGTAGTAACAGACACAAGTGTTTTAAAACATCTCTTCTTTATTGAACACTTTACAACAAAATACTTAAGCAAATCCTAAAAGGAATACAATAAGTGCAAAACGAAAATGAATTATTATTTTTAAAAGAATGGTGTATGTGGATATTTACTTCTATACATTTGAATATAGATTGTTTAATATAGTCGTATCACTTCATGATAGAAAACAATCATACTTTTTTAAACAAAAGAGCTTCTTTAAAAGAAGCTTGTATTTGAGTCTCTTAAACAAAATAGGAATAAGGCGAAGTGGTTTGTTGGCATTTTGCATATTTTTATATGTTTTATATTATTGTATGCGTGTGCGTACTGCTTATTACACTACACTGTGTTGCAAATACTTGGGGGGTTCACGCTGCTCTTTTTGAATGCGCCGAGACCTACAGGTGTCTTTAAGAATACACGGCCAGTTGTATTTTATTGTTATTGCTCGCTTCACCCCTCACGCTGCTCGGCGTGCGTCACTCACATCACGCACGGTTTGATGTCCTGACAGACGCTCTGGTGATGGTGGTGATGGTGGTGATGGTGATAATAGGATCCGCTGGCGGAAGGGTGAAATGACGAGATTCCATTAAAGTTCAATACGAAATCTTTTCTGTCACAAACGGGGGTTGAGTGGGCCTGATATCGCGGTATCCCCACTGTAATGAAAAATAAACACAATTAAGTTCTGTGCTGGATTAACATGATAGAAAAATGTTGTTCTCTGTACATAATGTATCTTTTTGAACCACGAACTGCATAGTTTCATTAATTAGAATGCGTTCTGTATTTAGAATACGTGTATGATCACAAAGCACCCCCATTGTCCCAAAGACCAGTGGGTCACACATAAGTCCTCATATATATTACACAGTAAAGACCAAAATTGTGGAAGCCCGTAACATTTTTACATTTTTAGCATTACGCTTTAAAAATTACTATACGAATATTGGCGGTAATGTTTATAGACAATCAAGGGATGTGTACAAATATACACTGGACGAATAGATAAGTAACTGGAACAATAGTTAAATAAAGTTCTGCAATCTCTAAAAATTGAATCTCTAAATCTCTAAAAACTGCTCTTTTCAATGAAACGTCAGTCGTTTAAAGTATGCGTTTCCACACATTTTGTATAAGCTTGATATATGCATTATGGTCAAGGACCGATACTAAAGAAATTGTCGGAAATTAATATGTGTAGCCTAATTTGTAATATAAAATATGGTCCTCCTTATTGCGTAATTATTAGTTTATTATTATGTTATTCTGTGATTAACAAGCCCGACTATATTGGCCTGTTCAATATATTTAACATTTTAAAAGATATAACGTGATTCGTGTCGGGTTAAACAATCGTAGTTGTTTTGACTGAAATCACATATTCATCAACGTTAGGTCTAAGGAATCTTTTCAAACTAAAAATGTTTTCGTACTGGCATTGATTGTGTGACGGTAGGTAAGTTTTAGAAAGGACATCTGCGCGATTAAACACATATACCTCGAATGGTTAAAAATCCCCGCAAACTTTAACAAGGCCGAAGTCTCCCTTGGGTATGCGCAGCGTGAAGTCCTCTTCAGTGTGGTCCCGCACCGGGCGCCTTTGTTTTGCTAACCTTTTCTGACCCGAGTTTTAGTAGGAACTTTAGGCCGGAACATCTCCGGTATCCTTTGTACGATTAAATCAAATAGATTTTTCAGGACGCGTAAGACATTTATGGAAATGACTATGTCCTACGGTAATGCATTCCATATCAATGCCTGTTTTGTACTTTTATTTTTTTACTAAGTCGCGCAAAATATAGGCCTTCAACACCAACGGCTGTACATATAATACCAAGAACAAAACGATGACAACGTCATTGTAATTTGTGGCGTATATTTATATCGAGTTACTGTTTTACAATAAATTTTCAAAATATTCGAGTTTGTGTGACTATAGAGTGTGTCATTTCGTTACTTGCTCCATTGTTAATACGGTATATCTCTAAATTCTCACAATTCATTTGCTGGCAAAGCAGATGAACTCAGAGCCCCTGTTCTAAAATATACACATGCAGTCTGCAAATAATGTGATAGTAGACATAATTAGAGACGATTAATGCTATCCAAAATTTAATCAATATCGGCCAACATCACTCAAAACCAGAGAAATATCTAACTTTGCCTAATTGAAAGTATTTGCTGTGACACAAAGTGAATAATGCGTAGAAATCCGCTCTAGATTTTTTTTTAAAATATGTTCAGTTTTTGGATTCTTCGCTTTTTTATTAAAAAACTGATATTTTCGTTTCGCCGTACCATACGTTTTTATGATTTGCCACCAATACTGGTTTTAAGTTAGTTGCAATCCCTTATGTAAATTGCAATGAAAGCAACGACATGCTCCGGTGATATAGACTTTTCGGTGAACTGCCTATACGCACGCAGGGGCACTGATATGTTAATAAAACACGCTTGCGGGGACCATACAAACACCTCACCTGAAATGTCAGCCGTCTCCCTGGTGTTCTGGTGGAGGTAGCTCTGCTCCAGCGAGTAGGAAGACATGCTTGAATGTAAGGCGGAGGATGCTGGACTGCTGGAGGCTAGAGACTGCTGCTTGATGTACGGGGAGCCGCTTGCGGATGCCCAGTGCGCCGACGCGCTTGTATATGGAGAGTGGCACTCCAGGGCGCTTGCCATTGCTGGGGAGGAAGGCACCGGGCTGCTGCTGCTGTCTGGGCCGTAGTCCCCGTTGGATGTCACTGGGCAACTGGCCATGTATGTCGATCCGGGGCTAGGGGACATATGAGGGACGTGGTGTCCACCGCTAAGTCCGTCGTAGCCCCCTGCCATGGAATTCGTCATCATGTCTAAGTTGTAGCTGTTAGTGTGGCACCCGAGTGACGCAGTGGGTGCTTGGAAATCAAAGCTTTGAGGTAATATGGAGGTACCAAACCCAATTCCATTCATCATCCGGTACATGGGTTTTAAAGCTTGACATTTTCTCCGGAATCCCCGGGGTCTGCGGCGAAACGATCCTTCCTCAAACATAAACTCACTGGCGGGGTCTATTGTCCAGTAGTGCCCTTTACCCGGTCTCCCTAGACCCTTCGGTAATTTGATGAAACATTCATTTAGTGACAAATTGTGTCTGACCGAGTTCTTCCACCCCTGGTAAGATCCTCTGAAGAATGGGAACCTGGCCTGGAGGAACTGGTAGATTTCGCTCAGCGTTAACCGCTTGGTCGGGGAGCTTTGGATCGCCATGACAATTAGAGCGATGTATGAATAGGGCGGTTTTTCGGGACGCCTCAGTCCAGAGTTCGCCTTTTTTCCTTTGGAGGAGGCTGCCGCCGCGCTCTCAACGACGGACTGCGTGTTCATCAGAGTCGTATGCATAACTCCAGATGCCGGACTTGATCTTAAAGCTGGCGGCGGATCCAGTTGCTGCTGCGCAGTTTCAGTCGTCATGTTCTGTTTAGTAAGGCAAAACCCGATGAACAAAGCTAAGCAATTTGTGTCAGTTTATAATTAGGTATTGTAAATTTTAACCGTTTTAGACGGGAGGAAAAGACTCCTTGTTGAACTCCACTTGACCGCTAAACGTGTTTCACCGCGATGCACTGCGTGGAAAAAAACAGACTCTTCCGCTCGGATGGTCTCTCCAGTGCGCTGTAAACGAAATGAAGTGTGTAGAGGTCTGTTCAGAATGAGGGAGCGGGCGCACGGAAGGAGAGAGGGGGAGAGAGCTTATTCTCCAAATGTAATTCCGTACTACGAAGATACGCCGTGATTCTCTTTCTGGTTGACGAGCCTTCCTCCGAGACGGCGCTTCTCTGTCGCACGGACTGCTGTTCTGCCCCCCACCTGGTGGCCATCACTCGCCTTAATCCTTTAAGAGGAGGAAACACAGAGCGCCTTGACTTTTGCGTACGCCGCTCAGCCAAACAAAACGCGACCACCTATCAATTCGTAAATCTGCCCCCTCCCATACCTCCTCCAGACCTCCTTCTAAATCCCTCCAAGAAATCAGTGGCGACCAGGGCCCACCTCCCTCCTATTTCTGGCCCCTGTCCAGTCACCATCCGAGCAGGAGGCGCTACAGCGGCACCAGAAACCCTCTTCCCGCCTGACATTTGTAATACACGCAATTACACCATTTATCAAACCTCCTTCAGACATTCCAGTCAACATCGCCATACGCCAATAGTGCAAGGTAAAGTTTTCGAATTATTATACTTGCATGTTGTTTGTAAGTCAGAGTGATATTCCACAGACTAATGGCATGGTATTGATTGATGGGACTGAGATTAAAGCGTACGTTTATAAGAAAACGTTTTTTTTAATTACATTTTTTACATCGAGACTTCGTTTTGCTGCTATTACAGGGATTCACCAAGTCCGCAATGTTAAATGAACATGTATGCGTTATTGAACAAAGAAGTTTCGCTTCTACAGAAATCCGGAGCAGTCAACAATGAAAATGAAAAACAAATTTTGAAAAATCAAGAGCGTGCGAGTACGTATGTAACCTACGCTCACAGAAAACAAACAAGTTTTCGGCGCTGAAATTGTGAAAAGGTGGTCTTTCCTGAGTGTATACATGTGTGTAGGGGGTTGTTCTGGGTAAATGGCTTTGACATGAGTGGAAGCAGGCTTTTTCCATCAAGCACTACCCGGATACCACACACAGAGCGCAAGTGTCAGCTTACTGCTCGAGCCTGGATCCTATCCCTTGAGCTCCACATTAATTAGAGAGAGAAAAACGAAATTAAGCGAACGGGCGTCGACAGCTTCCTTCCTAATACAGACACTGCATAGAAGATTTCTCGTATTTTCTCTCTTATAACTGCAAAGTAACAGTTTTAGTAATATGAATTATAATGATTTAAAAAAGTTATAAATCGTGTTTTTATGCGTAACTTTTATCATTTGTATTAAAAAGCAACCGCAAACTATAATATACTGTAATTTACAAGTGTGTTTATATTATGCAGTGTAGGCCTTAGTATTGTACTAACTGTGAATTCCGTTATTCATGTTTGTTAGTTGCTTTATAAAACAAATACTTTATCTGTTTTGTAATGATCACAGCATTTAACAAAGTATATTCTCGCGCCATGTGAATAGGAGTAAAAAACAGGGCTCATGAAATACAGTACAATTACAAGTACCGAGTACAATTTCACGCAGTTGTCTACATTAGTATTTCTGCATGTTTCTACATTACAGATTTTTAAATATATATAACGCACCTACCCTATCAACGAAACACATTTTCAAGATTTTATTTATATTCTGCAACATTCGTGTGTGCGGCTGTACTTCTAGGGTACTTTAATGTTGACGTAGCACACGTAATATTTTAAATGCCTGCATGATTTAAAATAATGTAAAAATTTTGGGGAAGCCCTGGGTTGTTCGCACAGCCGCGACATCCATAATTATGGCCATATACACAATGATGTCATTTTTGAAGCACCAGCCTAACGGGCCTTTTCAAGTCCCAGACAATTCCGTTATTTTCGATTCTTCCTATAGTTTTTTTTATAACGAAACTAATCGGGGATCCTATATAACACACCATCTAAATGTCAGTATATGATATTCCGCGACTGTGGCTACAGTAATTAATATGTAGTTTGTTGTTTTCCGTGTAGTTTTGGAAGAGTAACTGAATTTTCGTATTCTGCTTGCCTTTCATTGCTGTTATTGTACTGGTGGTGATCAAATGGTGTCAGCAATACAAATCACCTTTAGGCTTTTGCGCGCATGCAGGGCTTTGCGTAGCATGATGGTCAGTTTTAAATAGGGACCCTTATAACCAGGCACACGCGGAGTTCGTTTTACATGTCCGTGTTATTTTAGAAATGCCAAAGATGCACGCTTACTTGATAATATAACTGAAATTGGTGAGCCTAAGAGTTTGGCGAATAAGTAACTTTTAATTCTTCAGAAAGCATGTGTCCTAGATTATCGCGAATGAACATAAACAACAGATTGAACAAATTGGGCTACAGTGTGTAGGATCTGCCGTTATATGAGCTACATTATTTAAATGCATTGAAGCATTTAAATATGGAATAGGCTACGCCATAAAACTTATAAAACATTATAACATAAAACATTATAAACGTATATAAACCGAACCAGGACTATGACACTGTGGTCCCAATATAAAACAGGTTACTTGGTCTTTCCGTGATAAGCAGGAACAGAAAGCTATCCGATAAAAACAGGAACATTTATTCCCAATAATCGTATAGCTCTGTTCTTATTATATACTATGCAGCTCATAGCCATTGGTCACTGGTTTCCTAAAACGAGCAATTACTTCGAATATTTTCATTTGCGCTTCTTTATAGGCAAATGTTTCACTTTAATTATATTCCATTCGGAAACTATTTTGAAAGTAAGGCATTTGTCTTTTATTTAATTAATCGTCTCTAGTATTTTTTTATTTACGCGAGATAGAAGTGTTAAAAGGGCCCGTGGCTTTGTCATGGCGGCGACGCTCCGTTTCACGAAAAAAGTAACATCTTTACAACAATGCTTATCAAAAGTAACCTTTGCACTTCACCAAAGGATGTGCCGATAAAAATCATATTTCCAGCATAACAGAAAACGCAAAGGGGCCGAATCTCAGAATTTCCTGCAACATCAAGGCGCAGAACCCCCGCCGTGTTCAGGATGCGTCGCTGGCTGAAAGGAAGCCTTGCAGTGCACCCAAAACACTTTGAAGACGCCAAACACATAGCTTCAAAATACAATGTATTCTGAACCTCAGAACGAGGTTTTGAGCCGTCACACGTCTTCATTTACACCTGCCGGTTCATTCTTAAATTAGTTTTAAATTGGTTTGTTTGCGTCTTGATTGTAGCATTACTAATAACAGATAGCCAAATAATTTAAAAGTTTCAAGGATTTCATTTGCTTTTTGTAGAATAATATGAATGGTAGTGGAGCCTTATAAATTGAAATTGTAATGTATTAGGCAAACGAAATTGCAGTTTGTTCCCCAAACCTCAGGAAAACCGAAGCTTTTTGTTTTATGCGAAGCTCTAAGATCCTAAAGTTACAATCGTTTTAGTATGTGTCTTTATTATTTTTAGTATTATTAACAACAACAATAATAATAATGATAATTGTTGTTGTTTTTATTGATTATGAAAATAATGTGTATTCGTTTCAGACATGTACAGGTTCGAGGATAGTGTAAATGGGTAGTAGGCATAGAAGGCAATGCGTGCAATGCATAGTGTTCTCTGTTTATTCATTATATCAACAAATATTTAAAGTGCGAAGGACCGATTACATTAACGATTTGTGTATGTGTTGTCGCTTTTGTCCTTCCTGCATTTTAAAATGCATTTTTAAATAGCTACATAATAGCCTTAAACAAAGCACCTTATGGTTCAGTCCAGGAAGGCTTATGGTTGCATGTCACTCGCGAATGTCAATACACTATAATGCGTTTAAAATCCAAAAGTTGGATATTTAAAACATACCATGGTAATGCAAATTTGATATTTGTTGTCAACAAATGCACTAGGGAATTCTGTGCTTTCCTTCTGCACTTTTCAGCCAAATTATCTTGCTTTGTGCGTCACTGTATTCAGTTCAGTACACTGTTTTCAGGTTAGACCTTCGTGTCTAAAGTATTGCCTGTGTCTGGTTGAAGAAGCCATTGTAATATCCCGCACGGCCAGTAGCAAGTAATAAGGGTAAGCAGCCTTATTCATGTTTCACAGGACAACCAATGTACACAAACATTAAATACGACTTTTCCGCGTTTAAACTGTCTTATGGATATGCTTCAGTATGATTCGTTTATACAGCCGAAAACTGTATTTAGATAACTACTGGTTAAGAGGTTGTGAATATAAGATTTATTTATATGTAATATTGTAATACATTCATATACAATATGAAACTGAAAACTTCGGCTTCCATCGACACCTTGGGTGTCCTGACATTCCCCTCTCTCTTGCGGAGCACGTGCGCACAGGTGTGCCATTCTGGCTTTTCGCCTGCAGGTTGCAGCATTGTGCTTGGAACCAGGTTACTTACGTATTTCCTCTCACCTGTCACCTGCGACATGGAAAGGAGGAGAGAACGTAATGTTCTAATTTACCACAGACACTTTTAGGTCACGGTTTTATGATCAGTTCTTGGGCGAGCGGCAGCAGAAACACACACGCAACCACACACATATATATGTATATGATGCAAATGTAATATATATGTGTGTATGTATCATTATTTTTTAATATTTAGATATATATCCATCCATCCATTTTCCAACCCGCTTATCCTGTTCAGGGTCGCGGGGGGTTCGGAGCCTATCCCGGAAGCTACGGGCACCAGGCGGGGAACAACCCAGGATGGGGGGCCAGCCCATCGCAGGGCTAGATATATATTTGTATAGTATATATAGTAGTATAATATAATATAATTGTATATTACTGACTAACGTTAAAAGTTCGAGTCAAGATATTAAATTACTATTGCCTTTAAGGAAACGATTGAATTACCTGTGATGCATCTGTATCCCATTAAATATATAAATTATTATATTAGTATCTCTGTTATTTTCGTGATCTAAGTATCATCTAAGTGATCTAAGTATCAGACCCCCTCCCATCGAGGAAAGTTAACTAATCAATTGTAGTGAAACGGAGTAAATTACAGAGTACTAATTATTGAGTTGTGAGCTAACACTAACTGCAAATGACAATATCGTATCGTATAATTTAAGGCTAAATAGTTTTGTAATAAGAACGTACTTTTTCATTTATTTATGAACACATGACTACTCTAATTTGCCGTTTATGACAGTATAAAAATAATAAAAGTACTGGTTATTAATTTGGGACTATGTCATGTTGTAACTTAAGATGTTTGTCCTACTGCCATTATTTAATTGCCTAGTTAGACTGGTTTAACCTTTTTTCAGGTTGAACTATTTTTAGTTTTGACTTAACTACAGACGCCGGGCCTGTATTTTTCTTTATTTCCGGGAATTCATCTGCAGTGCAGTCTGGGTGGGCAGTGGGTTTGCTAACGTCTCTGAGTCTAATATACCCTTTACGTCATCACCAGAAAACAATTAAAAGATGTCTGAAACACTTCCCTTTGTCACTCCTCTTACTGTAAACGGGTTTTTGGTATTGCAAAAGAGCTGTATTGCTACCTGTCAACTGATATAATTGTTATTATTGCCTTCTGTAACCCCCCCCCCCCCCTCCTCCAGCTTCTTCCCAGACACTGAACGATAGCGGTAGTGATACGCTGGACCTTTTACGTCATCACTTCAGGACCGTGGACAGCTCGAGTGTTTTAACGATAATTTGCAGGGGGTCTCCGAGTGGTAATGTCTAGCAATATCATGCATATCATGTTTATTTTGGTACCGAATTTGTAATTAACTTTTAATTGTGAAAACATATCATTTGGGTTTATTGTGGCATACATTTTACATGCTACAGTGCCTCCACGTGCTACAGTGCTGTTTCGAATACGCCCTGTATGGTACCGCAATAGTAAGTAAGCTCTGTTATTAATTCATAATTATTTTAATCTTTTTTACAGTCTATAGAATAGATAGACATTTATACTGATTCCATAAGACATTATAAAGGTTTGTATTAATACAGAATTGCTTGCCGATTCTCCATATGCATTTATGTTTGGGCATACCGGATATTCTTTTATTAGAATGCTAGTACATTGTGAAACTAATTACAGAGGAGCATCCTCAGTTTTTTGTTTACGTTACTGCTTTATCTATTGTAGCGCTTTCAGTTTGTATTTACAGCAGCTATTGTAATTTGCTTAACATATATTCACACTTTTTAGAGTAGCGTCTAAAAGACACTAAGTGAGAGATGCATGACAGTCTGTTGACACTCTGCTTCTGGCTCTCAGAACCGATCCGTGTCACAGCCTTATGAAATACTTCCACTTTAAAAAACAAATTCGTTGCTCCATGCATCAAGAGTGGACATTAACGAAATACACCAAATAACCCCACTATGTAAAAATGATTTTACACAGAATGTGTTTGCGGCAGTTTAGTGGCTGTGATGTTTTCACTGTAAATATTTTGTAAATGCATGACCTTTTCGTGATCACGGAACAGAAACGCATTGTTCTTACCACATATTGACGAAATTACTTTTTAGTCTTTGTTTTATATTGCAATGTACTAAGTATTGATCCAATTTAATATATATATTCGTATATACTCGTATATATATGTGTGTGTGTGTTTTTGAGAAGAAAACAATTTGAATATTGTATTATGTCATCTGTAACTGTGCAAGTACACAGAAGGATATAGCAACTACGTCCACGGCTCCGAGCAGCGATTTCCTGGACCATTTCTGATCTTCGAAGCAAAACGAACTTATACACTTACACCTTTTGCACACTGGGCTTTGTGAGAGGGAAGAATGAAGTTTCAAGTGGGTCTGGCATTCTGAGAAGGAAAGAAGCCCCTGGAGATAAATAAACTGTCAGGTTGTCTAAACCAAGGTAGGCTGCAAGTCAACAACAAACTGTAGTATGTAAACGATCTGGATTCAAATCTCAGTAGAAGCACGCATACTATACCATTAAACATGCTGTTTTGAGGAATGTCTCGGTATACTTTTACTAAACGTCATTTTCTAGGTAGGCCTATATACCGTTTCGTTTTAAAATGTTTAAGGACAATTCTTTAATTTGCATGATGTATAAATGCTTCATTCATACGAATTCTGAAATAATTTTGCTACTTTGTTTCCTTTGTCAGGTATTCAACGTCAATTAATATAATCATTCACAATTCATAAAGTCGCCTAATAATGATTCAGCTAGGGTTTGACAGTTACATCGGTCGCTTTTTATGTAACAAACTTGTAGCACTTTAATGAGGCCATTGTATCTCCATGAAAGGTTTTCATTATTGTCAGTCATCTAATGCACTTTTAACGAACGCGTCAGAAGGTGATTTAAGTTGCGCAAAGACGAAAAACATAAGGTATTTCTCAATACAATATGGGCTACTGGCATTCCGTGTCACACAGCTGAATAGATTAAAATAAACGTGAATCTGCGAAATGGATTCAATATTTTTGATAGACAGATTTGCTGTCCTGGGTGAAATTGCAACTTTCCACAGGAAGAAAGTGGGTTTCTTTTTTAAAAAATATTTTTTCTTGTGACCTGCTATGTAAAAAATGCTTTTTAAAGCCTAATTAGAAATATAAGTGATACGAGACCGGAGACTGAAATGATGTTCATTCTCGGAACTGCAATAAATTACCATGTTACTGTCCATCAGTGTTAACGACATGTTAAGGTGCTGCCACTTACACCTGTGTTATTGCTCGATTCTCCGCCCAAAGGTGAAGATTTTTTATCGGCGTTTGTAGAAGTTTATGTAAGTAGGTTTGTCGCCTTCTCATGCACACTAACACGATGTCAATGTTTTATGCATGTTTTTAACTAAATGTTTTATTAGAAAAAAATACCGCTGAGAGTTTAGAAGTAAAACACACAATACTTTACTGGTCAAATCAGGCAGAACGATTTACAAAAACAATCGACGATTGGTACAGCTCGATTCGAGCTTTGTCGATACCAGGCATTACAGTCATACTTAAAATGGCTTGAAAACAACAACAGTAACAACCGCAAAACGTAACATAAATAGAATAAAAGTAGGCCTATTTACTACTTTTTGACATGTGAGTGTCGCCGTTTACAACAGAAATGACCTATGAACCGTTTATTGTCCAAATATGAATGCGATAAGTTACAAAATCGTTCCTGATGTTTATTCCATTTTTATGTGGCATTTACCCAAACACACATTTTTACAAGTCATTGTAGTTAGCTAATGTTAACAACAGATTTAGCACTGTCTAGTTGTCACGCTAAATGCAATAAAATGCATTTGGTCTCTAAACAATTTACAGTGCATACGAAAGTGCCGGGGAAAAACACAGAGCAAAATTACACTGCCATATGTCTTAAGAAAGCAATGAGTCTATTTTGAATGGGTGATAGCTGCCCAGTCTCACGGCAGGTATCTGAACTGGGGAAAAAGTCTCAGCACTTGGCAAGCACTCTGGGCTCAAGTGGTAAGCGGTAAGAATGTCCCTTCTGTGCTCCACGCCGAGGAGCGGCTCTGAGTAGCCGCCGCTATACGCCTGCAGCAAGTGGGCGGCACCGGGGTTGACCGGGAACAACGGCTGTAAGTGGGACACCGGCGCCGGTGGGTAGCCCATTACGTAAGGCATCACCTGCGCGCTACTGGACCACATCGATCTTGTCCCGGCAGCGGGGGCTTCCGGCTCAGGGTAGCTGTCTTCCTTCCTTTTGAAAGGTTTGCTGAGTATGCTGTCAATAGCGAAGGAGCTGGAGAACTTAGTGTTAGACCCCTCTTCTGTGGATGACGATGTCCCCGCAGGGTTTAGTGCGTCCTCGGTGGCAGGGTGCTCAGCGCTGTTGGCACATTTTTTGGTAATGCGCTTCCTCCGGCGTCGGAAGACCCCGTCGGCAAACGTGTACTCGCTGTGGGGGTTCAGCATCCAGTAATTGTCCTTCCCCCATGGTCTGGAGGGATCCCGTAAAACTTTCAGGAAACAGTCGTTGAGCGACAAGTTGTGGCGGACCGAGTTTCTCCAGCCGGTATAGCTTCCCCTGAAAAAGGGAAATTTCTTCATGAGATAGTCGTTTATTTCTGCCAGTGTGAGGCGCCCAGTTGTAGAGTCGCGAATAGCCATAGCGATCAGGGCAATGTAGGAGTAAGGCGGCTTGGGTCGCCGTGTGTAAGGTTTGGCTTTCCCGTCAGCGCTGGGAAGAGCAGGTGCAGGACTGTTGGCGACGAAGTCCCCATCGGAGCCCAGCTCTTCTTCTCCGGAGAGAGGCGACGGCACGCTGCCTTCCACATCGCTGCAGACCTCCAGCGGTTTCTCCACAAAGTGGTTCGCGGAGAAGACTTCGAGTTTCATGGCTTTGGGTTGTCTATGCCACTCGCTGCTGCTGGTGGAATGTATTGGAGCTCCAGGAGCTGTAGTCGAGCCACTAGACAGGCTCTCGTCGTTAGTGCTATGTATAAAATTAAAATAAACGAACAGTCAGGCAACTTCGAGAGCAATTCTACTTGCCTATAAGAACAGTACACTTAGGATTCCCCTGGTGCGTTTTATTTAGCACCCAAGTCATTACTGGAGTGGAGCTAAATCCCCAAGTGTCTCTTGAGACTCGCACAAGCCCTATTATAATATTATCACCTCAAAGGTCCAGCCCACGAGGCGGGACTTCAGATATGAATTAACATGACTTAATAACTGCGCGTTTACAAATAAACAAAATAACCAATATTTGTTATTTTATGTTGACAAGTGCGCGATAACACACTCGGAATGTTTTTAATCAAATGCATTTAGCCTTTAGTAAACAGATTTTATGGGAACTTAACTATGTTGTTCTCGCTATGCCGGCATACCTGTCAGACCTGAGCGGAGGTGAGCACCGGCAGCGAGACTGTCGCGTGAGACAACCAGGTGGCGTACGTTTCCCAGTCACGGCTTGCTATACAGCGATAGCTTCGATTTTTTTTCCTTCCAGTACCTGACGCTTTTTCATCCATAGATCACTATAGATGTACCGTTTCTGGACCTATCTATCTATAAGGACAGGGAAGTATTCATGACATGTGTGCATATATTGACATGCAAATATGCTTTATGTTGAAATGGCTGTATGTTCAATTACTTAAGATACTTCCTGTTGTACTAATGTTTACGGCAGGCAATGTGGAACTTTAAAACCAACAATTAAAGTTGGAAGCAATTTACATCATCCTACGACTATTTCAGCAGCTATTGTTTTGCATTTTCCTTTTGTCTATAGACATGAACACTGCCGTAGAATAATGTTTTTAAATGTAGAATTTAAAAAAGTAGCACATCAATTAAAGATGAATGCTATAAAAAATAAATCCTTGTCATACATGAAATTGGCAACTGCTTTGTTTTAAAAAGGGATACACCGTTTTTAATCACACTTGTTGAAGAGAATAATGAACTGCGAGGGCTTTTAACTTCTAAGAGTTACGGTCATTTGTGTGGGAAATAACATTGCCTCTGATGATTTATCATGGGTTGCTGATGAATCCATCATTAAGCATAACTTTAATATGACTGTTTGATTCGACAGTTTTAATATGTCAGTTTGATTCTAGAGCCCAATGGTCCAGTGTATTGTACTTTCCCCCAAACGTACACCAATTGCAGTCACTGGTTCCCAAAGGGATGCTAAATGCAAATGTTTGGTGTTTTATGTTATTGCAAAGGTGTTACTAATTAAAACGTACCAAATGAGTCTGCTTGTCAACGAACTTTAAAACTCAGAACAGATCTTTTTGAACTATAATTTGGGTTTAAATTAGTTACTATTTGAAAAGAACGTTTTACATTAAATTACTGGTTTCTAATGTTATATATATAAAATAAATGAATAAAGTATTTTTTGTATAAAACCAATACATTAATCCCCATTGTTGCAGAACCTGATTATTAAATAATTAATACAGCAAGAATAGACACTTGGACTTCCTCAGTAAAGTCATAGGCCTAAATTGAATCAAATTAAATGTGTCGATCTCTCTTTAACGTCTTGTAGATAATCAACGTATGGAAGCTTCTGGATTTATATCCACTTGCGTGGTCAATGCTACGCTCAGCTGCGATTGCATTTTCGTCATCCCGGGGAATGCCGCGCTTTTTTACTCAGATAAAATGAACTTTCGTATAGTATTATCAATGATGTCGGTACATTTTAAGGTATGAGGAAGTCGCCCAGGAACAAAGCCAGAGTAACCGCATTATTTATAAAATAGATTGACTTTGATGAACTTCACAGAACGTAATGTAGGACGTTGCATGTGTACGCAGGTGCACGCGACGGTAAACCCATCTCTTGTAATACGAGGATTACCCAAAAGGTCACATACAGTTGAAAATATGACACTAGGGAAACAAAGATCTGAATTTATAGAACTATGGTTTTCTGCAGACATTCGTAAGTAATCACTCATCTATTTATAAAATTCACCATGCCACAAAACAGGTAGTTATAGGCCAATTGATTAACCAAAATGAGAAAAAAAACGGGTGCGTAAGCAAACGTCACCTTGTGCCCGGTAGTTGGCTTTTCGTGTCGCACTTTCTCTAAAACGAGCAGAAAAGACGATACGGCAAGAGGTCAGAAAGTTACGTGAGTTATGGGCTGATGATTCTCATTAAATTGCTTTCGTCGCCACGCCTCTGCACAGCCTGGGGGTATTTTGACTTAAGGTGAATGTGAAATACCTCAGTTGGCCGGATTCATGCAAACCTGGATGTTTATCTGGCGTTGACACCCCTGTTCTCCAGGCTCTGGAGTGGCGCAGCATCTACGACCCATGTTCACACGCGAAAATGTCAGTTTATTTTCCTGCATACGATACAAGTGGCTGTGCACAATGTTAATCGAATAGAGATTCAGATTTAAATCTACTTCTCAAACGCATAGTTTTACTTTTGTACGTTTTCCCAAGTTATTTGTTAATTTTACAGTATTTCAGAGTTCTAAATATTATAATTATCTTGGCACAGCGTCGCACTCCCGCCTACTAAGGATAACCCATCTAACTTGAAGTACGCAGTGCAATGACTGAGCAATGACCTTTGATTGGCACTGGATTACAATACTTCGCAACTGCTGCAGGGATTTATTGAATCGTAAAAATAAGCATGCGCATGCGCCTTGCGACGTGCCTGCATTCTTTCAGACTCGACGCGTTTTGTTCCTTTGTGAGCGGAGCTTAACATCGCTGCTGAAACTAGTAAACAAGACATAAGTAATTATCAGCTTGGTGTTCACAAGACATGGCATGCGTGGAATAGCTCAGTCAGGAACGCGGTGTACGCAACGCCCCGCGCTTTCGCGGTGCTCCGTTCGGCCGATTGTCGGTATTATTGTAGGGCTGCCGATCCTCGTAAAACGTGGGTTAAACAAAATTCACAGTCTGTGGAATAAGTCCTCATGTTTATCAAATACATCGCCTAGAAGTGATTTACTTTAAAAATACTTAGAATGTGAGATTCTAGTTATTTATGCAACTGTCTATGAGCAGATATTATGATATGTAAACATAGTAAATATTATGATAATTGTGTGACATTTTTATTTTACCATAATGCCATTGCAGAACTGCTTAATATACTGCGTAATTATATTTAAATAAATCTTGATTCTTATCTGACTGTAGCCTCTAGCACATCAAACAGAGATGGAGCAAGTCAGTCCTGCTGGTTAAGCTAATCTTTGTTCAGATGTACCTCGGGACAGAAGTTATGGTTCAATAAATTTTAATAATGTAAACAACATTCTCAGCAATTAAAGCATTTTTGATCATTGCTGAACCAGTTCTAAACAATTAAACTGAAGACCTTATATATGTTTTTTAATTATTTTGGCAATTATTATACAGGACTGCCTATTATATACTGCTTTGTCTGCTTTTGTTTATGTAGGTACTGTCCTTTGTGATTCAAGCTTCAGTTTCAACGTGGTAATCTGTTTACACTGCTTATGACACCCGATCTTGGGCGAACTTGCTATTTTGAAGATCTCTGTATTGACTACAGATTCCCATAATCCTCTTAGACAATGACTGAGGCCTAAATGATATGGGCATGTCTTGCCTTGCATGTAGAGACTTGTGTGTCCAGATACACTGAGTCACAGCACACCTTGTGTGGTGGTTTCAGTATCTTCCTTGTCCAGGAGAAGCAGGCTGAACCCTTGAGAGGCATTTCGACAGACTCGCTGCATTTAGGCTTTACGTCGTTGTTGTCAAAGGCAGTAAACTCTGACTCGAAAGAGGAGGAAACTAAATCTGGTGATTAAGAAGCAACCAGTATTTGTAATTGTTGTATCTAATAGCCCAGAGACTGTCTGCATATTCGGTTATGCCACATTTGCTCTTAGAATTTTTTTCAAACATATTCTGCTTTTCTAAAGGGCAGTATGACTAAATATGCTACGTTGACTGTATCTGTCTTGCGCACCTCAGAGATGGCCCTCAGCTGACAGAGCATTACCAAATGTACACTGATTCCTTTATGTGGCCTTTTGAAATCCAGGGTATTGTGCCCTGTATGCTAGGCTAACTGACCTCATTGGAACACAGCTAAAGATGTCTTAGTGAGCAGGCACAAGCTGCGAGAGGCCTTGGTAGTCCTGCTGAGTCATTCTTCCTGAGATGTTTTCCCCTATACTGACTGCATAAGGGTGTTTTGTCTTGCCAAGTTGTTCTTTAAATGGGAGTCATGTTATATTCTACTGCATGCTTTTTTTTTCCAGAGAAAAACACCCCCCCCCAAAAAAAAACAGTAGCAAAAACACCTACTGGAAGATGATTAACAAGTGGTTTATTTGAATATAGATTAATGTTTATTGCCATATATTATCTAGAAATTCCTGGATACTGTGGAAGCCAAGAAAATTGGAATTTCGTCATCTTGTGCTTACATGGGCAAGTAGGTATATTCACGTATTTTTCAGGGAGTATGTTAATATGCGAGTGTGATCTGTACAAGAATGTATTTCTTTCACTGAACAGGTGGGGTCAAAGGCCCCATGAATGAGTAGAGGATTCGCACCCTGTCCGCGCTCATTGTGTGATTTAGAGGAGGGCATTCTACGGAAATGGTCAGTTCCATTATTCCATTATAACATAAGCACAAACAAAAATACACCTCCAATGTGTCATTCAAAACTGGCAACGCCATAACCTTGCTTCTGTAGCATTGTAAGGACAATCTAGAACATTAAAAACAGCAACTTAGTTAGCGTCACTGTGCCCTAGAGTCTGTCCTGTTCAGCAGTATGCAGAATGGACAGGTTTTTAAGGCCTTCTCGGAGGAGAGTATGTAAACTCCACACAGACACAGTGTGAGTCAACAGTGTGAACAGGCTTGTAGCCATAAATAAACATTGTGGGGGGTCTCTCCACCCTACTGATATGCCCCTTCCAGTAGGTATCACCATTTAGGAGAATGGGTCCCCCTCAGTAGATTTTGCTGACCGTGGGGCTGAAGCTAATACTGAGGGAGCGTTCAAACTCATAATTTTGATACCAGACCATATGCCTGATCGGTAACAAAAAATTTTGGGGGGTCCAAAGCCATTATTTTACTACATGGCTACATGCCTGAATGCCAGCAAACAGAACTGCACCATCGTGTATGAATTTTAATTGAGGCTTTGTCCTGTGTCAGTAGTGGTACAGGGTTACAGGTGAAGCAAAGTCAAGTCATTTATCATATTGAGCCAACCGAAGGATATGGTCAGATGGCTCAATGCAGTGCTGCACTGCTGATTCAAGATACAGTATTGGACACCTATAAACTTAATTATTATATTTATCTGAACAGCTGAAGTTAACTCCTAAAAGTTTGAGAAAAATGATTTCCTTATAGAGTGGTGTATTTGACAGGTTTTAATGCTTAAAATCTACAATGTAGAAGAGGGTTTAAAAATGCTTTTTTTCTATAAATAAATAGGACATCGCTTTCATGAACGTAGTATGAGTTCTTCATCACTGACTGCAATAACCAAATAAACATATCACGTTGTACGGTTTTCAGCAGAAATGTGTTCAAACTTGAATCTGCAGTAAATCATAATGGAAGGATTGAATTTCAGACGTTCAATCTCTATAATTTTCCTCAGTTTGCCAGTGTTTCCAAAACAAAATTGTTTCCAGTAATTTAGAGTTAAGAGACAGGCGAAAATGTAAACAGCCCTCTTTACAGATTAAATGGGCTTTTGTATAAGGGAGAGGTCAGCAGCTACAACGGAAAACCTGTACATGACCAGTCACCCTCTAGGGTGTCCCATAGGCATGTTGAGTATTCATTCTGATCATGACTTTGACTCTGCCCCCTAGATTTTTAAGTGGAATCAAACAAGAAGCAAGGTATGTCCAAACACCACTTTTACACTTTGAACAATGGTACTTGTTTGCTCATAGAAGGTACAGGGAATACTCACACTTATGCACAAACCATAAGAAGACTGATACTGGATAGTACACTATTACTGTTGTAAATATACTACTGGTATGAACCAAGAGAGGCTTGTTCACATCAATCTTGGATTCAATAACTTTTTATCTACTGCCAGACAGTATCTACAGTGTTCTCTTCCACAACATGAGTTGAATGATGTAGAGGTGTGCAGTGAGTGAGTTTCACCAAAGTGACAGAGCACAGCAAAAACCATGTAATTATAGCGCTTTTTCCAAGATAGAGCCTGTTTCGAGGAAAGGAGAATTACTCTGAAGAATCTTCAGGCATATGAATTCACTAAAACATGTCTCAGTAATCTCAGAATTATGGAAAGTATAGTAGTCGATTACACACACCCAAAAGGACATAAGCCACTATAATAAGATGATCTCAATCATTTGTCGACTGCATCTGTGAGCACAGAGTACCCCCGGTGTTGTCAGTGCTAGATCTCAGTGGATTCACACTGTTTCTGTGACGCTGAAACCAGCTGGTCGAAGAGCATTAAGTGCGTGTTATGGCGCTTTTCCACTGGCATGCAGGATCCAAGTCGTACCCAAGCCGTACCGCGAAGAGAGACTAGTGACAGCATGAGTCTTGTGCTTCGGGTTTCCACTGCAGAAGGGTCGGCTCGGTAAAGCCGAGGTTTGGAGAGTGTCAGTCAAGTAAAACCGAAGAAACTTTTATTTACTGTTGACACGGTGTATATCATAGTATCAAGTATATCACTGATTATGTGTAATAATAATAATAATTATTATTATTTACTGCACCAATTCCCGCTAGCTACATATGTGAGAATCGCCTTGTTATGCAAGTATCAAATGCTAGCAAAATTAGCATTCGCTTGGGTAAATCTACTTTAAGAATCAATTACGTTAAGCTGTTCTATATGTAGGGGGTTGAAAATGTTTTATGTAGGGGGTTGAAAATTTCAAGTTCCGAGTTTCGGCAGTGCATCGATTTATTGTGATGTACGACACTACTAATAATGATTAATGCATAATGCTTTTTCCTTCAGATAATCCATGAGCAGAGCACTTATGGCAAACCGTTTTAACATTTAATAGCTAGACTGGATATGTATTGCAGATAACTCTAATTCAATTCTTCCTAGTCAAAAAGAGCATTTCAGATATCCATAAAGACATTCTTCCTATCCACAATTGTAATTAAAGATATCCACATCGTTTTTCTTCCTAGGAGAAATGATGTCACTTTTTCCTAGTAATAGTTTAATTGCAGATATCCAGAATGAACATTCTGGATATCTGAAATATAATTGTGGATATCTGAAATTGAAAGCCCAATAAACATGAATGGATAGGAAGAATGTCATTGTGGATATCTGAAATGCTCTTTTTGGCTAGGAAGAATTAAATTACGGATATCTGCAAACTGCAATACATATCCAGTCTAGCTATTGAATGTTAAAACCGCCACTTACACTTTGTAAAGATTTAAAGATATCTTAAATTGAATTGTGACTAGGAGAAATAAAGTTTTAGATCTTTTGAAATACATTTCTACTAGTAAGAAAGTAATTGTGGATATCTGTAATTGCCATTCCGACTAGTCAGAATATAATTTTGACTAGGATAAATTATATTATGTATATCTAAAATGTAATTACGGTGACTTGATTAAATGTTAAAACGGCTTGCCATAAGCACCGGTATCTCCGTGCTGTTCGACCAATCAAATGGTGGTTACGCACACAGCTCGGTTTGGTTACGTCCGGGTCGGGTATGGCCGGTGTATTTTGCAATGGAAAGCCGTTAGTTCACGGTACAGTGCGGTTCCTGGTAGCAGTGGAAAAGCGCCATTCGTGTCTGCCTCCAGTGCTGAAATGTTTCTACATCAAAAGGATATGGTACAAAGTGATACAGTGGCTGAGAATATTTTAACCACAGAAGAGCTGTAAGCTTGCGCAAATATGCTTAATTTGTGTTGAATTTGTTACATGGAGACATTTGTTATTGTTGACAATGTCTTGAGTAATGAATTTCCATTTGTGGTGTTCTTTTCTGGATGGATTGCGTCTTGTCCGAGACTAAGTCGTGTAATACGATGACGGCTGTAGTAAAGAATGCATATTTCCAAAGTAAAGGCGTGCCCCAGACCTAAGCGGTATTTACAAACACGCACACGTACAAGTTCACAAAAACACACCCACACACTTTCTTGCTGCTCAGCAACTGTAATTTACGCCAGTCGATGTCTTTTCTTAATTACAGATACTTCGTTCATCTTAACAGCAAATTTTTGTTCATATAATTACGTTTCTCCTAGATTTAGAATTTATCCACACATAAAAACACTGATTAGAGAAAGGGTCTTTCTTCCGCATCGTAAAGACAGAGCTGTCTTTTTCCATTGTGTACTCATCTACGCGTAAAAAACAAGAAAACCTTCATGTTAAATTGGCCGTTTTGTTTCAGGCACAGTAATTCCGTCTTTTGACAGACGTAAGTTTTCTATGCGCCTTTCTCCGATTTTTTCCCATCTGCGCGCGATTTAGCTCATCAGCATTTAACTTTAAGGTAATTCGCTCTTATGGTAGCGCAATGGCAACTCCTAAACAAACCGTATGCACCGCACCGGCTATACAATATAAGCTGATTATAAGTTTTGGAGCAGTAAGTCTGCTCCACCAGTCACTCACACTGCCCCCCACTGACCTCAGTAATGTTTTCTGTCGACAGACATTGAGGCTGTTTGACCTAACCAGCTCAGGGAAGCAAGGGCAAATTGTTTCCAGATATTTGCCCTCTACAGGGAACTCCTCTCCACTTGAAAAGTGGCAGTAGGTTAGCAACTGGTGTGTGTGCAAGAGGCACTGAGACGGAGGTGGTGTGCAGGGAATGATCAGCTGGTCCTCCTCCACACCCAGGTTAACAGACTGGTGCTGGGCCTCTTATACACTCAGGATGTTAAATCAGTGCCAGTGCCCAACCACAGGGACTGTGTTTATAGGGGGGGAAGACACTGTGAAATAAAGTTTATTGCGCACAGTACTTTCGGGTGGACGGCGAAGTCCTTTCCTGTGAGCCACTAACATAGATGACCAAATGATCTGACGACTTTAGGTACCAACATTAAGACTGATATTCTGTGATACGCAGAAATTCAGCTGTTTTTTTCTTCCGACTTCTTTATGCTTGTTCCCAAGGTACCAATGTGTATCGGCTGTGCAGAATCTTTCCAGTTTCCATGCATTGTCCTGACTGCCAGCCTGAGATCAAACAACACAGAAGCGTTTCAATACTTACACAGGCAGACAAAGCACCGACCCATGGACCATCGTGTTTGACTGTGGACACTGGGGGGGGGGGGGGGGGGGGGGGGGGGGGGGGGGGGTGCAATCAGTCCTTCATTAAGCAAACAACTTCCGGTGGTGCAGTGGAGCTGGCTATAAAGATTTGGAAGTCTGCAGTAGCTCTGCAAGCTAATTATGTTGCATGGTATATACATATTTTTTGAGGTGCACATTGTCATTATCTCTGTAATTGCGCATGTATGCATGTAAATCGTGATGGAGTTTAAGGAAAGTAGATTCTAGGCAGCGCATGTTTACCTTTTGGTGGCTCTATCTGATTACACAGCGCTCGGTGGGCAGTGTAAGCCATCTGCAGGGAGTGCATTTCGCCTGAGCGACACTGCACCTGTTTCTAATGAGCCTGTCCCTTTTGTAAAGAAAAGGAGAGGAAAATAAAATAAAACGTCACCGAAAGAAAGCTCTCTCAATTGCAGGCTTTTGTAGCGTTGTAATTATTCTCCTCTTTTTCTCAACCAGCCCACAAGAAGTATTCCCAGTCTGAACCAAGCAGGCTGCTTTTCAGGCATGTTGTCATAGCAGGACTGTAAGGGGATACGGCAGGTTGAGTGAGCTCTGTCTGGAGGACAATCATGGCCTTGGATAATGGAGTACGTCTTGTAAGCAGAACTAGCAACCAGGGTTTTATGTTGCAGCTGATCAACAATAAGTTGCCTTTGCTTGCAAAGCCCTTTGTGTCCCAACTCCACAATGCCCGGGGTCCATCCATACCATGTGTAGGGCGTCAGTGCAGAACTTAGGCTACTGTTTCTCCAGATGTTGGACAAGCATCACTAGGGGCACTCTGGTGGACTTCTGTGTGCCTGGTCGAACTGTGTGAAGCATACTTATTTACATTTCTATTATGCCAATTAAAATGTTAAAACCTAAAAAAGCACATTAAATTTTCACGCTCTCCCCCCTTTGAGCAGGACATCCCTTTAAGTTTTCTAGGCGGCCAAATTAATGTCTTTCTATTAATTTAATGTAGCCCTATGCATTTGCATTGCATTATTAATATGCTATTAATCCTGTAATTATTTGACAGTGGGGTACCTCTGTTCTGCCTTTACTCAGTAAATTTAGCTTTCTTTAATATACATCCACAGTTATATTTATTTATGAGCATATGGCTTAGAAATTATAGTTAGTGAAAGGTTTGGCTCCTAAAGTATTCAAATAATGTAAACCTTTTCAGTGAATAATTTCTGGGTTACTTTCATATGATTATAGCCTATTCTCTTTGTCCAGTTTGCCTGTATTTCTTAAGTTCTTAAGTAATGGCAGTTGTACAATGATAATAAATAATGACTATAGAGATGTTAGACCGTGGTGTGTTTGATATTTAAGTTGTACTGTTTTTGAAATGTACCGTTTCACACGATGTTCGTGACGAAGTTCAGTATTGCTTGGTAATTCTACATACTTTTTGGTTTGTCATTACGGGTGTATGCCTTTATACAATACACTGTATTAAATGTATTCTTCCGAGTTGAATTACGGTTATTATCCAGGGATGTGGCCCTTGAAACAGTTTTCCACACTCCGTTGCTCGATTTTAGGGAGATATATCTTTGGAGACGCGTCTCTTCTTTGTAATCACTGTATGTGAATAAATTACAATGGAGGAATAAAGCAGGCACGTTGTTCACAATGCTACTTCGGTGTTGGCTAGTGTGGAAGTCCCCTCATCTCCAGATACTCTGTTATTTTGTTGTTGTCGCTGTCGTTAGGAACTTTTGTTTTGTTTCTGGGAATAACGTAGCCAGGATGAGAGGCAGATCAGCCTGAATCCTCCTCGTCTGTTTTTAGAATGACATGCTGTAATATTTGATCCCTGAGGACTGTAATCTCCGTTCCACTTTAGTTGCATTGCTGTTTCCGGTACCAAAGTGGTCCAAGTTCTTTAATTAAAACACTGGTGCTGACAATGCAGCCACGTGAATGTCAGCTTTTTATATGCATTTCTCAAGCATAAATCTAAAAGAACTTTTATTCCCTGGTTACATGCTAGATCTGCTTAATGGGAAAACAGTGTCTGAACTCGCCCTGGCCTGTTGTTGGCTTTCAGATGTTGCTATTTTGGTTCTGTTTTGTTACCTGAGTTTTACCTCGAGGAGTTGGTAATATTCTGCCAAAAGTAATGTACAAAAACTATCAATTAAAATAATGAAGGAAGGGAGGTTAACTTCAGGTGAAGGGGAACAGCCCTGTGAAGGAGAAGCTAAGAGTTTGCAGGTAATGTGGATGGAAGGGGATGGGCGGATGCCAGGCTGTGTGGTGCGCAGGAGCGTGACTGGGAGGGCTGACGCTTGAGGCGGGGTCTGCTCCCGGGAAGCCCTTACCTTCCCTGAACCCTTTCCTGCTTTAGCTACAGCCTCACGGGCCGCACAATAAAATGATTTGCATGCCACCGAGTCCGCGGGCGGGCTCGCCCCAAAACGTTTATCCGCACGCAAATTAAAACATGTGTCGCTCTCGAGTCTGTGCTGGCGGCCAGTTTTAGCCATAAACAAAATAGCCACTCCAGCATGTGCAATGCATCAGTTTGTACAATTGTATCCCGAGAAGGACCCCAAAAAGCATTTCACTTAGGGACCACAGACACTTTGTTCTGCAGTAAAGATGTGCATCTCCATCCCTGAGGCCAAACGATACACATCTTGATGCACTGCCAATAACCCGATACATTAAAGATACACATGAAGCAACTGCTACTCACGGCTGCAGTAACCGCGGTGACTGACTGCAGGTGTTCTCACCCACCGGGGAATGCAATAGGATGGTGAAATCTGGAGGTGAATATGACTTAAATAACAAAATGGCATTAAAGACTTGCTTGTAGGTGTAAATCTTTACATAAAGGTGTAAATCTTTACATAAAGAATAAAATAGTAAAGCAACAAACCAGCAAACTTTTCACTGTATTAAAGATTCTCCCTCCCTATCCCACAAACATAATTAGATGGTGATTCTTCTCCCCTCACAGACATAAAAGAAAGCTTGCTTCATAATACATGGGCAAAACCAAATAATTATTACTAGTAATATTTAACCTGTTAGTGGCTCAGCTACTTATTTGACTGGAAGGATCTTGCGGCTAATTAACTTTACCATAGCGGGCACGCCAACTTGTTGAGATATATATAGTTTTGAAAACTGATCAAAAAAATCAAAAATTTTTACATTAGCCAAATAAACTTCCACCCGGCTCATTACCAAACATGTTTCAACATACAAGCATGAAATTTGACAATAGAAGATTGGAAAAATGTTGCCTGGTCTGATGAGTCTCAATTTCTGCTGCGACATTCGGATGGTGGGGTCAGAATTTGGCGTCAACAACTTGGAAAGCATGGATCCATCCTGCCTTGTATCAATGGTTCAGGCTGGTGGTGGTGGTGTAATGGTGTGGGGGACATTTTC
>JAODKL010000001.1:19276243-19289269 GCA_026780765.1 Petrocephalus schoutedeni
ATAAAGCCGTGTCTGTTCTGCCCCTGTCTGTCCCTTCATAAAGCTGATTGTCTGTTTTGCTGTCTGGTCATATATATCAAGCCGTGTCTGTTCTGCCCGTCTGTCCCTTCATAAAGCTGATTGTCTGTTTTGCTGTCTGGTCATACATATAAAGCCGTGTCTGTTCTGCCCCTGTCTGTCCCTTCACAATGATATCTGTCTGTTCTGTTTCCCTACATCACATCCCCGTGTTGTATCCGGTATTAATTAGAAAAATCATTTTGTGATCTTTCACCCTGAAACTGCTTTTTATGAACCTTTAAAGAAACCAAAACTCCCCATGCTTAAATATGAGCGATACATCCATAATTAATCACAGGGCGTCTAAAGAATCTAGACAAACAAATGTCGCCACCATTATTAGGTGACACCTCTTCAACAATAAACACAAACACATGTCATCTGTCAGTCTTTGAGAAGATGACACATATGTGAATGGGCTTATATATTTAGCTTGTGTTTTGGTGAGTATGGCACGCTCTCTGGTTAATTGTACCCAGCCTTCTTTTGCTAGATCTTTGTTTCTGTTCGGTCTCATTGCAGATATCCTCACCCAAACCCCTCCTCTGAGCTTTGTACTCACACCAAAAAAAAAACATCTGACCGGACAGGAGACTCCCGAGTACAGTTACACTGCGGTATCTTAATGATCTTAATTAATGTGGCATGCGGCACTCCCCACCAAGGAGCGCATCTCTGCCATGGTTTCCACTGCCCCCACCTGAAATATTCAGCAGGGCGGTGTGGCTTTTTGGCATGCCAGTGTGTAAACTGGAAGGACGGAGTTATTGTAACAGGGCGGTGAGTTTCTTTACAGGGTTTACCTTGCACGTAAATATTTTTTTTTAGTTTACATTTACAGTAACAGTAAATACACTCCTTGCAAAACACTCCCTGCTTCTGCAGGAATTTAAAAAACTTATTTTGTTCCTTTGTTTGATGTACTACTCATTTACCAGTCAGGCTATTAATCAGAGCATTCAACAATTCAATCTCTGTAATTTAGCTAAGTTTGGAGGTTGAAAAAAAATGACATCATTTATTTGCCTGGTAAACACTCATGTATGACATAATTACAAAGCTGACACATCCTTCTGGCCTCATTTTACAAACCTTACAGTAAGTTCAGTTGAGGTAAAGTTTAATGTTAAGTTTTGTCTACCACCCACCCCCCACATACTGGCCCCCACTTGAAGGGAAATGGTTCAACACCTCAGTGACAGATCCAGAATGTTACTGTTCTCACTTATCTGTCAGAAGTTAAACATGCAAATCACAAAACAATAAATATTTAATCCATCGGGCGTTAAAATTTAAATGAATCAAGTGCTTCTTCCCCATCTGTTTTTCAAAGGTTGCTGTTGTGGGCCAACCTCACTGGAATGTTCCGCATCACTGTCGAGCTGGGCCCCTCCGTCTGTGCTCTCGTACAGTGACACGTGCTGGTTTTAACCAGTTTTGGCACGCCAAGTCACCCTTGATTCCTCTTTGTGGCCTAAGAGCTTCTTTGGGAAACATAATTTTACCTCTTTTTTCCCTTTTTCTTTGAGGGACACAGGTGATTTTACAGGTTTACTGGCGAGAGACATGCAGACAAACTGCATCTCCCACTACACACAGGGAAACGTGACAGTAGTGAGTTTTGCGTCATTCCAGATGGACTCGAGATACATCTGCAGGGATCTGGACAACAGTGACCAGAAACTTCTGTGGAGAGAAAGAGGTTTGGATTCTCTTTACACGAGGCAAGGTGAGTGGCTCAGCAGATCATGATGCTGTGCCTATAATCAGAATGTCAATGGTTCAAATCCCATGGTCATTAGTGTGGATTAATGATCGAGCAGTGCCCTTAACCCACACAGCACACTCTCCTGGGAAATATTAGAGAGGCTTAGAAGTAGGGAGACCACCTAATCCAAGTCAGGGGGAAGGATTTGAGCTATGACAGGGTTTGCAAAGTACCATTTCAACCACTTCAATTAAAAGGACCTGGATCTCACTTAAGCACTGAGTGCTTGCTTTGTGCTGATTGGTCAGTCTCTTATAATCACGCACGTGTGACTAATGTTAATGTGAAACAGCTGGATGAGTCTATCAATCAAGGAAACAAACCAGTCAGAGCACAAGACGAACCAAACAATTTATTCCAGCACAGGGGCCTTTCGGTTTTCAATTAGTTTGCAAAACCTGAAGTAGCGCATAGTATCTCTCCTGACATGGATTAGGTGGTCACTCAACTTAGAAGCCGACTCAGTGCTCATCATCTAATTAACCTAAACCCATGTCCGTAACACTAGTTTGGGAAAATTAAAATGTGTCATTGTTTTTAGGAGGTTTCAGTTAATGTGCTCCCAACTCCTTACACCTGCATAATAATCAACAGCTCGGGTAAGGCCTGTTGGGTCATGGGAGGGGCACTCTATAAGGCCTGCAGGGCAAGTCCGGATAAACAGATGTAGGGCATGATTGTGCTCTGCCTCCTCAGGGTGCGACCTGTAGTTTCCGGCGGCAGGGGACATGCAAGTTCTCAAGCAGGTGCATGCCTTCACCATGGCAACAGAAACTGGCCTATGAGGGGGTTCGTGCCCCCCACCACCTCAGGAAGAGGGTCATCTCAGCCCCATGGGGGGGGGGGCAGAGTGGATCTTTCCAGTAACTAAGAGCAGGTTGCCCCTCCACCGGTTTAAAAAAAACCTCAATTATAAAAAGTTTGTCTGTCACCCTATTGTCTTCATCAGACACTGCTAACTTGCGCTTGTTTGGCATGGCTTCACCAGGGGTGTTGAACAATGTACGTTTGGGCTGCTGGTGGCACATTTCCATGCGTTGCAGCAGGGAAGAGGGGGCTTCCCCCTGACAAGCTGCCCCCCTGACCCCAGCCCAGTGGGACAGCGTCACATCCAGCAATGAGTCACCCCGTGTGGGTTCAAACAGATGTTCCACCAGGGATGTTAGTCATTGGGTCTGAATGGCCTAGCATGTAAAGCATGAGTCTGGGGTGAGCATGAATACAGCAAAAGAAAAATTAAGTTTAAATGAGAAATAAGGTCACCTTACCTGGACTAAAGTCGCTGGGTTTTGTGGTTCTGTAACAGCACCAGAGAGTACCGATGCTAAGCAAATGGGCTGGTCGCCAGACCGTTTCACAACTAGCTTTCGCCAGACTCTGCCCTCATTACGGAACCGTATTGCTCCGTAAGATCCCACTGTAAATCACCGTCGATATCCCGTTAATAATCTGCTGAGCGATTACTACACAAAAGCAGTAAATCATCATAACGATACGTTAAGTGTGGCACTGGGACAATGAATAACATTTTATTCCTGTTAAAGAAAACTAGTCACGTTCGATTTATCAGAACAGTTTTATTTAGACTAACAGTGATCTCTGTGTACACACAGTTATTTCACTAACCTAAAAATCTTTTATCTGAAGTCAATCAGATTTTTAAAAAATCTGTTTATTTTACTAAGCTTTGAACAATATGCTCATATTTTTCCTACAGGTTTTATTGTCAATCATGCGTCATTTTAAACTGGTTGTCATGCGCAATACTTAACGCGGCTGTAAATTAATCAAGTGGAAATTAAACTGAAATGACGACCATGGCATTTACCATATACGGAAGGTTTTAAAAAAACGTCAATAGGTCTCGATAACTGAATGCAGTCGGTTTAATAATTGCACTGTAATAAATTAATCACCGGATGTAGTTAAACACGGTATTAGGAGGATCGGTCCCATTTTCCTGGCCATCCGTCGACAAGATAATACGACGAGACCGGGAATAGACGGCCATAAAGGTAGCCAGATACACTGAGACGGATCACGCTGGCTGATTAGCGCTGGAGTCATATTGATTTTCATTTATAAACACACAGCATTTGTCTCAGGTAGTTACTGGAGCGCGGGCAGATGGAGTGCCTCATTCGTCTGATAAAGGTAGTAATAAAATCAGATAGCGGGTCAGACATTCATGCAATAAGACTGACGGGGTTCAATAGCGTAATTACACATTCAACCGAAGTGACAGCACCACACATCTTGCACCGTGCACCGGATTAGATTAAAAGTAAAACGGCATGAATGCAAGAAGCCTGTGCATTAGGGCAATGTTTCTCAAGACAAGTTTTTGCTCCTTCCCAGCTCCCTGTCAGGCAGTCCACGTTTTTGCGCCCAACTTCCGGTAAACGTGGACTGTCTGACAGGGAGCTGGGAGGGAGCAAAAACGTGGACTTTGACAGGGAGCTCGGAGGGAGCAAAAATGTGGACTGTCTGACAGGGACTTGTGAGGGAGCAAATACGTGGACTGTGTGGGGATCCCGGTTGGGAAACACTGTATCAGGGTATGGGATATACCATTGCAAAAGCCTGGAGGATGTACTGGGTAATAACACTGGTTTCCGAAGTTTTTGTTTCCTTTATAATCTTGGTGTGTCAGATATATTTTGTGATGCTGGTCACAGAAATAACAAAAATAAAAATAAAATGAATATATCACATAACATAAGGTTTTTGAGAAACTAAGCAACGTTGTAAACGTTGTAAAACGCTTAAAACGTGGGTATTTCGCATAACACCCGTCAACAAAAAACTGAGTATGAAACAACTAAGGGTCGTCTTTTATGTATTTTTTAAATTCTAGTTTTAATTGATGAAAATTGATGAAAATTGATTTCAGAAATGGGTTCAGAATTTTGCTCTCACCCCTAGTTTTTCAGTGATGTCAATTTTAGGCTAGATTGATAGTAGGTATATAATTCCCTATGTATGGACAATGTATGGGCATATTTCAGAGTAATTTAGGAAAAAATATTTAAATTTTATTTCTGCACATTTTTTTTTTGGATTCTACAGAATGTAGCAAAGTACTGTAAGTATGTTTTGCCAGACTTTACAAGCTGTAACATGTTTGGACACGTTGAGACAGGGTCCTGCTCTCTCTCTGATATTGGGAAATTATATCAAGCAAAGCAGAGTCCCAGTCTGCTTGTTGACTTCTGCTGGGCCCTTAAGAAGGATGTTTCTGAGGCCAAGTGCAACAGAAGATCATACACTTTTATCTTTTAGGTGAGTCCCTTGCAACATGCACATACACTGTAAATATGCATATAGCGTAAGGTTTAATTGTGTCACTCAAAATCCTTGCGTGATAGGGAAATTCAGTTTAGATATTTGCATTCAGCACAAACAATACTGTAAGATTCACCTATTTTGATTTGTGAAACAAAAAGAAATTAGAAATTTGTTGACCAAAAATAGATCTGCAAAAAAGGTGAGGAGATAGGTGATATTTTTTGTTACTTCCATCAGCATTTTCTGTTTGTGTAGGTTAGCTGTTGGCACTCTACTTGAGCGCTATAAGTCCACACAGCTCGGGTCACGCAAGAAGATGAATGATACTTAATTAATTATACCTCATTGTTAGTGTACAGTAATTATACACCGTAATATGCCGAAGTTCACGACCGTATCTCGGTAGCTGTCAGCATATCCTTCAAAGAAATCGGTTTTGGAAAGCACTCAGCTCAATTAACCTTTGGTTAAGTCTCTGCACACAAGCTGAAGTTCACATTTTGTGTTGAGTAACCCCTTTGATTAGGATTTGTTGCCAGCTAAGTAGGTTTTAAGTCCATTTGCTTCCATTGGAATGCTTAGGCACAAATTGATTTAGTGTTGAATGTAATGTTACTGACAGCAGGAATATTTTATTGTTGATGCCTGGCAGACACGGTTTGATGAAGAGATGAAGATGTGTTTCCTTCCAGCAGAGGATCATACCCCTTTGTCTGGCATAGATCTCACTCTTATATGCCACTTTGGGTGTTAAACCATGCATCTTTGGGGTTGAGACCTCATTGGGGTTTTACCATCCGATGTTTTTTTTCTGCTTGGGAGGTTCCTGGGTTTCACAATACATGGCTACTTGGGAAAGATATAAATACTTTGATTTCTGCCCCAGGAGGAATTTTTATTACAGCCAGGATTGATGAGTCACCTCAGCCTGCGGGAACCATGGAGCAAAACAAGGGTTTCATTAATTATTCTCAAGACCTTTAACGAACGTAAAGCCAGAGGAAAACCGTGTTAGGCCTAAACTCATCTGATCCATCATGCTGAGTAGCGGAGACAATGCAAGTGGCACCTTACATTTTTTAGCACCATAATTTATAGATCAGGTCAGCCGGGGTTAGTCGGGGTTCTAATAGGGAAATGGTGTTCAGTTAAGAGCTGTTTTGTTTGCGGGGGACTTCAGTGAAAATCATTTAAGTGTTTTTATTGTCCAAATATAATGCGTTTGGTGGGAGGTGTGTGGCTGTGATCAAAGGTCAAGGTTCATATCCCAAGGCATGCCAAGTGATTGTATCATTTGTCCCCTGAGCAAGGTTCTTACCCCACAGTTGCTCCAGGGACTGGCCGACCCTTTACTTCCTCAAAAAATGTACATCACTTTGGATAAAAAAATAGAATAAATAGAATTAAATGCGTAGGACATTTAAACAGGACGTATTGTATGGAGACGCAGACAGGAAGTACGCAACTCGAGGACATGTTGTTTACTTCCTGTTGTACAGCTAGCCTGGTTTGTTTAGACAGCGTGCCCCGGGGGCCGCGTTGTGGCCGGGCCAGCTTCGCTGCATGGCATTTAGGCACCATCTCTCGCACGTAAATGAACCGCCCTGCTAATCCTTGCACCACCCCTGCCGCTCTGCAAGCCGGGCTGATGCCTCGGCCACACAGTGGACCAGCGCGGGGAGCAGCAGACTGTTACCTTTATTCCCTCTGCTCTCTTTCGGAAAATGGAAAACGGGAAGGATGGGGCTGTAAGTGGAATAGTGCTCTGATCCCTCTTTACATCCTATCTCCAGCAATAGAAAAGACAATGAAGGGATTTGGGTTGCTGGTGTTGGCTAGAGGTGGTGGAGAAACCATCGCGTGCCTTGTCCCCAAAGCCCCCCCCCCACCTGTGTCAGCAGCCACTCAGCTGTTAATCCTCATTATGCAGTGCATTTACGCTTGTCCTCTGTGGATCAGGCACCCCCATAATCCCGCACCTGATGGGTGAGCATTTACCTGCCACAGATAAACACTCCCAAACCTTCCTTGAGACACTCAAGCTTGCCTAATTCACTTCCTCTCCTTTCCTTTCCTTTGCTTGGCTTTGCTTCAGGATTCTCCAGTTTTACCAGTTTGCTTCATGTCTGAGACTGTGAGCGCACAGGGTCTCTCTGTGGACCATCGTCTTGAAACTCACAGTCAAGGAACTTGAAACCAATAAAGGAGCTCACATGTAGGGCGCAAAGCATTTAAAGTTGAATAAACCAGATTTGTTTTTAATGATGATAATGACTGTTTATGATCCAAAGAGACAGAGATTGTGGAGACAGTGAGGCTTAAGACAGTGATCACTGAGGCCAGGGGCATAGCTAGAAATTCTGGACCCCTTACAAAATGTCATCTTGGGTTCTTACTGCACCTCAAAATGGAGCAGCTATACCGCCCTGGGCAGCCTTTATAACCTGTAGAGCAGCTGTTGTTAACTCAATCAATAACTTCCCGATCAGGGCAATTATGGGGGATTAAAGCCTTTAGTATGGGGCATAAAAACAACCAGTGGAGGACCATTTTTATGACGCACACACACCTTCTCAGAGACATTTGAAGTATGTGTGTGTGTTCCTCAGCTAACGCAGACACAGCACAGGGCACATTTTTCCCCACATAGCTTTTGTGGCCAACAATGCTCTAAGATTAGGGCTGTTTGTGTGGAATTGGTCAGGCGTGTGAGCTGATAAAATGCGGCTGTTTATTATCCCGGACGATGGGTATGAATTCCGGAAGGTGTCCAATCGCTTGACACACGACTTCATTGATGAGACAGCAGAAAAGAAACCCCACGGGGGGTGACTTCACTTCATAATAATAATAATAATAATAATTATTATTATTATTATTATATTTATTCATTTTCCATACCATCTTGTCCTATGAAGGGTTGTGGGGGTCTAGAGCCTATCCTGGAATCTACGGGCACATGGCACAGAATAACCAGCCCATCGCAGGAGTCCACGCACCAACAGGCTGTATCCTTCTTCTTTGTCTTCATCTTTATTCTGGGTCAGGAGGCCAGTAAGATTTCATGGGTTCCAAAATCTCAAATGGCACCCCTGCCCACCCCCCAAATAAACATACACTGTTTCAATAGTGTATTATAATTCACTCTCATTTGAACCAAATTGTCACATCCGGAAGGGAAGGCACGACTCGAAGGCAGGCTGTAGTGCAGGCAAAACCAACGCAGGGAACTTTATTCAGGCACAGCACTGGATTACATGCACAGACAGGTAACAATAACAGAACTGGGGAGCACAGGACTGGGAGTTAAATACTTAACTACCAAATGGGCAAACAAGAGGCAGCTGTAAATGGTCACCATGGAAGCAGGAACAAGAGGTAAGACAATCGAGCACCAGGAATGGCTTGTTTAGAGCCACGCCGGAGGAAGATAGCAGAATCAGGTGGACTGGGTGAGCAGGGTGTGACAGTTATGATGAAATAAAAAGAAAATCTTCTGCAGATTTGTGCAGATTTAAACATTGCTTGTCAATGGTCTTTTGTTACGAAACCAATACATTTGAAACGTTTTTACAGAATTAAACAAGTGTCTCAAGACGTTCTGTGAGCACTTTAGATATATTTTTACAGGTAATTCTTAGCCATACTCCTGGAGGCAGATATTTTTTGAGCTGTGTTCGCACCTGTCCAAAGCACCCCCCAATTTAAATATTATTTAAATTTAAATGAAGACCCCCCCAATATCAAACTGTCTGCTATGCCGTTGAGTGTAATAGGGAAGAATTTTCTTCAAGTTCCCTTTAAAAATTCGGAACTGCTCTCTTTTCTTATTAAGTGATTATATAGTTTAACATCATCCAACCAGGATGTCGTCATTGTATATTGCCGTTCAGGTAGCTTCACCCATCTCAGTTCAATATTTAAACAGAAGGAAGTCATTTATTTGCACATGCTGTGTAAATTGGCCGTGTGCTTCTGTTTCCCCATATTTAGATGCCCAAATGACTCATTTGCATAGGTGTGTTCTGATAAGAGTGGGTGTTATCGAGTTGCAAATTTGAATGACTAATATCTTTAAAACACTGTTCAGTTCGGTCTTTGTAAAGTATATTCAATTTAAATGGCGATATTGGGATTACATACCTTGTCTTATTCCATAATACAATCTGAGACACAAAATATACTTTATTTTTAAACTTGAAAATGGTTAAAACGTATTTTTATGTGCAGAATGTCCTATTTGCAGTTGGTTAATCTATAGTATACCTGAAAGATGCATGTTCTCAAAATGTAAAAAGTCCAAGACCTACACACATTGTCCCACCTGTGCAGGCTTTGATATTTGCGTCAATATATCAATCATAAAACTAAAAACAGGGAGGTCAAATTTGCTCAACTGGTCAATCTCAAGTACAAACTGTGTACAGAGTAATGATCAAACTCTCATTCACTGTGTGTTCAGTAGTGAATCACATCTAACTCTAACAGTTTAATTGAGGGCATAAGTCAAATACAAACAAACTCAAATAACATTTGCTTACTTTTCCCCAGTTCCAGGTGCTCTCATATATACTAGCTGCTACCTCTGGTGCCAAACATACTCTACATTTACATGCAAGAACAGTGATGCTGGTGAGTCAGGGTAAGAAAAAGTTAATTAGCTAATTAACAGTAATGCAATAAAAAATAAACAAGAGTTTCTTCTGTTCTCCAATAACCTATTGATATTTTGGATGTATAGATATATAGAACAATAGACGTAAAGAACAATTCAATTTCAATTAATTAATTAACTTGATTAGTTAAATGACAATGAGGTACTAATTAGCCAAACAAGGTGGGGTAGCGGTTGAGTCACAAAATACATGGGTATACTGCACAGTTGTTGCACATACTGTGACTAGACAAGAGGTTTTGAAATGGTTAAGGTGAGACCCTTAGACATAATATCATAGTTTTACAGCAACATGAAGATCATTTAATAAATATTTTTGACTGCCTAAGACCTTTGCACAGTACTGTATATATGCCTATATATACACATATACATTTTGGAAGGCTGAAAAGGTTTCCATATAGCAGTGCTCATACTGCGGTCCAAGTACTATCATTGACTGACTTGAAAAGTAGATTTAAATCGCGCCCTGTCCTCTGTGTGGGGACTTTGCATGTGGCTTTCCTGCTGCAGTTAGGCAGTTCAGTATGCCTGAATTTCCCATGGTGTGCATATGAGCCCAGGGTGTTCCTGCTTTGTTTTCTTCAATAGGCTACAGCCCCCCCCCCCCCCCCCCCATGACCCTGTACTAGATAAGAGGTCAGAAGATGGATGGATGGACACTACATAGTTCATTAGCAGTGTTACAGTGTTGGCAGTTATCTGATAGTGGCCCACATGTTATCCAGTGAAATCTGGTTTCTGTCATCTACCTTTGACTTTCATTCATTCTCAGGGACTATTTCTGCACGAGCAAGGATACCTTGGATTTAATCTACTCCTTCAATTGTTTATCTTAATAGAATTTGTATAAGGGCGGGTGAAACACAGGAACTGTGTCAATTCAAAACCGAAAACCTACAATAAAGCACAGTTAGGATTAAAAATCAAAGTATACAAACAAGGATTATACAGCCATGAAAGCAAGGCATCGTGTTGTATTTCTGACAGAGGAGTGACACCGGCCTCCTCTGTCAACACATTTTGTTCTGCATGAAACTCATTCATTTCCAGGCGAGCGGCTGAATATGCTAAAGAACAGCATGGCAATGCGACAGTGGGCTGGTGTCTGTGCCATGTGCTTGATCATGTTACCAAAAAGCCACAGTGGAGACGTGGAATGACTCACAGAAAACATGCAAGACACCCAAAGAACGTACGAAACCCCTGGGTGAACCACAAATGACTCGTGATGTGCTCCCTCTAGGCTAGCACACAATCATTAGGGTTAGACACAGACTAGCTAATGCCAGATTTCTCCTCCTACCCCATCTGCTTGAGTACAAGCCAAGCCTTAATGTGGCAAGCTTAAACCCTAAACCATTGCACTTGTTGAGTAACAAATTGATCAATACTTGTGTGGAGGAAAACTCGGACACAAATTCAGGGATTTGCGTCAAATTGCTCAGAAGTGGCAATAATATCCCACATGGTGCCGTTTCTTTACCTGCAGGGAGTTTACACAACTATTGTGCAAACGGTGTACAAGACTTGACACGTTCCATGACAAATGCAATAGTTCATGTTAGCTTTACGGTTTAAGGGAAAACAAACCGTGTTTTCCCCCAGAAATGCTGACAGGTGCATACGGTAAAACCATAACAGCTTGAACTTTATCTTTGTTTCCGTAATGAACAGGGCCTTGGGTTCACCTGCTGCTGATGAAATGTATTATTCAGTGGTGAGACTTATCTCAGGTGTATAACCAATGATGTAGCCCCCTAGTGCTGGGAGGTCCAAAACCACTGCTACTAGATTCAGTTGTATTTGCCACATACCTAGTTTTTGAGATCCTGGAGCCTATTCCCAGAGGACACTAGGCAGAGTAACATTCTGACAGTAGCATATAATATAACATAGCAATATAATAGTCTAGTATATAATGATCAAATACAAATCACTTGTTTTAAATGGGTAGTCATTGAAACCTTGTACTGTATATTATATTTTATGCATTCAATGTAATAATTCACCAAAACAAATCCCTTACATATGTACGTTTCTCAGAAAATAATGTTCTAATTGTTTGGCCCCACAGTTTTCCAGGGAAAGCGTTTGAGTGACACCGCGGTACGGATCAGCAATGACCTCTATCCACGTAGGTTGTTGTCTGTATTACAGAAGGTTCATGGTAAGCTCCGGGACTCCGTGTGTGATAATCAAATGGAGTTTTTCTTTCTCCGCCTATTGCTGGCAGCCCCAGCTGGCCATGTTTCAGTGCCGCTTTACATAACGCGCCGCTCTGGCTCTGGGTGCTCAGGGCTGCTCGTCCCACACCAGGGAGTTCCGGGTTCCTCTTTGTTTCTCTCCGCTGGTTGTTGCTATTTGTCCAAAAAGGTTCAAAAGTTGAGAACGCCATGATAAATGCAATTTCAGGCCCAAACAAGACTGCCACACAGCAGAGGCGGCGGGGTGGAGGGGGTGCATTGGACAGGTGTGAACACAGCTCCTTTACTTTCTTCAGTGGGATCCAGGACTCTGGGTGACTCTGGGGCCACTATGCACAGAGGCTGGGGGCTCACTACATCATAGGTGGGTGGGGGGGGTAGTTGGTGGGGATGCTTGGGGCAGGGTGGTGAAAGGTGGAGGGGCTTGTTGACTGTTTACACAGCTGGGAAGACTGCAAAATGGCTTGGGGTAATGTGTGTGGGGGTGGGAATGGTGTGGTGGGGGCTTTCCGCACCTTCTGACAGCTGGCACCCTCTCTTGTCACGCCACGCTGGCGAGGCCGCCGTGACCTCCCATCAGACCACCGCATGCACACCTGCCCCGCAGTTTGCCCAGGGTGGGGCCCAATTGATACGCTGAGCCCCATTAAGCTCCTGCTCGCTGTTGGCCCCCTGAGACCACTGGGGGGGGGGGGGGGGGATGCGTAGCCCTTTCATTGGTCAGTGGCCGATTTGACCCCAGTTAAGACACCCTTTTACTGCTAGACTCTGTTTAGTTAAATGACGCTCACACCGGTACATGCCAGCAGCCGTGTCAGTGATCCCACTGCAGCACTTTCTGGGGTTTCTGTTGGGTTTTCAATGAATGATTAGGGATTCAAAATCAAGCTCTCAGTGCGTCAACCCAGCTCGCTGTTATGCCACAGCTACAGCACACAAGCTACAGCACACCCCACAAAGGCAGCCCTGCAGTTTTGCACAGTACCAGTAGTCGGCTGGAACGGCGGGGGATTTCATAAAAAGGCACG